>JAURSC010000117.1:0-80869 GCA_030788265.1 Drosophila americana
TTTCGACCGATCGTTCCTATGGCAGCTATATGATATAGTGGTGCGATCTTAATAGGATTTTGCAGATATATGAGGAGTATAGTAAAACTAATAATGCCGAGTTTGGTCAAGATATCTTGATAAACAAAATGTTTTTTCATACAACAACTTAATTTTCGACAGATCGTTCCTATGGCAGCTATATAATATATTGGTGCGATCTTAATAGTATTTTGCATATATATAAGGCGTATAGTAAAACTAAATATGCCGAGTTTGGTCAAGATATCTTGATAAACAAAATGTTTTTTCATACAACTTAATTTTCGACCGACGTTCCTATGGCAGCTATATGATATAGTGGTGCGATCTAAATAGGATTTTGCAGATATATGAGGAGTATAGTAAAACTAATATATGCCGAGTTTGGTCAAGATATCTTGAAAACAAAATGTTTTTAATATAAAAACTTAATTTTCGACCGATCGTTCCTATGGCAGCTATATGATATAGTGGTGCGATCTTAATGGAATTTTGCATATATATGAGGAGTATAGTAAAATTAATATATGCCGAGTTTGGTCAAGATATCTTGATAAACAAAATGTTTTTTCATACAACAACTTAATTTTCGACAGATCGTTCCTATGGCAGCTATATGATATAGTTGTGCGATCTAAATAGGATTTTGCAGATATATGAGGAGTATAGTAAAATGATATATGCCGAGTTTGGTCAAGATATCTTGATAAACAAAATGTTTTTTCATCCAACAACTTATTTTCGACAGATTGTTCCTATGGCAGCTATAGGATATAGTGGTGCGATCTAAATAGGATTTTGCAGATATATGAGGAGTATAGTAAATTAATATATGCCGAGTTTGGTCAAGATATCTTAATAAACAAAATGTTTTTTATCCAAAACAACTTAATTTCGACAGATCGTTCCTATGGCAGCTATTAGATATAGTGGTGCGATCTTAATAGGATTTGCAAATATATGAGGAGTATAGTAAACTTATATATGCCGAGTTTTGTCAATATATCTTGAATAACAGTGTTTTTTCATACAACTTAATTTTCGACGATCGTTCCTATGGCAGCTATATGATATAGTGGTCCGATCGTAATAGGCTTTGCATAAATGAGGAGTAAAGTAAAACTTATATATGCCGAGTTTGGTCAAGGTACCTTGAAATACAAAATGTTTTTTCATACAACAACTTAATTTTCGACCGATCGTTCCTATGGCAGCTATAGATATAGTGGTGCGATCTAAATAGGATTATGCAGATATATGAGGAGTATAGTAAAACTAATATTTGCCGAGTTTGGTCAAGATATCTTGATAAACAAAATGTTTTTAATATAAAAACTTAATTTCGACCGATCGTTCCTATGGCAGCTATATGATATATTGGTGCGATCTTAATGGAATTTTGAATATATATAAGGAGTATAGTAAAATTATATATGCCGAGTTTGGTCAAGATATCTTGATAAACAAATGTTTTTCATACAACAACTTAATTTGCGACAGATCGTTCCTATGGCAGCTATATGATATAGTTGTGCGATCTAAATAGGATTTTGCAGATATATGAGGAGTATAGTAAAATGAATATATGCCGAGTTTGGTCAAGATATCTTGATAAACAAATGTTTTTTCATCCAACAACTTAATTTTCGACAGATTGTTCCTATGGCAGCTATAAGATATAGTGGTGCGATCTTAATAGGATTTTGCAAATATATGAGGAGTATAGTAAAACTTATATATGCCGAGTTTTGTCAAGATATCTTGAATAAACAGTGTTTTTTCATACAACTTAATTTTCGACCGATCGTTCCTATGGCAGCTATATGATATATGGTGCGATCTTAATAGAATTTTGAATATATAAGGAGTATAGTAAAATTAATATATGCCGAGCTTGGTCAAGATATCTTGATAACAAAATGTTTTTTCATACAACTTAATTTTCGACCGACCGTTCCTATGGCAGCCATATGATATAGTGGTGCGATCTTAATAGGATTTTGCATATATATATATATATATAGTATAGTAAAACGTCGAGTAAATGTCAAGTTTGGTCAAGATATCTTGATAAACAACATATTTTTCATACAACAACTTAATTTTCGACCGATCGTTCCTATGGCAGCCATATGATATAGTGGTGCGATCTAAATAGGATTTGCAGATATATGAGCAGTATAGTAAAATTAATATATGCCGAGTTTGGTCAAGATATTTGATAAACAAAATGTTTTTCATCCAACAACTTAATTTTCGACAGATTGTTCCTATGGCAGCTATATAATATAGTGGTGCGATCTTAATAGGATTTGCAAATATATGAGGAGTATAGTAAAATTAATATATGCCGAGTTTGGTCAAGATATCTTGATAAACAAACTGTTTTTTCATCCAACAACTAATTTTCGACAGATTGTTCCTATGGCAGCTATAAGATATAGTGTGCGATCTAATAGGATTTTGCAAAAATATGAGGAGTATAGTAAAACTATATATGCCGAGTTTTGTCAATATATCTTGAATAACAGTGTTTTTCATACAACTTAATTTTCGACCGATCGTTCCTATGGCAGCTATATGATATAGTGGTCCGATCTTAATAGGCTTTTGCATATAAATGAGGAGTAAAGTAAAATGTATATATGCCGAGTTGGTCAGGTATCTTGAAAAACAAAATGTTTTTTCATACAACAACTTAATTTTCGACCGATCGTTCCTATGGCAGCTATATGATATAGTGGTGCGATCTAAATAGGATTTTGCAGATATATGAGGAGTATAGTAAATTAATATATGCCGAGTTTGGTCAAGATATCTTGATAAACAAAATGTTTTTTCATCCAAACTTAACTTTTTCGACAGATGTTCCTATGGCAGCTATAAGATATAGTGGTGCGATCTTAATAGGATTTTGCAAATATATGAGGAGTATAGTAAAACTAATATATGGCGAGTTATGTCAATATATCTTGAATAACAGTGTTTTTTAATACAACTTAATTTTCGACCGATCGTTCCTATGGCAGCTATATGATATAGTGGTGCGATCTTAATGGGATTTTGCAGATATATGAGGAGTATAGTAAAACTAATAAATGCCAAGTTTGGTCAAGATATCTTGAAAACAAAATGTTTTTTATACAACTTAAAATCGACCGATCGTTCCTATGGCAGCTATATAATATAGTGGTGCGATCTTAATAGGATTTTGCATATATGTGAGGAGCATAGTAAAACTAATATAAACCAGTTTGGTCAAGGTATCTTGATAAACAAAATGTTTTTTCATATAACAACTTAATTTTCGACCGACCGTTCTAATGGTAGCTATATGATATAGTGATGCGATCTTAATAGGATTTTGCAGATATATCAGGAGTATAGTAAAACTAATATATGCCGAGTTTGGTCAAGATATCTTGATAAACAAATGTTTTTAATATAAAAAATTAATTTTCGACCGATCGTTCCAATGGCAGCTATATGATATATTGGTGCGATCTTAATAGAATTTTGAATATATATAAGGAGTATAGTAAAATTAATATATGCCGAGTTTGGTCAAGATATCTTGATAAACAAAATGTTTTTTCATACAACAACTTAATTTGCGACAGATCGTTCCTATGGCAGCTATATGATATAGTGGTGCGATCTAAATAGGATTTTGCAGATATATGAGTATAGTAAAATTAATATATGCCGAGTTTGGTCAAGATATCTTTATAAACAAAATGTTTTTTCATCCAACAACTTAATTTTCGACAGATTGTTTCTATGGCAGCTATAAGATATAGTGGTGCGATCTTAATAGGATTTGCAAATATATGAGGAGTATAGTAAAACTTATTTATGCCGAGTTTTGTCAAGATATCTTGAATAACAGTGTTTTTTCATACAACTTAATTTTCGACCGACCGTTCCTATGGCAGCCATATGATATAGTGGTGCGATCTTAATAGGATTTTGCTGATATATGAGGAGTAAAGTAAAACTAATATATGCCGAGTTTGGTCAAGATATCTTGATAAACAAAATGTTTTTAATATAAAAACTTAATTTTCGACCGATCGTTCCTATGGCAGCTATATGATATATTGGTGCGATCTAAATAGAATTTTGAATATATATAAGGAGTATAGTAAAATTAATATATGCCGAGTTTGGTCAAGATATCTTGATAAACAAATGTTTTTTCATCCAACAACTTAATTTTCGACAGATTGTTTCTATGGCAGCTATAAGATATAGTGGTGCGATCTTAATAGGATTTTGCAAATATATGAGGAGTATAGTAAAACTTATTTATGCCGAGTTTTGTCAAGATATCTGGAATAACAGTGTTTTTTCATACAACTTAATTTTCGACAGATCGTTCCTATGGCAGCCATATGATATAGTGGTGCGATCTTAATAGGATTTTGCTGATATATGAGGAGTAAGTAAAACTAATATATGCCGAGCTTGGTCAAGATATCTTGATAAACAAAATGTTTTTTCATACAACAACTTAATTTTCGACCGACCGTTCCTATGGCAGCTATATGATATAGTGATGCGATCTTAATAGGATATTGCAGATATATCAGGAGTATAGTAAAACTAATATATGCCGAGTTTGGTCAAGATATCTTGATAAACAAAATGTTTTTAATATAAAAACTTAATTTTCGACCGATCGTTCCTATGGCAGCTATATGATATATTGGTGCGATCTAATAGAATTTTGAATATATATAAGGAGTATAGTAAAATTAATATATGCCGAGTTTGGTCAAGATATCTTGATAAACAAAATGTTTTTTCATCCAACAACTTTATTTGCGACAGATCGTTCCTATGGCAGCTATATGATATAGTGGTGCGATCTAAATAGGATTTTGCAGATATATGAGAGTATGTAAATTAATATATGCCGAGTTTGGTCAAGATATCTTGATAAACAAAATGTTTTTTAATATAAAAATTAATTTTCGACCGATCGTTCCTATGGCAGCTATATGATATATTGGTGCGATCTAAATAGAATTTTGAATATATATAAGGAGTATAGTAAAATTAATATATGCCGAGTTTGGTCAAGATATCTTGATAAACAAAATGTTTTTTCATCCAACAACTTAATTTTCGACAGATTGTTTCTATGGCAGCTATAAGATATAGTGGTGCGATCTTAATAGGATTTTGCAAATATATGAGGAGTATAGTAAAACTTATTTATGCCGAGTTTTGTCAAGATATCTTGAATAACAGTGTTTTTTCATACAACTTAATTTTCGACCGACCGTTCCTATGGCAGTCATATGATATATTGGTGCGATCTTAATAGAATTTTGAATATATATAAGGAGTATAGTAAAATTAATATATGCCGAGTTCGGTCAAGATATCTTGATAAACAAAATGTTTTTTCATACAACAACTTAATTTGCGACAGATCGTTCCTATGGCAGCTGTATGATATAGTGGTGCGATCTAAATAGGATTTTGCAGATATATGAGGAGTATAGTAAAATTAATATATGCCGAGTTTGGTCAAGATATCTTGATAAACAAAATGTTTTTTTCATCCAACAACTTAATTTTCGACAGATTGTTTCTATGGCAGCTATAAGATATAGTGGTGCGATCTTAATAGGATTTTGCAAATATATGAGGAGTATAGTAAAACTTATTTATGCCGAGTTTTGTCAAGATATCTGGAATAACAGTGTTTTTTCATACAACTTAATTTTCGACAGATCGTTCCTATGGCAGCCATATGATATAGTGGTGCGATCTTAATAGGATTTTGCTGATATATGAGGAGTAAAGTAAAACTAATATATGCCGAGCTTGGTCAAGATATCTTGATAAACAAAATGTTTTTTCATACAACAACTTAATTTTCGACCGACCGTTCCTATGGCAGCTATATGATATAGTGATGCGATCTTAATAGGATATTGCAGATATATCAGGAGTATAGTAAAACTAATATATGCCGAGTTTGGTCAAGATATCTTGATAAACAAAATGTTTTTTAATATAAAAACTTAATTTTCGACCGATCGTTCCTATGGCAGCTATATGATATATTGGTGCGATCTAAATAGAATTTTGAATATATATAAGGAGTATAGTAAAATTAATATATGCCGAGTTTGGTCAAGATATCTTGATAAACAAAATGTTTTTTCATCCAACAACTTTATTTGCGACAGATCGTTCCTATGGCAGCTATATGATATAGTGGTGCGATCTAAATAGGATTTTGCAGATATATGAGGAGTAATGTAAAATTAATATATGCCGAGTTTGGTCAAGATATCTTGATAAACAAAATGTTTTTTAATATAAAAATTTAATTTTCGACCGATCGTTCCTATGGCAGCTATATGATATATTGGTGCGATCTAAATAGAATTTTGAATATATATAAGGAGTATAGTAAAATTAATATATGCCGAGTTTGGTCAAGATATCTTGATAAACAAAATGTTTTTTCATCCAACAACTTAATTTTCGACAGATTGTTTCTATGGCAGCTATAAGATATAGTGGTGCGATCTTAATAGGATTTTGCAAATATATGAGGAGTATAGTAAAACTTATTTATGCCGAGTTTTGTCAAGATATCTGGAATAACAGTGTTTTTTCATACAACTTAATTTTCGACAGATCGTTCCTATGGCAGCCATATGATATAGTGGTGCGATCTTAATAGGATTTTGCATATATGTGAGGAGCATAGTAAAACTAATATAACCCAGTTTGGTCAAGGTATCTTGATAAACAAAATGTTTTTTCATATAACAACTTAATTTTCGACCGACCGTTCTAATGGTAGCTATATGATATAGTGGTGCGATCTTAATAGGATTTTGCAGATAAATCAGGAGTATAGTAAAACTAATATATGCCGAGTTTGGACAAGATATCTTGATAAACAAAATGTTTTTTAATATAAAAACTTAATTTTCGACCGATCGTTCCTATGTCAGCTATATGATATATTGGTGCGATCTTAATAGGATTTTGCAAATATATGAGGAGTATAGTAAAATTAATATATGCCGAGTTTGGTCAAGAGTTTGATCTTGATAAACAAAATGTTTTTTCATACAACAACTTAATTTGCGACAGATCGTTCCTATGGCAGCTGTATGATATAGTGGTGCGATCTAAATAGGATTTTGCAGATATATGAGGAGTATAGTAAAATTAATATATGCCGAGTTTGTTCAAGATATCTTGATAAACAAAATGTTTTTTCATCCAACAACTTAATTTTCGACAGATTGTTTCTATGGCAGCTATAAGATATAGTGGTGCGATCTTAATAGGATTTTGCAAATATATGAGGAGTATAGTAAAACTTATTTATGCCGAGTTTTGTCAAGATATCTTGAATAACAGTGTTTTTTCATACAACTTAATTTTCGACCGATCGTTCCTATGGCAGCCATATGATATAGTGGTGCGATCTTAATAGGATTTTGCTGATATATGAGGAGTAAAGTAAAACTAATATATGCCGAGTTTGGTCAAGATATCTTGATAAACAAAATGTTTTTTAATATAAAAACTTAATTTTCGACCGATCGTTCCTATGGCAGCTATATGATATATTGGTGCGATCTTAATAGTATTTTGCATATATATAAGGAGTATAGTAAAACTAATATATGCCGAGCTTGGTCAAGATATCTTGATAAACAAAATGTTTTTTCATACAACTTAATTTTCGACCGACCGTTCCTATGGCAGCCATATGATATAGTGGTGCGATCTTAATAGGATTTTGCATATTTATATATATATAGTATAGTAAAACGTCGAGTAAAATGTCGAGTTTGGTCAAGATATCTTGATAAACAACATATTTTTTCATACAACAACTTAATTTTCGACCGACCGTTCCTATGGCAGCTATATGATATAGTGATGCGAACTTAATAGGATTTTGCAGATATATCAGGAGTATAGTAAAACTTATTTATGCCGAGTTTTGTCAAGATATCTTGATAAACAAAATGTTTTTTAATATAAAAACTTAATTTTCGGCCGATCGTTCCTATGGCAGCTATATGATATATTGGTGCGATCTTAATAGAATTTTGCAGATAAATCAGGAGTATAGTAAAACTAATATATGCCGAGTTTGGACAAGATATCTTGATAAACAAAATGTTTTTTCATACAACAACTTAATTTGCGACAGATCGTTCCTATGGCAGCTATATGATATATTGGTGCGATCTTAATAGAATTTTGAATATATATAAGGAGTATAGTAAAATTAATATATGCCGAGTTTGGTCAAGATATCTTGATAAACAAAATGTTTTTTCATACAACAACTTAATTTGCGACAGATCGTTCCTATGGCAGCTATATGATATAGTGGTGCGATCTAAATAGGATTTTGCAGATATATGAGGAGTATAGTAAAATTAATATATGCCGAGTTTGGTCAAGATATCTTGATAAACAAAATGTTTTTTCATCCAACAACTTAATTTTCGACAGATTGTTTCTATGGCAGCTATAAGATATAGTGGTGCGATCTTAATAGGATTGTGCAAATATATGAGGAGTATAGTAAAACTTATTTATGCCGAGTTTTGTCAAGATATCTTGAATAACAGTGTTTTTTCATACAACTTAATTTTCGACCGATCGTTCCTATGGCAGCCATATGATATAGTGGTGCGATCTTAATAGGATTTTGCTGATATATGAGGAGTAAAGTAAAACTAATATATGCCGAGTTTGGTCAAGATATCTTGATAAACAAAATGTTTTTTAATATAAAAACTTAATTTTCGACCGACCGTTCCTATGGCAGCTATATGATATATTGGTGCGATCTTAATAGTATTTTGCATATATATAAGGAGTATAGTAAAACTAATATATTTTTTATTTTTTTTTTTTGGTTTTAAGTTACTTTTATTTTTGCTAATTTTCTGTTACTTTTCACTTTTAGCAACTTTTATCAGCGTGAGTTTTGGGTAATGAAAGCTTAAGTTAAATATTTACAATGTGTATATATATGTACATGTTAATTTTGCTTCATTATAGTCGGCGTTTGGCCAGGTCTATAGGATAACACTTTTTAAGCCTCCTTCTTCGCCTCCTTAGCAGGTTTCTTGCCAAGACGTTAGGGTGGTTGCGGAGCTTACATAAGTGACTTGCTGTTTGTTGGTTAATAAGGTCTCCTACCATAGTAACCTTAAGGTCCTTTGCAATGTCTCGTGTTCGAATATACCATTCGGCTCCAGTTATTTTGCGCAGGGTTTTGGCCTGAATGATGCGAATTTTGTTCAGGTGTGTTTTTGCAGCTATACCGTAAACTTGAAGCCCGTAACGCCACACTGGGGCAAGGATTACCTTGTAGATTAGGACCTTGTTTCGGAGCGAGAGTTTGTTTTTGGAGTTGAGGAGCCAGCTCATTCGCCTTATCTTAGATTTGATGTTGCTCGTTACTGCAGAGACGTGCTTACTAAATGTAAGTCGTCTGTCGAGAGTGACACCTAGGTACTTGTGTTGACGATATTGCTCTAGAAGCTCACCATGAAGAAAAAGTCCGGGGCATGAGTCCTTGCGTAGAGTGTGGGTAACCGTGGCGCATTTTCCAGGGTTCACTGCGATGTTCCATCTACAAGCCCAGTTTTCAAATCGCTTGAGGTATTCCTGCAAGAGGTCAGTTGCCACGTACACACATTTGTTTTTTGCAAGGATTGCCGTGTCGTCAGCAAACGTGGCCACCAGAAGGTCCTGCCGATCATTCCGTCTGCTTGCATTTGCTGTGGGCATGTCATGTGTAAACAGGCTATATAGCGTGGGACCCAAGACGCTGCCTTGTGGTACGCCCGCTTTTATGCGTTTGGTTTGAGAGGCTACTCCATCCTGTACCACTCTAAATGTCCTCTCGTTCGAGAAGTTTGCAATGATGTTAAAGAGCTGCGGATTCAATTTGCCCTTAATCTTGGAGAGGAGTCCTGCGTGCCATACCCGGTCAAAAGCTTGTTGGATGTCGAGGTATGCTGCCACCACATACTCCTTCCTGTTAAAGCCGTCCAAAATAAAATTTGTGACCCGATGGAGTTGCTCAGGGGTAACGTGTTTCAGTCTAAACCCAAACTGGATCTTCGGGATTAAGCGTTTTATTTCCGGAGTATCCAGGATCCTTCTAAGGATGCACCTTTCCAGTATCTTGCCAAAGGTAGGCAGGAGGCTGATGGGGCGATAAGAGTCCAGTTGATTAGGGGATTTTCCGCTCTTGTGCAACATAATGATATGCGCCTTCTTCCAGGCTACTGGAAAATGACCTAGCCGAAGAGTTGCATTAAAAATGGCTACGAGAAAAAGCACCGCCTTGTATGGCAATAGCTTAATTGTCTGGTTGTCCAACCGATCTTCCCCAGGGGCTTTGTTGTTTTTTAGGCTCTTTATCTCCTGCTTTACTTCTTGGAAGGTGATTGGTGATAAAGGGAGTGCCGTTTGTAGCGGCGCCTCCAGGATTTGCGCGACTCGCTGTATCCTTCTATGCGATGCGGTCTCAAACGGGTTGAAACGCTCCTCCAGGTTACAGGCGAAGGCTTCGGCTCTTTCCATTGGCGACCTGGCCCAGGTGCCATCGGGATGTCGAACGGGAAACTTTGGTGCAGGTTGCCGCTTGTATCGACTGGTAAGTTTCCACAGTGCGAATTTGGAGCTCTCGTCTGCCGTTGCTTCTTCCAGCATGGTGTCTGTGGCTTTTCTTCTCAGTAAGGTCAACTCCTTTCTGACTCTGTTGGCGATACGGCGATAGATCCTATCGATTCTGGGGTCCTGGGTCCGGACGTACTCCCTCCTCAGCCGCTTTTTCAGGCAAAGAAGGCCTTCAACGATGGGGGGAAGCGTCCTCGTAGGTTGGCTTGTAGGCGTAAAATACATTTGTGCTGGCGCAGCGTTGGCAGCCGCGGTATGTATTTGATACAGCAGGGTTTGAACTGCAGCGTCGGCATCCTCGGCTGTCAAGATTGGCGTGCTTAGATCAATCATGCCATTCAGTTCAGCTTTGAAGCGTTGTATGTTCGACTGGGGGGTGACAAGCCTTCGCTTTTTTACAGTCCTTTGAGCAGACGTAGATACCGTTGCAAGTAAGGGTAGATGGTCAGATGAAAGCTCATACTCTTCGCGAACTGATATTAAGCTGTTGGGAATACCCTTGTATATATAGAAGTCAATGCACGAAGGAGTACTTTGCCTGTTATACGGGAAGTGGGTAGGTCTCCCGGTGGCCAAGACCTGGGCTGAGCAGCTGGTGAGCGCTTCATGTAGCGCAATGCCTCTGTTGTCAGCTCTGTAGCTTCCCCACAGCCGGTGTTTGGCGTTGAAGTCACCTCCAACGATGAATTTATGACCAAATTGATCAAGGAGAGAATCGAATCCAGATCGGCTCCAGGATAGATTTGGTGGTAAGTACACTGCAGCTACAGGTATTTCGCCCAAAGGAGTCCCCACCATAATAGCAGCCATTTGTGTTGCGCTGGAAGTCACCTGAGATAGTTGGTAGTGCACCAAGTTCTGCTTGACAAGCACCGCAGCACCTCCTCTGGCTCGATTTGCTGGGTGATCCGCACGGTAGCAAACATATCCCTCCATGGCGAAGTACAGGCCGGCGTGTAGGTGGGTTTCTGAGACAAGCATGATGTCTATTTCATGTTTTCTCAAAAACAGTTTGAGCTCGTTTGCATTTTGTAAGATGCTGCGAGCGTTCCACGATCCGAGGCGCATCTGGGCAGCCATTATTTGCGGTGAGTGGGAAGACCGAGCTGTGGAGCTTGCGCGTCCTTCAGCTCCTTGATGCTGACCAGGATACTTGTGACTGCTGCATTCAGTGCTGCGATCGACTGCTGGAGTCCTTGAAGGATACTTCCGAGGGACGTGTCTTGCCCCTGAGATCCATGCTGGAGGTATTGGGGCTGCATTGTTGTAGCGGTGGGCTGATTGCACACAGGGGGTTGGCACGCTTGTGCATTTTGCTGGTACGTGTTGCGTCCTGGCCGCAACGCGTCAGCATACGACAGGCCTTGTTGCACAATTCGGGAGGGTACGAACTGCGAGTTGATGCGCCGTGCAGGTTCCTGTTGGTTGTGTCGTGCCGGGAGGGCAACATTGATGGCCGGTTGTCGGGCATTCAAGCGCTGCTGGAATGCTTTGCATCCTTTATAATAAGCAGCATGGTTCCCATCACAGTTTGAGCATCGCAGGTCTGCCACCGTTTTGGCCTGACATTGCTCCGAGTTGGTCCAGTGGGGTTCGCCGCACCGTCCACATATGGGCTTTTTGAGGCAATAGTTTTTTGTGTGGTCGAACTCATAGCAGCGATAACATTGCCTGATGCTTTTATTCTTTCTCGGAAGCTCAACTTGGACCCTTTGACGACCAACCTTGCTAATTAGAAGCGCGTCCCTGTTGTTTGGGGCCTGCTTAAGATCTACGAACCAGTAGTTGCGATTTGGCGAATCGTTTGCGGGGTCAGCATCAGCGTCACTTGTAGGTAGCCTGGTCCCCGGGTTGTATAGATTTTTTACAACGTGGCCGTGTATTGCAAAGACATTTTCGATTTGGCTTCTGGGAGTAGAAGCGGCCAAGTTTTTGACGACTACGCGATATGGTCTGTCCTCCTTGAGACAGAAGTGCGTGAACTGGACCCTGACCTCAGTGAGTTTGCGAATAATGGCTCTATGAGTGTCGGAATCTTTCGCGTATATTCTCAGCGTGCCGGAGGGAGAGACCTTAAATTCGTAGGCATCTGGGCCAGCTGCCTGGTCAAGTGTCTGTTCCATTGCGACGATGTCGTTAACTCCAGGAAGTGTTATGGGCCTGGGCTTAGGGACCTTTTTTTCAGGATGAGGTTCGGGACGAGCTGGCGGAGCTTCATCTGCAATTTCAATCTCGTCGTCTTCGATGTCAGAGGCTTCTTCCAGAGGCGCAAGTGGAGCATATCTGTTTCCATTTGTCAGGGAGGCACTGGGAGCAGTTGAACTTTCTCCTGCCTTGCTGGTTTTCCCGTTTTTTGTGGGTACTTTCCCTTTTTTGATGGCTCCGGCCTTTAGTGTTGTTCCTTGTCGTTTTTTTGTTTTAGTCGTTTGCCAATTGACCAGCGCTTCTTGGAAGGCTGGCATATTACCTTTGCTCTTTAGAGGGTGCAGAGCAGGGATTTGGCTGCAAAGACCGCTGCAAGACGCAGCTGCCGGGAAAGAGCTCTGGGCGCTATATGTTGCTACTGGGATAAGCTGGAAAGCTTCATTGGTGCTTTTGCGGTGTGTTCCAGAGGGCTCCAGTGCGGCACAGCTTGTACCATTGGAGGCAGAGGTCCTGCAGCCGCTACTTGAGGACACGGTGGTTGTAGTTGTTGTGGTTGCTGTTGTGCACACAATGCCGTGTTGTTGTAGTTGTAGCTGGTTCGACTGTCCCCATCCCTCAGGAGTGTACGCGTGAACCTCGTTCATGTAATCAGGTAAAGATCTACTTGCTTCAGTGAGCGGGGCTAGAAGACCGTGTACTTGATTGCTGTTGACTTCGGGGTTAGTTGGCGGTGGAATATTGCTAAACACTGCATGACTGGAGCAGGTGTTGCTGCGTGTGTTGTATGCATGGGTACCAGGGACGTCATCGTTTTTTAAGTTTTTATTTGCCATGGAAGCCTGAACGTTGTTTAAGCTGACTGCTATTTTTGTAGGCAACTCGGCATTGACATTGGCAGCACTGGCTTTGACAGCTCCCAGTTTTTGCTTGTGTGCAAATTGCACATTTGCAGTTTTGATTTTTGGGTCTTTCTTTATTTTAGGCACTTTAACGCAGTTTTTGATTTTTTTGGGGTTCAATTCACTTTCAGCTGTATTATTATGCCACTGTTAGGTGGGCTTGTCCGTTTTTTGTCACTTTTTTCCACGATTTTTTAGGAGCACAATTCACACGGCGATATCGATAGTTGAGTATGACATCTGTATGACATCTGAAAACTAATATATGCCGAGCTTGGTCAAGATATCTTGCTAAACAAAATGTTTTTTCATACAACTTAATTTTCGACCGACCGTTCCTATGGCAGCCATATGATATAGTGGTGCGATCTTAATAGGATTTTGCATATTTATATATATATAGTATAGTAAAACGTCGAGTCAAATGTCGAGTTTGGTCAAGATATCTTGATAAACAACATATTTTTTCATACAACAACTTAATTTTCGACCGACCGTTCCTACGGCAGCTATATGATATAGTGATGCGAACTTAATAGGATATTGCAGATCAGGAGTATAGTAAAACTAATATATGCCGAGTTTGGTCAAGATATCTTGATAAACAAAATGTTTTTTAATATAAAAACTTAATTTTCGGCCGATCGTTCGTATGGCAGCTATATGATATATTGGTGCGATCTTAATAGAATTTTGAATATATATAAGGAGTATAGTAAAATTAATATATGCCGAGTTTGGTCAAGATATCTTGATAAACAAAATGTTTTTTCATACAACAACTTAATTTGCGACAGATCGTTCCTATGGCAGCTATATGATATATTGGTGCGATCTTAATAGAATTTTGAATATATATAAGGAGTATAGTAAAATTAATATATGCCGAGTTTGGTCAAGATATCTTGATAAACAAAATGTTTTTTAATATAAAAATTTAATTTTCGACCGATCGTTCCTATGGCAGCTATATGATATATTGGTGCGATCTTAATAGTATTTTGCATATATATAAGTAGTATAGTAAAACTAATATATGCCGAGCTTGGTCAAGATATCTTGATAAACAAAATGTTTTTTCATACAACTTAATTTTCGACCGACCGTTCCTATGGCAGCCATATGATATAGTGGTGCGATCTTAATAGGATTTTTCATATTTATATATATAGTATAGTAAAACGTCGAGTAAAATGTCGAGTTTGGTCAAGATATCTTGATAAACAACATATATTTTCATACAACAACTTAATTTTCGACCGACCGTTCCTATGGCAGCTATATATATAGTGGTGCGATCTTAATAGGATTTTGCATATATGTGAGGAGCATAGTAAAACTAATATAACCCAGTTTGGTCAAGGTATCTTGATAAACAAAATGTTTTTTCATATAACAACTTAATTTTCGACCGACCGTTCTAATGGTAGCTATATGATATAGTGGTGCGATCTTACTAGGATTTTGCAGATAAATCAGGAGTATAGTAAAACTAATATATGCCGAGTTTGGTCAAGATATCTTGATAAACAAATGTTTTTTAATATAAAACTTAATTTTCGACCGATCGTTCCTATGGCAGCTATATGATATATTGGTGCGATCTTAATAGAATTTTGAATATATATAAGGAGTATAGTAAAATTAATATATGCCGAGTTTGGTCAAGATATCTTGATAAACAAAATGTTTTTTCATACAACAACTTAATTTGCGACAGATCGTTCCTATGGCAGCTGTATGATATAGTGGTGCGATCTAAATAGGATTTTGCAGATATATGAGGAGTACAGTAAAATTAATATATGCCGAGTTTGGTCAAGATATCTTGATAAACAAAATGTTTTTTCATCCAACAACTTAATTTTCGACAGATTGTTTCTATGGCAGCTATAAGATATAGTGGTGCGATCTTAATAGGATTTTGCAAATATATGAGGAGTATAGTAAAACTTATTTATGCCGAGTTTAGTCAAGATATCTTGAATAACAGTGTTTTTTCATACAACTTAATTTTCGACCGATCGTTCCTATGGCAGCCATATGATATAGTGGTGCGATCTTAATAGGATTTTGCTGATATATGAGGAGTAAAGTAAAACTAATATATGCCGAGCTTGGTCAAGATATCTTGATAAACAAATGTTTTTTAATATAAAAACTTAATTTTCGACCGATCGTTCCTATGGCAGCTATATGATATATTGGTGCGATCTTAATAGTATTTTGCATATATATAAGGAGTATAGTAAAACTAATATATGCCGAGCTTGGTCAAGATATCTTGATAAACAAAATGTTTTTTCATACAACTTAATTTTCGACCGACCGGCAGCCATATGATATAGTGGTGCGATCTTAATAGGATTTTGCATATTTATATATATAGTATAGTAAAACGTCGAGTAAAATGTCGAGTTTGGTCAAGATATCTTGATAAACAACATATTTTTTCATACAACAACTTAATTTTCGACCGACCGTTCCTATGGCAGCTATATGATATAGTGATGCGATCTAAATAGGATATTGCAGATATATCAGGAGTATAGTAAAACTAATATATGCCGAGTTTGGTCAAGATATCTTGATAAACAAAATGTTTTTTAATATAAAAACTTAATTTTCGACCGATCGTTCCTATGGCAGCTATATGATATATTGGTGCGATCTTAATAGAATTTTGAATATATATAAGGAGTAAAGTAAAATTAATATATGCCGAGTTTGGTCAAGATATCTTGATAAACAAAATGTTTTTTCATACAACAACTTAATTTGCGACAGATCGTTCCTATGGCAGCTATATGATATAGTGGTGCGATCTAAATAGGATTTTGCAGATATATGGGGAGTATAGTATAATTAATATATGCCGAGTTTGGTCAGATATCTTGATAAACAAAATGTTTTTTCATACAACAACTTAATTTGCGACAGATCGTTCCTATGGCAGCTATATGATATAGTGGTGCGATCTAAATAGGATTTTGCAGATATATGAGGAGTATAGTAAAATTAATATATGCCGAGTTTGGTCAAGATATCTTGATAAACAAAATGTTTTTTCATCCAACAACTTAATTTTCGACAGATCGTTCCTATGGCAGCCATATGATATAGTGGTGCGATCTTATAGGATTTTGCATATATATGAGGAGCATAGTAAAACTAATATAACCCAGTTTGGTCAAGGTATCTTGAAAACAAAATGTTTTTTATAACAACTTAATTTTCGACCGACCGCTCTAATGGTAGCTATATGATATAGTGGTGCGATCTTAATAGGATTTTGCTGATATATGAGGAGTAAAGTAAAACTAATATATGCCGAGTTTGGTCAAGATATCTTGATAAACAAAATGTTTTTTCATACAACTTAATTTTCGACCGACCGTTCCTATGGCAGCCATATGATATAGTGGTGCGATCTTAATAGGATTTTGCATATTATATATATATAGTATAGTAAAACGTCGAGTAAAATGTCGAGTGTGGTCAAGATATCATGATAAACACATTTTTTTTCATACAACAACTTAATTTTCGACCGACCGTTCCTATGGCAGCTATATGATATAGTGATGCGATCTTAATAGGATATTGCATATAAATGAGGAGTAAAGTAAACTTATATATGCCGAGTTTGGTCAAGATATCTTAAAAAACAAAATGTATTTTCATACAACAACTTAATTTTCGACCGATCGTTCCAATGGCAGCTATATGATATAGTGGTCCGATCTTAATAGGCTTTTGCATATAAATGAGGAGTAAAGTAAAACTTATATATTCCGAGTTTGGTCAAGGTATCTTGAAAAACAAAATGTTTTTTCATATAACAACTTAATTTTCGACCGATCGTTCCTATGGCAGCTATATGATATAGTGGTGCGATCTAAATAAGATTTTGCAGATATATGAGGAGTATAGTAAAATTAATATATGCCGAGTTTGGTCAAGATATCTTGAAAAACAAAATGTTTTTTCATCCAACAACTTAATTTTCGACAGATTGTTTCTATGGCAGCTATAAGATATAGTGGTGCGATCTTAATAGGATTTTGCAAATATATGAGGAGTATAGTAAAACTTATATATGCCGAGTTTTGTCAAGATATCTTGAATAACAGTGTTTTTTTCATACAACTTAATTTTCGACCGATCGTTCATATGGCAGCTATATGATGTAGTGGTGCGATCTTAATGGGATTTTGCAGATATATGAGGAGTATAGTAAAACTAATAAATGCCAAGTTTGGTCAAGATATCTTGATAAACAAAATGTTTTTTCATACAACAACTTAATTTTTGACAGATCGTTCCTATGGCAGCTATATAATATAGTGGTGCGATCTTAATAAGATTTTGCATATATATGAGAAGCATAGTAAAACTAAATAACCCAGTTTGGTCAAGATAGCTTGATAAACAAAATGTTTTTTAATATAAAAATTTAATTTTCGACCGATCGTTCCTATGGCAGCTATATGATATATTGGTGCGATCTTAATAGAATTTTGAATATATATAAGGAGTATAGTAAAATTAATATATGCCGAGTTTGGTCAAGATATCTTGATAAACAAAATGTTTTTAATATAAAAACTTAATTTTCGACCGATCGTTCCTATGGCAGCTATATGATATATTGGTGCGATCTTAATAGAATTTTGAATATATATAAGGAGTATAGTAAAATTAATATATGCCGAATTTGGTCAAGATATCTTGATAAACAAAATGTTTTTTCATACAACAACTTAATTTGCGACAGATCGTTCCTATGGCAGCTGTATGATATAGTGGTGCGATCTAAATAGGATTTTGCAGATATATGAGGAGTACAGTAAAATTAATATATGCCGAGTTTGGTCAAGATATCTTGATAAACAAAATGTTTTTTCATCCAACAACTTAATTTTCGACAGATTGTTTCTATGGCAGCTATAAGATATAGTGGTGCGATCTTAATAGGATTTTGCAAATATATGAGGAGTATAGTAAAACTTATTTATGCCGAGTTTAGTCAAGATATCTTGAATAACAGTGTTTTTTCATACAACTTAATTTTCGACCGATCGTTCCTATGGCAGCTATAAGATATAGTGGTGCGATCTTAATAGGATTTTGCTGATATATGAGGAGTAAAGTAAAACTAATATATGCCGAGCTTGGTCAAGATATCTTGATAAACAAAATGTTTTTTAATATAAAAACTTAATTTTCGACCGATCGTTCCTATGGCAGCTATATGATATATTGGTGCGATCTTAATAGAATTTTGAATATATATAAGGAGTATAGTAAAATTAATATATGCCGAGTTTGGTCAAGATATCTTGATAAACAAAATGTTTTTTATATAAAAATTTAATTTTCGACCGATCGTTCCTATGGCAGCTATATGATATATTGGTGCGATCTTAATAGTATTTTGCATATATATAAGTAGTATAGTAAAACTAATATATGCCGAGCTTGGTCAAGATATCTTGATAAACAAAATGTTTTTTCATACAACTTAATTTTCGACCGACCGTTCCTATGGCAGCCATATGATATAGTGGTGCGATCTTAATAGGATTTTTCATATTTATATATATATAGTATAGTAAAACGTCGAGTAAAATGTCGAGTTTGGTCAAGATATCTTGATAAACAACATATTTTTTCATACAACAACTTAATTTTCGACCGACCGTTCCTATGGCAGCTATATAATATAGTGGTGCGATCTTAATAGGATTTTGCATATATGTGAGGAGCATAGTAAAACTAATATAACCCAGTTTGGTCAAGGTATCTTGATAAACAAATGTTTTTTCATATAACAACTTAATTTTCGACCGACCGTTCTAATGGTAGCTATATGATATAGTGGTGCGATCTTACTAGGATTTTGCAGATAAATCAGGAGTATAGTAAAACTAATATATGCCGAGTTTGGTCAAGATATCTTGATAAACAAAATGTTTTTTAATATAAAAACTTAATTTTCGACCGATCGTTCCTATGGCAGCTATATGATATATTGGTGCGATCTTAATAGAATTTTGAATATATATAAGGAGTATAGTAAAATTAATATATGCCGAGTTTGGTCAAGATATCTTGATAAACAAAATGTTTTTTCATACAACAACTTAATTTGCGACAGATCGTTCCTATGGCAGCTGTATGATATAGTGGTGCGATCTAAATAGGATTTTGCAGATATATGAGGAGTACAGTAAAATTAATATATGCCGAGTTTGGTCAAGATATCTTGATAAACAAAATGTTTTTTCATCCAACAACTTAATTTTCGACAGATTGTTTCTATGGCAGCTATAAGATATAGTGGTGCGATCTTAATAGGATTTTGCAAATATATGAGGAGTATAGTAAAACTTATTTATGCCGAGTTTAGTCAAGATATCTTGAATAACAGTGTTTTTTCATACAACTTAATTTTCGACCGATCGTTCCTATGGCAGCCATATGATATAGTGGTGCGATCTTAATAGGATTTTGCTGATATATGAGGAGTAAAGTAAAACTAATATATGCCGAGCTTGGTCAAGATATCTTGATAAACAAAATGTTTTTTAATATAAAAACTTAATTTTCGACCGATCGTTCCTATGGCAGCTACATGATATATTGGTGCGATCTTAATAGTATTTTGCATATATATAAGGAGTATAGTAAAACTAATATATGCCGAGCTTGGTCAAGATATCTTGATAAACAAAATGTTTTTTCATACAACTTAATTTTCGACCGACCGTTCCTATGGCAGCCATATGATATAGTGGTGCGATCTTAATAGGATTTTGCATATTTATATATATATAGTATAGTAAAACGTCGAGTAAAATGTCGAGTTTGGTCAAGATATCTTGATAAACAACATATTTTTTCATACAACAACTTAATTTTCGACCGACCGTTCCTATGGCAGCTATATGATATAGTGATGCGATCTTAATAGGATATTGCAGATATATCAGGAGTATAGTAAAACTAATATATGCCGAGTTTGGTCAAGATATCTTGATAAACAAAATGTTTTTTAATATAAAAACTTAATTTTCGACCGATCGTTCCTATGGCAGCTATATGATATATTGGTGCGATCTTAATAGAATTTTGAATATATATAAGGAGTAAAGTAAAATTAATATATGCCGAGTTTGGTCAAGATATCTTGATAAACAAAATGTTTTTTCATACAACAACTTAATTTGCGACAGATCGTTCCTATGGCAGCTATATGATATAGTGGTGCGATCTAAATAGGATTTTGCAGATATATGAGGAGTATAGTATAATTATATATGCCGAGTTTGGTCAAGATATCTTGATAAACAAAATGTTTTTTCATCCAACAACTTAATTTGCGACAGATCGTTCCTATAGCAGCTATATGATATATTGGTGCGATCTGAATAGAATTTTGAATATATATAAGGAGTATAGTAAAATTAATATATGCCGAGTTTGGTCAAGATATCTTGATAAACAAAATGTTTTTTCATACATCAACTTAATTTGCGACAGATCGTTCCTATGGCAGCTATATGATATAGTAGTGCGATCTAAATAGGATTTTGCAGATATATGAGGAGTATAGTAAATTAATATATGCCGAGTTTGGTCAAGATATCTTGATAAACAAAATGTTTTTTCATCCAACAACTTAATTTTCGACAGATCGTTCCTATGGCAGCCATATGATATAGTGGTGCGATCTTAATAGGATTTTGCATATATATGAGGAGCATAGTAAAACTAATATAACCCAGTTTGGTCAAGGTATCTTGAAAACAAAATGTTTTTTATATAACAACTTAATTTTCGACCGACCGCTCTAATGGTAGCTATATGATATAGTGGTGCGATCTTAATAGGATTTTGCTGATATATGAGGAGTAAAGTAAAACTAATATGCCGAGTTTGGTCAAGATATCTTGATAAACAAATGTTTTTTCATACAACTTAATTTTCGACCGACCGTTCCTATGGCAGCCATATGATATAGTGGTGCGATCTTAATGGGATTTTGCAGATATATGAGGAGTATAGTAAAACTAATAAATGCCAAGTTTGGTCAAGATATCTTGATAAACAAAATGTTTTTTCATACAACAACTTAATTTTTGACAGATCGTTCCTATGGCAGCTATATAATATAGTGGTGCGATCTTAATAAGATTTTGCATATATATGAGAAGCATAGTAAAACTAAAATACCCAGTTTGGTCAAGATAGCTTGATAAACAAATGTTTTTTAATATAAAAATTTAATTTTCGACCGATCGTTCCTATGGCAGCTATATGATATATTGGTGCGATCTTAATAGAATTTTGAATATATATAAGGAGTATAGTAAAATTAATATATGCCGAGTTTGGTCAAGATATCTTGATAAACAAAATGTTTTTAATATAAAAACTTAATTTTCGACCGATCGTTCCTATAGCAGCTATATGATATATTGGTGCGATCTTAATAGAATTTTGAATATATATAAGGAGTATAGTAAAATTAATATATGCCGAATTTGGTCAAGATATCTTGATAAACAAAATGTTTTTTCATACAACAACTTAATTTGCGACAGATCGTTCCTATGGCAGCTGTATGATATAGTGGTGCGATCTAAATAGGATTTTGCAGATATATGAGGAGTACAGTAAAATTAATATATGCCGAGTTTGGTCAAGATATCTTGATAAACAAAATGTTTTTTCATCCAACAACTTAATTTTCGACAGATTGTTTCTATGGCAGCTATAAGATATAGTGGTGCGATCTTAATAGGATTTTGCAAATATATGAGGAGTATAGTAAACTTATTTATGCCGAGTTTAGTCAAGATATCTTGAATAACAGTGTTTTTTCATACAACTTAATTTTCGACCGATCGTTCCTATGGCAGCCATATGATATAGTGGTGCGATCTTAATAGGATTTTGCTGATATATGAGGAGTAAAGTAAAACTAATATATGCCGAGCTTGGTCAAGATATCTTGATAAACAAAATGTTTTTTAATATAAAAACTTAATTTTCGACCGATCGTTCCTATGGCAGCTATATGATATATTGGTGCGATCTTAATAGAATTTTGAATATATATAAGGAGTATAGTAAAATTAATATATGCCGAGTTTGGTCAGATATCTTGATAAACAAAATGTTTTTTAATATAAAAATTTAATTTTCGACCGATCGTTCCTATGGCAGCTATATGATATATTGGTGCGATCTTAATAGTATTTTGCATATATAAGTAGTATAGTAAAACTAATATATGCCGAGCTTGGTCAAGATATCTTGATAAACAAAATGTTTTTTCATACAACTTAATTTTCGACCGACCGTTCCTATGGCAGCCATATGATATAGTGGTGCGATCTTAATAGGATTTTTCATATTTATATATATATAGTATAGTAAAACGTCGAGTAAAATGTCGAGTTTGGTCAAGATATCTTGATAAACAACATATTTTTTCATACAACAACTTAATTTTCGACCGACCGTTCCTATGGCAGCTATATAATATAGTGGTGCGATCTTAATAGGATTTTGCATATATGTGAGGAGCATAGTAAAACTAATATAACCCAGTTTGGTCAAGGTATCTTGATAAACAAATGTTTTTTCATATAACAACTTAATTTTCGACCGACCGTTCTAATGGTAGCTATATGATATAGTGGTGCGATCTTACTAGGATTTTGCAGATAAATCAGGAGTATAGTAAAACTAATATATGCCGAGTTTGGTCAAGATATCTTGATAAACAAATGTTTTTTAATATAAAAACTTAATTTTCGACCGATCGTTCCTATGGCAGCTATATGATATATTGGTGCGATCTTAATAGAATTTTGAATATATATAAGGAGTATAGTAAAATTAATATATGCCGAGTTTGGTCAAGATATCTTGATAAACAAAATGTTTTTTCATACAACAACTTAAGTTGCGACAGATCGTTCCTATGGCAGCTGTATGATATAGTGGTGCGATCTAAATAGGATTTTGCAGATATATGAGGAGTACAGTAAAATTAATATATGCCGAGTTTGGTCAAGATATCTTGATAAACAAAATGTTTTTTCATCCAACAACTTAATTTTCGACAGATTGTTTCTATGGCAGCTATAAGATATAGTGGTGCGATCTTAATAGGATTTTGCAAATATATGAGGAGTATAGTAAAACTTATTTATGCCGAGTTTAGTCAAGATATCTTGAATAACAGTGTTTTTTCATACAACTTAATTTTCGACCGATCGTTCCTATGGCAGCCATATGATATAGTGGTGCGATCTTAATAGGATTTTGCTGATATATGAGGAGTAAAGTAAACTAATATATGCCGAGCTTGGTCAAGATATCTTGATAAACAAATGTTTTTAATATAAAAACTTAATTTTCGACCGATCGTTCCTATGGCAGCTACATGATATATTGGTGCGATCTTAATAGTATTTTGCATATATATAAGGAGTATAGTAAACTAATATATGCCGAGCTTGGTCAAGATATCTTGATAAACAAAATGTTTTTTCATACAACTTAATTTTCGACCGACCGTTCCTATGGCAGCCATATGATATAGTGGTGCGATCTTAATAGGATTTTGCATATTTATATATATATAGTATAGTAAAACGTCGAGTAAAATGTCGAGTTTGGTCAAGATATCTTGATAAACAACATATTTTTTCATACAACAACTTAATTTTCGACCGACCGTTCCTATGGCAGCTATATGATATAGTGATGCGATCTTAATAGGATATTGCAGATATATCAGGAGTATAGTAAAACTAATATATGCCGAGTTTGGTCAAGATATCTTGATAAACAAAATGTTTTTTAATATAAGAACTTAATTTTCGACCGATCGTTCCTATGGCAGCTATATGATATATTGGTGCGATCTTAATAGAATTTTGAATATATATAAGGAGTAAAGTAAAATTAATATATGCCGAGTTTGGTCAAGATATCTTGATAAACAAAATGTTTTTTCATACAACAACTTAATTTGCGACAGATCGTTCCTATGGCAGCTATATGATATAGTGGTGCGATCTAAATAGGATTTTGCAGATATATGAGGAGTATAGTATAATTAATATATGCCGAGTTTGGTCAAGATATCTTGATAAACAAAATGTTTTTTCATCCAACAACTTAATTTGCGACAGATCGTTCCTATAGCAGCTATATGATATATTGGTGCGATCTGAATAGAATTTTGAATATATATAAGGAGTATAGTAAATTAATATATGCCGAGTTTGGTCAAGATATCTTGATAAACAAAATGTTTTTTCATACATCAACTTAATTTGCGACAGATCGTTCCTATGGCAGCTATATGATATAGTAGTGCGATCTAAATAGGATTTTGCAGATATATGAGGAGTATAGTAAAATTAATATATGCCGAGTTTGGTCAAGATATCTTGATAAACAAAATGTTTTTTCATCCAACAACTTAATTTTCGACAGATCGTTCCTATGGCAGCCATATGATATAGTGGTGCGATCTTAATAGGATTTTGCATATATATGAGGAGCATAGTAAAACTAATATAACCCAGTTTGGTCAAGGTATCTTGAAAAACAAAATGTTTTTTTATATACAACTTAATTTTCGACCGACCGCTCTAATGGTAGCTATATGATATAGTGGTGCGATCTTAATAGGATTTTGCTGATATATGAGGAGTAAAGTAAAACTAATATATGCCGAGTTTGGTCAAGATATCTTGATAAACAAAATGTTTTTTCATACAACTTAATTTTCGACCGACCGTTCCTATGGCAGCCATATGATATAGTGGTGCGATCTTAATAGGATTTTGCATATTTATATATATATAGTATAGTAAAACGTCGAGTAAAATGTCGAGTGTGGTCAAGATATCATGATAAACACATTTTTTTTCATACAACAACTTAATTTTCGACCGACCGTTCCTATGGCAGCTATATGATATAGTGATGCGATCTTAATAGGATATTGCATATAAATGAGGAGTAAAGTAAAACTTATATATGCCGAGTTTGGTCAAGATATCTTAAAAAACAAAATGTATTTTCATACAACAACTTAATTTTCGACCGATCGTTCCAATGGCAGCTATATGATATAGTGGTCCGATCTTAATAGGCTTTTGCATATAAATGAGGAGTAAAGTAAAACTTATATATGCCGAGTTTGGTCAAGGTATCTTGAAAACAAAATGTTTTTTCATATAACAACTTAATTTTCGACCGATCGTTCCTATGGCAGCTATATGATATAGTGGTGCGATCTAAATAAGATTTTGCAGATATATGAGGAGTATAGTAAAATTAATATATGCCGAGTTTGGTCAAGATATCTTGAAAAACAAAATGTTTTTTCATCCAACAACTTAATTTTCGACAGATTGTTTCTATGGCAGCTATAAGATATAGTGGTGCGATCTTAATAGGATTTTGCAAATATATGAGGAGTATAGTAAAACTTATATATGCCGAGTTTTGTCAAGATATCTTGAATAACAGTGTTTTTTCATACAACTTAATTTTCGACCGATCGTTCATATGGCAGCTATATGATATAGTGGTGCGATCTTAATGGGATTTTGCAGATATATGAGGAGTATAGTAAAACTAATAAATGCCAAGTTTGGTCAAGATATCTTGATAAACAAAATGTTTTTTCATACAACAACTTAATTTTCGACAGATCGTTCCTATGGCAGCTATATAATATAGTGGTGCGATCTTAATAAGATTTTGCATATATATGAGGAGCATAGTAAAACTAAAATAACCCAGTTTGGTCAAGATAGCTTGATAAACAAAATGTTTTTTAATATAAAAATTTAATTTTCGACCGATCGTTCCTATGGCAGCTATATGATATATTGGTGCGATCTTAATAGTATTTTGCATATATATAAGGAGTATAGTAAAACTAATATATGCCGAGCTTGGTCAAGATATCTTGATAAACAAAATGTTTTTTCATACAACTTAATTTTCGACCGACCGTTCCTATGGCAGCCATATGATATAGTGGTGCGATCTTAATAGGATTTTGCATATTATATGTATATAGTATAGTAAAACGTCGAGTAAATGTCGAGTTTGGTCAAGATATCTTGATAAACAACATATTTTTTCATACAACAACTTAATTTTCGACTGACCGTTCCTATGGAAGCTATATGATATAGTGATGCGATCTTAATAGGATATTGCATATAAATGAGGAGTAAAGTAAAACTTATATATGCCGAGTTTGGTCAAGATATCTTAAAAACAAAATGAATTTTCATACAACAACTTAATTTTCGACCGACCGTTCCTATGGCAGCCATATGATATAGTGGTGCGATCTTAATAGGATTTTGCATATTTATATATATATAGTGTAGTAAAACGTCGAGTAAAATGTCGAGTTTGGTCAAGATATCTTGATAAACAACATATTTTTTCATACAACAACTTAATTTTCGACCGACCGTTCCTATGGCAGCTATATGATATAGTGATGCGATCTTAATAGGATATTGCAGATATATCAGGAGTATAGTAAAACTAATATATGCCGAGTTTGGTCAAGATATCTTGATAAACAAAATGTTTTTTAATATAAAAACTTAATTTTCGACCGATCGTTCCTATGGCAGCTATATGATATATTGGTGCGATCTTAATAGAATTTTGAATATATATAAGGAGTAAAGTAAAATTAATATATGCCGAGTTTGGTCAAGATATCTTGATAAACAAATGTTTTTTCATACAACAACTTAATTTGCGACAGATCGTTCCTATGGCAGCTATATGATATAGTGGTGCGATCTAAATAGGATTTTCCAGATATATGAGGAGTATAGTATAATTAATATATGCCGAGTTTGGTCAAGATATCTTGATAAACAAAATGTTTTTTCATCCAACAACTTAATTTGCGACAGATCGTTCCTATAGCAGCTATATGATATAGTGGTGCGATCTAAATAGGATTTTGCAGATATATGAGGAGTATTGTAAAATTAATATATGCCGAGTTTGGTCAAGATATCTTGATAAACAAATGTTTTTCATCCAACAACTTAATTTTCGACAGATTGTTTCTATGGCAGCTATAAGATATAGCGGTGCGATCTTAATAGGATTTTGCAGATATATCAGGAGTATAGTAAAACTTATATATGCCGAGTTTTGTCAAGATATCTTGAATAACAGTGTTTTTTCATACAACTTAATTTTCGACCGATCGTTCATATGGCAGCTATATGATATAGTGGTGCGATCTTAATGGATTTTGCAGATATATGAGGAGTATAGTAAAACTAATAAATGCCAAGTTTGGTCAAGATATCTTGATAAACAAAATGTTTTTTCATACAACAACTTAATTTTCGACAGATCGTTCCTATGGCAGCTATATAATATAGTGGTGCGATCTTAATAAGATTTTGCATATATATGAGGAGCATAGTAAAACTAAATAACCCAGTTTGGTCAAGATAGCTTGATAAACAAAATGTTTTTTAATATAATAATTTAATTTTCGACCGATCGTTCCTATGGCAGCTATATGATATATTGGTGCGATCTTAATAGTATTTTGCATATATATAAGGAGTATAGTAAAACTAATATATGCCGAGCTTGGTCAAGATATCTTGATAAACAAATGTTTTTTCATACAACTTAATTTTCGACCGACCGTTCCTATGGCAGCCATATGATATAGTGGTGCGATCTTAATAGGATTTTGCATATTTATATATATATAGTATAGTAAAACGTCGAGTAAATGTCGAGTTTGGTCAAGATATCTTGATAAACAACATATTTTTTCATACAACAACTTAATTTCGACTGACCGTTCCTATGGAAGCTATATGATATAGTGATGCGATCTTAATAGGATATTGCATATAAATGAGGAGTAAAGTAAAACTTATATATGCGAGTTTGGTCAAGATATCTTAAAAACAAAATGAATTTTCATACAACAACTTAATTTTCGACCGACCGTTCCATGGCAGCCATATGATATAGTGGTGCGATCTTAATAGGATTTTGCATATTTATATATATATAGTATAGTAAAACGTCGAGTAAATGTCGAGTTTGGTCAAGATATCTTGATAAACAACATATTTTTTCATACAACAACTTAATTTTCGACCGACCGTTCCTATGGCAGCTATATGATATAGTGATGCGATCTTAATAGGATATTGCAGATATATCAGGAGTATAGTAAACTAATATATGCCGAGTTTGGTCAAGATATCTTGATAAACAAAATGTTTTTAATATAAAACTTAATTTTCGACCGATCGTTCCTATGGCAGCTATATGATATATTGGTGCGATCTTAATAGAATTTTGAATATATATAAGGAGTAAAGTAAATTAATATATGCCGAGTTTGGTCAAGATATCTTGATAAACAAAATGTTTTTTCATACAACAACTTAATTTGCGACAGATCGTTCCTATGGCAGCTATATGATATAGTGGTGCGATCTAAATAGGATTTTCCAGATATATGAGGAGTATAGTATAATTAATATATGCCGAGTTTGGTCAAGATATCTTGATAAACAAAATGTTTTTTCATCCAACAACTTAATTTGCGACAGATCGTTCCTATAGCAGCTATATGATATAGTGGTGCGATCTAAATAGGATTTTGCAGATATATGAGGAGTATTGTAAAATTATATATGCCGAGTTTGGTCAAGATATCTTGATAAACAAAATGTTTTTTCATCCAACAACTTAATTTTCGACAGATTGTTTCTATGGCAGCTATAAGATATAGCGGTGCGATCTTAATAGGATTTTGCAGATATATCAGGAGTATAGTAAAACTAATATATGCCGAGTTTGGTCAAGATATCTTGATAAACAAAATGTTTTTTAATATAAAAATTTAATTTTCGACCGATCGTTCCTATGGCAGCTATATGATATATTGGTGCGATCTTAATAGTATTTTGCATATATATAAGGAGTATAGTAAAACTAATATATGCCGAGTTTGGTCAAGATATCTTGATAAACAAAATGTTTTTTCATCCAACAACTTAATTTTCGACAGATTGTTTCTATGGCAGCTATAAGATATAGCGGTGCGATCTTAATAGGATTTTGCAGATATATCAGGAGTATAGTAAAACTAATATATGCCGAGTTTGGTCAAGATATCTTGATAAACAAAATGTTTTTTTAATATAAAAATTTAATTTTCGACCGATCGTTCCTATGGCAGCTATATGATATATTGGTGCGATCTTAATAGAATTTGAATATATATAAGGAGTATAGTAAAATTAATATATGCCGAGTTTGGTCAAGATATCTTGATAAACAAAATGTTTTTTCATACATCAACTTAATTTGCGACAGATCGTTCCTATGGCAGCTATATGATATAGTGGTGCGATCTAAATAGGATTTTGCAGATATATGAGGAGTATAGTAAATTAATATATGCCGAGTTTGGTCAAGATATCTTGATAAACAAAATGTTTTTTCATCCAACAACTTAATTTTCGACAGATCGTTCCTATGGCAACTATATAATGTAGTGGTGCGATCTTAATAGGATTTTGCATATATATGAGGAGCATAGTAAAACTAATATAACCCAGTTTGGTCAAGGTATCTTGAAAAACAAAATGTTTTTTTATATAACAACTTAATTTTCGACCGACCGCTCTAATGGTAGCTATATGATATAGTGGTGCGATCTTAATAGGATTTTGCTGATATATGAGGAGTAAAGTAAAACTAATATATGCCGAGTTTGGTCAAGATATCTTGATAAACAAAATGTTTTTTCATACAACTTAATTTTCGACCGACCGTTCCTATGGCAGCCATATGATATAGTGATGCGATCTTAATAGGATATTGCATATAAATGAGGAGTAAAGTAAAACTTATATATGCCGAGTTTGGTCAAGATATCTTAAAACAAAATGTATTTTCATACAACAACTTAATTTTCGACCGATCGTTCCAATGGCAGCTATATGATATAGTGGTCCGATCTTAATAGGCTTTTGCATATAAATGAGGAGTAAAGTAAAACTTATATATGCCGAGTTTGGTCAAGGTATCTTGAAAAACAAAATGTTTTTTCATATACAACTTAATTTTCGACCGATCGTTCCTATGGCAGCTATATGATATAGTGGTGATCTAAATAGGATTTTGCAGATATATGAGGAGTATATTAAAATAATATATGCCGAGTTTGGTCAAGATATCTTGAAAAACAAAATGTTTTTTCATCCAACAACTTAATTTTCGACAGATTGTTTCTATGGCAGCTATAAGATATAGTGGTGCGATCTTAATAGGATTTTGCAAATATATGAGGAGTATAGTAAAACTTATATATGCCGAGTTTTGTCAAGATATCTTGAATAACAGTGTTTTTTCATACAACTTAATTTTCGACCGATCGTTCATATGGCAGCTATATGATATAGTGGTGCGATCTTAATGGGATTTTGCAGATATATGAGGAGTATAGTAAAACTAATAAATGCCAAGTTTGGTCAAGATATCTTGATAAACAAAATGTTTTTTCATACAACAACTTAATTTTCGACAGATCGTTCCTATGGCAGCTATATAATATAGTGGTGCGATCTTAATAAGATTTTGCATATATATGAGGAGCATAGTAAAACTAAAATAACCCAGTTGGTCAAGATAGCTTGATAAACAAAATGTTTTTTAATATAAAAATTTAATTTTCGACCGATCGTTCCTATGGCAGCTATATGATATATTGGTGCGATCTTAATAGTATTTTGCATATATATAAGGAGTATAGTAAAACTAATATATGCCGAGCTTGGTCAAGATATCTTGATAAACAAAATGTTTTTTCATACAACTTAATTTTCGACCGACCGTTCCTATGGCAGCCATATGATATAGTGGTGCGATCTTAATAGGATTTTGCATATTTATATATATATAGTATAGTAAAACGTCGAGTAAAATGTCGAGTTTGGTCAAGATATCTTGATAAACAACATATTTTTTCATACAACAACTTAATTTTCGACTGACCGTTCCTATGGAAGCTATATGATATAGTGATGCGATCTTAATAGGATATTGCATATAAATGAGGAGTAAAGTAAAACTTATATATGCCGAGTTTGGTCAAGATATCTTAAAAAACAAAATGAATTTTCATACAACAACTTAATTTTCGACCGACCGTTCCTATGGCAGCCATATGATATAGTGGTGCGATCTTAATAGGATTTTGCATATTTATATATATATAGTATAGTAAAACGTCGAGTAAAATGTCGAGTTTGGTCAAGATATCTTGATAACCAACATATTTTTTCATACAACAACTTAATTTTCGACCGACCGTTCCTATAGCAGCCATATGATATAGTGGTGCGATCTTAATGGGATTTTGCAGATATATGAGAGTATAGTAAAACTAATAAATGCCGAGTTTGGTCAAGATATCTTGATAAACAAAATGTTTTTTCATCCAACAACTTAATTTTCGACAGATTGTTCCTATGGCACCTATAAGATATAGTGGTGCGATCTTAATAGGATTTTGCAAATATATGAGGAGTATAGTAAAATTAATATATGCCGAGTTTGGTCAAGATATCTTGATAAACAAAATGTTTTTTTCATCCAACAACTTAATTTTCGACAGATTGTTCCAATGGCAGCTATAAGATATAGTGGTGCGATCTTAATAGGATTTTGAAAATATATGAGGAGTATAGTAAAACTTATATATGCCGAGTTTTGTCAATATATCTTGAATAACAGTGTTTTTTCATACAACTTAATTTTCGACCGATCGTTCTATGGCAGCTATATGATATAGTGGTGCGATCTTAATGGGATTTTGCAGATATATGAGGAGTATAGTAAAACTAATAAATGCCAAGTTTGGTCAAGATATCTTGAAAAACAAAATGTTTTTTCATACAACAACTTAATTTTCGACAGATTGTTCCAATGGCAGCTATAAGATATAGTGGTGCGATCTTAATAGGATTTTGCAAATATATGAGGAGTATAGTAAAATTAATATATGCCGAGTTTGGTCAAGATATCTTAATAAACAAAATGTTTTTTCATCCAACAACTTAATTTTCGACAGATTGTTCCAATGGCAGCTATAAGATATAGTGGTGCGATCTTAATAGGATTTTGCAAATATATGAGGAGTATAGTAAAACTTATATATGCCGAGTTTTGTCAATATATCTTGAATAACAGTGTTTTTTTCATACAACTTAATTTTCGACCGATCGTTCTATGGCAGCTATATGATATAGTGGTGCGATCTTAATGGGATTTTGCAGATATATGAGGAGTATAGTAAAACTAATAAATGCCAAGTTTGGTCAAGATATCTTGAAAACAAAATGTTTTTTATACAACAACTTAATTTTCGACCGATCGTTCCTATGGCAGCTATATGATATAGTGGTGCGATCTAAATAGGATTTTGCAGGTATATGAGGAGTATAGTAAAATTAATATATGCCGAGTTTGGTCAAGATATCTTGATAAACAAAATGTTTTTTCATCCAACAACTTAATTTTCGACAGATTGTTCCAATGGCAGCTATAAGATATAGTGGTGCGATCTTAATAGGATTTTGCAAATATATGAGGAGTATAGTAAAACTTATATATGCCGAGTTTTGTCAATATATCTTGAATAACAGTGTTTTTTCATACAACTTAACTTTCGACCGATCGTTCCTATGGCAGCTATATGATATAGTGGTGCGATCTTAATGGAATTTTGCAGATATATGAGGAGTATAGTAAAACTAATAAATGCCAAGTTTGGTCAAGATATCTTGAAAAACAAAATGTTTTTTATACAACAACTTAATTTTCGACCGATCGTTCCTATGGCAGCTATATAATATAGTGGTGCGATCTTAATAGGATTTTGCATATATGTGAGGAGTAAGTAAAACTTATATATGCCGAGTTTTGTCAATATATCTTGAATAACAGTGTTTTTCATACAACTTAACTTTCGACCGATCGTTCCTATGGCAGCTATAGATATAGTGGTGCGATCTTAATGGGATTTTGCAGATATATGAGGAGTATAGTAAAACTAATATATGCCAAGTTTGGTCAAGATATCTTGAAAAACAAAATGTTTTTTATACAACAACTTAATTTTCTACCGATCGTTCCTATGGCAGCTATATAATATAGTGGTGCGATCTTAATAGGATTTTGCATATATGTGAGGAGTAAAGTAAAACTTATATATGCCGAGTTTTTGTCAATATATCTTGAATAACAGTGTTTTTCATACAACTTAACTTTCGACCGATCGTTCCTATGGCAGCTATATGATATAGTGGTGCGATCTTAATGGGATTTTGCAGATATATGAGGAGTATAGTAAAACTAATATATGCCAAGTTTGGTCAAGATATCTTGAAAAACAAAATGTTTTTTATACACAACTTAATTTTCGACCGATCGTTCATATGCAGATATGAGGAGTATAGTAAAACTAATATATGCCGAGTTTGGTCAAGATATCTTGATAAACAAAATGTTTTTTCATCCAACAACTTAATTTTCGACAGATCGTTCCTATGGCAGCTATATAATATAGTGGTGCGATCTTAATAGGATTTTGCATATATATGAGGAGCATAGTAAAACTAATATAACCCAGTTTGGTCAAGGTATCTTGAAAAACAAAATGTTTTTTTATATAACAACTTAATTTTCGACCGACCGTTCTAATGGTAGCTATATTATATAGTGGTGCGATCTTAATAGGATTTTGCTGATATATGAGAGTAAAGTAAAACTAATATATGCCGAGTTTGGTCAAGATATCTTGATAAACAAAATGTTTTTTAATATAAAAACTTAATTTTCGACCGATCGTTCCTATGGCAGCTATATGATATATTGGTGCGATCTTAATAGTATATTGCATATATATAAGGAGTATAGTAAAACTAATATATGCCGAGCTTGGTCAAGATATCTTGATAAACAAAATGTTTTTTCATACAACTTAATTTTCGACCGACCGTTCCTATGGCAGCCATATGATATAGTGGTGCGATCTTAATAGGATTTTGCATATTTATATATATATAGTATAGTAAAACGTCGAGTAAAATGTCGAGTTTGGTCAAGATATCTTGATAAACAACATATTTTTTCATACAACAACTTAATTTTCGACCGACCGTTCCTATGGCAGCTATATGATATAGTAATGCGATCTTAATAGGATATTGTATATAAATGAGGAGTATAGTAAAACTAACATATGCCGAGCTTGGTCAAGATATCTTGATAAACAAAATGTTTTTTCATACAACTTAATTTTCGACCGATCCTTCCAATGGCAGCTATATGATATAGTGGTCCGATCTTAATAGGCTTTTGCATATAAATGAGGAGTCAAGTAAAACTTATATATGCCGAGTTTGGTCAAGGTATCTTGAAAAACAAATGTTTTTTCATATAACAACTTAATTTTCAACCGATCGTTCCTATGGCAGCTATATGATATAGTGGTGCGATCTAAATAGGATTTTGCAGATATATGAGGAGTATAGTAAAATTAATATATGCCGAGTTTGGTCAAGATATCTTGATAAACAAAATGTTTTTTCATCCAACAACTTAATTTTCGACAGATTGTTTCTATGGCAGCTATAAGATATAGTGGTGCGATCTTAATAGGATTTTGCAAATATATGAGGAGTATAGTAAAACTTATATATGCCGAGTTTTGTCAAGATATCTTGAATAACAGTGTTTTTTCATACAACTTAATTTTCGACCGATCGTTCATATGGCAGCTATATGATATAGTGGTGCGATCTTAATGGGATTTTGCAGATATATGAGGAGTATAGTAAAACTAATAAATGCCAAGTTTGGTCAAGATATCTTGATAAACAAAATGTTTTTTCATACAACAACTTAATTTTCGACAGATCGTTCCTATGGCAGCTATATAATATAGTGGTGCGATCTTAATAAGATTTTGCATATATATGAGGAGCATAGTAAAACTAAAATAACCCAGTTTGGTCAAGATATCTTGATAAACAAAATGTTTTTTAATATAAAAATTTAATTTTCGACCGATCGTTCCTATGGCAGCTATATGATATATTGGTGCGATCTTAATAGTATTTTGCATATATATAAGTAGTATAGTAAAACTAATATATGCCGAGCTTGGTCAAGATATCTTGGTAAACAAAATGTTTTTTCATACAACTTAATTTTCGACCGACCGTTCCTATGGCAGCCATATGATATAGTGGTGCGATCTTAATAGGATTTTGCATATTTATATAAGTTAACACGCGCAAGACAAATTGTGCTGACCAGGTCATTGGACCGGACGCTTGTGCAACTAAGTTGCCAACGGAACCTGACACCCGCATGCCTGCGTCGAGTGATCGCCGCAAGAACGGTCACGAGGCGCCAAGTCAGCGTTCTGCTGCCGGCTCTGCCACGAACCATGGGCTATACTCCAGCGCTGCCGCGAGCCATGGGTTACGTTGTCAGGAGCCGAACTATGTTTAAGTTAGTTCTTAATTGGAAACTCAAGTGCTCAGTTGAGCCGAATAAATATTTTATATCGAAACTCGGGATCCTGTTACTGGCGCCCAACGGTCGAAGTACCCGCGATTAAAACCGAAAATCAGTAATAATTGCATCGTGATGCCAACGCCGCGGTGACAATTAACAAATAACACAAAAAAAAATTTAATTAAATAAATAAATAAAAAATCGTATTGCAAACGCCGCTATACAAACTCTAAAAAACAAACTAAAGGAAATTTCAACATTTGACCAGCGAAAGCTATAATCAACGAAAACTACATAACTGCGCTGCACCCCGCATCGGCCACCAACAGCTGCTAGCATTTTGTCAGACGCGGAAATATGAAATTCATGTAAGTGGAGTGCTCATTTTGTCTGCTAAAAATAAAGTATAAAAGTTGTCTAGCAACGTGTGTCCAGAATTAGGGTGAACCAGTTAAAAAAAATTTTTCAGTTTATTTTAACTTGGTTAGAAACTTGATGTGTGTAAAATTTTTTACAAATCAAAAATTTGAATAAAGTTTTTATAAATCAAAAATTTGTGCAGAATTTTTATAACCAAAAATGTTTGTGTAAAATTCTTATAAATAAAAAATTTTTTGTACATATTTTTATAAATACAAAAAATAGAAAAAAAAATAATAAATTATTTTTACAAATCCCGTAAAAACATATAAAATACCATATAAAAGTTCACTGCTCGACAAATATTCTGGGACTTGATGTTTAGAGTTAGAAGACGGACAGACAGTAGCGACGAAGAACTGATACCTTCATACCGAGAAAACAGGACAAATAACAATATGAGTGAACAACAGCTAAAAAGTCTGGAAGAGCAGATGCGTGCAAGCCTTGCCTGTCAGCACAGTTATTTGAGCAAAAATTAGCAGCAGTGACCCAACAGTTAAATAGTCTTAGGGCGGTCGCGCCAGAAGTAGAAGTTTACCAGCTACCGAAATTATTCGAGGGCAAAGTTGCGACGAACCGCTAGACATAGTAAAGTCTCTTCCTGAATTTGACGGGAAACAGGACAATTACGTCTTATGGAGACAAGCGGCTATCACAGCCTACAAAGTTTTTGAATCCTACAATGGGAGTTCCAGGCATTATCAAGCCATAGCCATTATTCGAAACAAAATAAGAGGCCCAGCAGATGCAGTGCTCGCATCTTTTAACACAGTACTTAATTTTAAAGCAATTATTGCAAGATTAGATTTCACGTATGCCGACAAAACACCGGTACATGTGATACAACAGAACCTTAGTATCCTAAGACAGGGTGATTTGTCCCTCTTGAAATACTATGAGGACGTAGAACGAAACTTAACTCTACTAACAAATAAAACACTCATGACTTATGACCCAGCCTCAGCAGCGATTTTAAACGAAAAATATAGAATCGACGCGCTCCACACGTTCGTTTCGGGACTTAGAAAGTCAATTAAGTGGGCCGTTTTTTCCGGTTCAGCCGCGCGATCTGCCAACAGCCCTAGCATTAGCACAGGAGGCAGAATCAAGTAACGAACGAGGCATTTTTATGGCAAATTATGCAAAACACACTGAGGAAAAATCTCACAAATCAATTGGCCAACGTTCCCAGGGCTCACGTCAGCAGGAAAACGATTATAATTTTCAGGAAAAAGTCCAGTTTTCCAAAAAGGGCAAAAAGAAAAACAGGGACAACAGAAAGCAGGTAGTTCAAAGCAACGCTTTCACAATCAGAAAACAGATTGTTCCAATGGCAGCTATAAGATATAGTGGTGCGATCTTAATAGGATTTTTTAGGTATATGAGGAGTATAGTAAAATTAATATATGCCGAGTTTGGTCAAGATATCTTGATAAACAAAATGTTTTTTCATCCAACAACTTAATTTTCGACAGATTGTTCCAATGGCAGCTATAAGATATAGTGGTGCGATCTTAATAGGATTTTGCAAATATATGAGAGTATAGTAAAACTTATATATGCCGAGTTTTGTCAATATATCTTGAATAACAGTGTTTTTTTCATACAACTTAATTTTCGACCGATCGTTCTATGGCAGCTATATGATATAGTGGTGCGATCTTAATGGAATTTTGCAGATATATGAGGAGTATAGTAAAACTAATAAATGCCAAGTTTGGTCAAGATATCTTGAAAAACAAAATGTTTTTTATACAACAACTTAATTTTCGACCGATCGTTCCTATGGCAGCTATATAATATAGTGGTGCGATCTTAATAGGATTTTGCATATATGTGAGGAGTAAAGTAAAACTTATATATGCCGAGTTTTGTCAATATATCTTGAATAACAGTGTTTTTCATACAACTTAACTTTCGACCGATCGTTCCTATGGCAGCTATATGATATAGTGGTGCGATCTTAATGGGATTTTGCAGATATATGAGGAGTATAGTAAAACTAATATATGCCAAGTTTGGTCAAGATATCTTGAAAAACAAAATGTTTTTTATACAACAACTTAATTTTCTACCGATCGTTCCTATGGCAGCTATATAATATAGTGGTGCGATCTTAATAGGATTTTGCATATATGTGAGGAGTAAAGTAAAACTTATATATGCCGAGTTTTGTCAATATATCTTGAATAACAGTGTTTTTCATACAACTTAACTTTCGACCGATCGTTCCTATGGCAGCTATATGATATAGTGGTGCGATCTTAATGGGATTTTGCAGATATATGAGGAGTATAGTAAAACTAATATATGCCGAGTTTGGTCAAGATATCTTGATAAACAAAATGTTTTTTTCATCCAACAACTTAATTTTCGACAGATCGTTCCTATGGCAGCTATATAATATAGTGGTGCGATCTTAATAGGATTTTGCATATATATGAGGAGCATAGTAAAACTAATATAACCCAGTTTGGTCAAGGTATCTTGAAAAACAAAATGTTTTTTTATATAACAACTTAATTTTCGACCGACCGTTCTAATGGTAGCTATATGATATAGTGGTGCGATCTTAATAGGATTTTGCTGATATATGAGGAGTAAAGTAAAACTAATATATGCCGAGTTTGGTCAAGATATCTTGATAAACAAAATGTTTTTTTAATATAAAACTTAATTTTCGACCGATCGTTCCTATGGCAGCTATATGATATATTGGTGCGATCTTAATAGTATATTGCATATATATAAGGAGTATAGTAAAACTATATATGCCGAGCTTGGTCAAGATATCTTGATAAACAAAATGTTTTTTCATACAACTTAATTTTCGACCGACCGGCAGCCATATGATATAGTGGTGCGATCTTAATAGATTTTGCATATTTATATATATATAGTATAGTAAAACGTCGAGTAAAATGTCGAGTTTGGTCAAGATATCTTGATAAACAACATATTTTTTCATACAACACTTAATTTTCGACCGACCGTTCCTATGGCAGCTATATGATATAGTAATGCGATCTTAATAGGATATTGCATATAAATGAGGAGTAGAGTAAAACTAACATATGCCGAGCTTGGTCAAGATATCTTGATAAACAAAATGTTTTTTTCATACACTTAATTTTCGACCGATCGTTCCAATGGCAGCTATATGATATAGTGGTCCGATCTTAATAGGCTTTTGCATATAAATGAGGAGTAAAGTAAAACTTATATATGCCGAGTTTGGTCAAGGTCTCTTGAAAAACAAAATGTTTTTTCATATAAAACTTAATTTTCGACCGATCGTTCCTATGGCAGCTATATGATATAGTGGTGCGATCTAAATAAGATTTTGCAGATATATGAGGAGTATAGTAAAATTAATATATGCCGAGTTTGGTCAAGATATCTTGATAAACAAAATGTTTTTTTCATCCACACTTAATTTTCGACAGATTGTTTCTATGGCAGCTATAAGATATAGTGGTGCGATCTTAATAGGATTTTGCAATATATGAGGAGTATAGTAAAACTTATATATGCCGAGTTTTTGTCAAGATATCTTGAATAACAGTGTTTTTTCATACAACTTAATTTTCGACCGATCGTTCATATGGCAGCTATATGATATAGTGGTGCGATCTTAATGGGATTTTGCAGATATATGAGGAGTATAGTAAAACTAATAAATGCCAAGTTTGGTCAAGATATCTTGATAAACAAAATGTTTTTTCATACAACAACTTAATTTTCGACAGATAGTTCCTATGGCAGCCATATGATATAGTGGTGCGATCTTAATAAGATTTTGCATATATATGAGGAGCATAGTAAAACTAAAATAACCCAGTTTGGTCAAGATATCTTGATAACAAAATGTTTTTTAATATAAAAATTTAATTTTCGACCGATCGTTCCTATGGCAGCTATATGATATATTGGTGCGATCTTAATAGTATTTTGCATATATATAAGTAGTATAGTAAAACTAACATATGCCGAGCTTGGTCAAGATATCTTGGTAAACAAAATGTTTTTTCATACAACTTAATTTTCGACCGACCGTTCCTATGGCAGCCATATGATATAGTGGTGCGATCTTAATAGGATTTTGCATATTTATATAAGTTAACACGCGCAAGACAAATTGTGCTGACCAGGTCATTGGACCGGACGCTTGTGCAACTAAGTTGCCAACGGAACCTGACACCCGCATGCCTGCGTCGAGTGATCGCCGCAAGAACGGTCACGAGGCGCCAAGTCAGCGTTCTGCTGCCGGCTCTGCCACGAACCATGGGCTATACTCCAGCGCTGCCGCGAGCCATGGGTTACGTTGTCAGGAGCCGAACTATGTTTAAGTTAGTTCTTAATTGGAAACTCAGTGCTCAGTTGAGCCGAATAAATATTTTATATCGAAACTCGGGATCCTGTTACTGGCGCCCAACGGTCGAAGTACCCGCGATTAAAACCGAAAATCAGTAATAATTGCATCGTGATGCCAACGCCGCGGTGACAATTAACAAATAAACACAAAAAAAATTTAATTAAATAAATAAATAAAAAATCGTATTGCAACGCCGCTATACAAACTCTAAAAAAACAAACTAAAGGAAATTTCAACATTTGACCAGCGAAAGCTATAATCAACGAAAAACTACATAACTGCGCTGCACCCCGCATCGGCCACCAACAGCTGCTAGCATTTTGTCAGACGCGGAAATATGAAATTCATGTAAGTGGAGTGCTCATTTGTCTGCTAAAATAAAGTATAAAAGTTGTCTAGCAACGTGTGTCCAGAATTAGGGTGACCAGTTAAAAAAATTTTTCAGTTTATTTTAACTTGGTTAGAAACTTGATGTGTGTAAAATTTTTACAAATCAAAAATTTGAATAAAGTTTTTATAAATCAAAAATTTGTGCAGAATTTTTATAAACCAAAAAATGTTTGTGTAAAATTCTATAAATAAAAAATTTTTTTGGCCTTTTTTTTTTATAAATACAAAAAATAGAAAAAAAAAATAAATAAATTATTTTTACAAATCCCGTAAAAACATATAAAATGCCATATAAAAGTTCACTGCTCGACAAATATTCTGGGACTTGATGTTTAGAGTTAGAAGACGGACAGACAGTAGCGACGAAGAACTGATACCTTCATACCGAGAAAACAGGACAAATAACAATATGAGTGAACAACAGCTAAAAAGTCTGGAAGAGCAGATGCGTGCAAGCCTTGCCTGTCAAGCACAGTTATTTGAGCAAAATTAGCAGCAGTGACCCAACAGTTAAATAGTCTTAGGGCGGTCGCGCCAGAAGTAGAAATTTACCAAGCTACCGAAATTATTCGAGGGCAAAGTTGCGACGAACCGCTAGACATAGTAAAGTCTCTTCCTGAATTTGACGGGAAACAGGACAATTACGTCTCATGGAGACAAGCGGCTATCACAGCCTACAAAGTTTTTGAATCCTACAATGGGAGTTCTAGGCATTATCAAGCCATAGCCATTATTCGAAACAAAATAAGAGGCCCAGCAGATGCAGTGCTCGCATCTTTTAACACAGTACTTAATTTTAAAGCATTATTGCAAGATTAGATTTCACGTATGCCGACAAACACCGGTACATGTGATACAACAGAACCTTAGTATCCTAAGACAGGGTGATTTGTCCCTCTTGAATACTATGAGGACGTAGAACGAAACTTACCTCTACTAACAAATAAAACACTCATGACTTATGACCCAGCCTCAGCAGCGATTTTAAACGAAAAATATAGAATCGACGCGCTCCACACGTTCGTTTCGGGACTTAGAAAGTCAATTAAGTGGGCCGTTTTTCCGGTTCAGCCGCGCGATCTGCCAACAGCCCTAGCATTAGCACAGGAGGCAGAATCAAGTAACGAACGAGGCATTTTTATGGCAAATTATGCAAAACACACTGAGGAAAAATCTCACAAATCAATTGGCCAACGTTCCCAGGGCTCACGTCAGCAGGAAAACGATTATAATTTTCAGGAAAAGAGTCCAGTTTTCCAAAAAGGGCAAAAAGAAAACAGGGACAACAGAAAGCAGGTAGTTCAAAGCAACGCTTTCACAATCAGAAAACAGATTGTTCCAATGGCAGCTATAAGATATAGTGGTGCGATCTTAATAGGATTTTTTAGGTATTGAGGAGTATAGTAAAATTAATATATGCCGAGTTTGGTCAAGATATCTTGATAAACAAAATGTTTTTTCATCATCCAACAACTTAATTTTCGACAGATTGTTCCAATGGCAGCTATAAGATATAGTGGTGCGATCTTAATAGGATTTTGCAAATATATGAGGAGTATAGTAAAACTTATATATGCCGAGTTTTGTCAATATATCTTGAATAACAGTGTTTTTTCATACAACTTAATTTTCGACCGATCGTTCTATGGCAGCTATATGATATAGTGGTGCGATCTTAATGGAATTTTGCAGATATATGAGGAGTATAGTAAAACTAATAAATGCCAAGTTTGGTCAAGATATCTTGAAAAACAAAATGTTTTTTATACAACAACTTAATTTTCGACCGATCGTTCCTATGGCAGCTATATGATATAGTGGTGCGATCTAAATAGGATTTTGCAGGTATATGAGGATATAGTAAAAATTAATATATGCCGAGTTTGGTCAAGATATCTTGATAAACAAAATGTTTTTTCATCCAACAACTTAATTTTCGACAGATTGTTCCAATGGCAGCTATAAGATATAGTGGTGCGATCTTAATAGGATTTTGCAAATATATGAGGAGTATAGTAAAACTTATATATGCCGAGTTTTGTCAATATATCTTGAATAACAGTGTTTTTTCATACAATTTAACTTTCGACCGATCGTTCTATGGCAGCTATATGATATAGTGGTGCGATCTTAATGGAATTTTGCAGATATATGAGGAGTATAGTAAACTAATAAATGCCAGTTTGGTCAAGATATCTTGAAAAACAAATGTTTTTTATACAACAACTTAATTTTCGACCGATCGTTCCTATGGCAGCTATATAATATAGTGGTGCGATCTTAATAGGATTTTGCATATATGTGAGGAGTAAAGTAAAACTTATATATGCCGAGTTTTGTCAATATATCTTGAATAACAGTGTTTTTCATACAACTTAACTTTCGACCGATCGTTCCTATGGCAGCTATATGATATAGTGGTGCGATCTTAATGGGATTTTGCAGATATATGAGGAGTATAGTAAAACTAATATATGCCAATTTGGTCAAGATATCTTGAAAAACAAAATGTTTTTTATACAACAACTTAATTTTCTACCGATCGTTCCTATGGCAGCTATATAATATAGTGGTGCGATCTAATAGGATTTTGCATATATGTGAGGAGTAAAGTAAAACTTTATATATGCCGAGTTTTGTCAATATATCTTGAATAACAGTGTTTTTCATACAACTTAACTTTCGACCGATCGTTCCTATGGCAGCTATATGATATAGTGGTGCGATCTTAATGGGATTTTGCAGATATCTGAGGAGTATAATAAAACTAATATATGCCAAGTTTGGTCAAGATATTTTGAAAAACAAAATGTTTTTTATACAACAACTTAATTTTCGACCGATCGTTCATATGGCAGATATGAGGAGTATAGTAAAACTAATATATGCCGAGTTTGGTCAAGATATCTTGATAAACAAAATGTTTTTTCATCCAACAACTTAATTTTCGACAGATCGTTCCTATGGCAGCTATATAATATAGTGGTGCGATCTTAATAGGATTTGCATATTATGAGGAGCATAGTAAAACTAATAAATCCAGTTTGGTCAAGGTATCTTGAAAAACAAAATGTTTTTTTATATAACAACTTAATTTTCGACCGACCGTTCTAATGTAGCTATATGATATAGTGGTGCGATCTTAATAGGATTTTGCTGATATATGAGGAGTAAAGTAAAACTAATATATGCCGAGTTTGGTCAAGATATCTTGATAAACAAAATGTTTTTTAATATAAAAACTTAATTTTCGACCGATCGTTCCTATGGCAGCTATATGATATATTGGTGCGATCTTAATAGTATATTGCATATATATAAGGAGTATAGTAAAACTAATATATGCCGAGCTTGGTCAAGATATCTTGATAAACAAAATGTTTTTTCATACAACTTAATTTTCGACCGACCGTTCCTATGGCAGCCATATGATATAGTGGTGCGATCTTAATAGGATTTTGCATATTTATATATATATAGTATAGTAAAACGTCGAGTAAATGTCGAGTTTGGTCAAGATATCTTGATAAACAACATATTTTTTCATACAACAACTTAATTTTCGACCGACCGTTCCTATGGCAGCTATATGATATAGTAATGCGATCTTAATAGGATATTGCATATAAATGAGGAGTATAGTAAAACTAACATATGCCGAGCTTGGTCAAGATATCTTGATAAACAAAATGTTTTTTCATACAACTTAATTTTTCGACCGACCGTTCCTATGGCAGCCATATGATATAGTGGTGCGATCTTAATAGGATTTTGCATATTTATATAAGTTAACACGCGCAAGACAAATTGTGCTGACCAGGTCATTGGTCCGGACGCTTGTGCAACTAAGTTGCCAACGGAACCTGACACCCGCATGCCTGCGTCGAGTGATCGCCGCAAGAACGGTCACGAGGCGCCAAGTCAGCGTTCTGCTGCCGGCTCTGCCACGAACCATGGGCTATACTCCAGCGCTGCCGCGAGCCATGGGTTACGTTGTCAGGAGCCGAACTATGTTTAAGTTAGTTCTTAATTGGAAACTCAAGTGCTCAGTTGAGCCGAATAATATTTTATATCGAAACTCGGGATCCTGTTACTGGCGCCCAACGGTCGAAGTACCCGCGATTAAAACCGAAAATCAGTAATAATGCATCGTGATGCCAACGCCGCGGTGACAATTAACAAATAAACACAAAAAAAATTTAATTAAATAAATAAATAAAAAATCGTATTGCAAACGCCGCTATACAACTCTAAAAAACAAAACTAAAGGAAATTTCAACATTTGACCAGCGAAAGCTATAATCAACGAAAAACTACATAACTGCGCTGCACCCCGCATCGGCCACCAACAGCTGCTAGCATTTTGTCAGACGCGGAAATATGAAATTCATGTAAGTGGAGTGCTCATTTTGTCTGCTAAAAATAAAGTATAAAAGTTGTCTAGCAACGTGTGTCCAGAATTAGGGTGAACCAGTTAAAAAAAATTTTTCTGTTTATTTTAACTTGGTTAGAAACTTGATGTGTGTAAAATTTTTTACAAATCAAAAATTTGAATAAAGTTTTTAATATCAAAAAATTTGTGCAGAATTTTTATAAACCAAAAAATGTTTGTGTAAAATTCTTATAATAAAAAATTTTTTTTGTACATATTTTATAAATACAAAAAATAGAAAAAAAAATAAATAAATATTTTTACAAATCCCGTAAAAACATATAAATACCATATAAAAGTTCACTGCTCGACAAATATTCTGGGACTTGATGTTTAGAGTTAGAAGACGGACAGACAGTAGCGACGAGAACTGATACCTTCATACCGAGAAAACAGGACAAATAACAATATGAGTGAACAACAGCTAAAAAGTCTGGAAGAGCAGATGCGTGCAAGCCTTGCCTGTCAAGCACAGTTATTTGAGCAAAATTAGCAGCAGTGACCCAACAGTTAAATAGTCTTAGGGCGGTCGCGCCAGAAGTAGAAATTTACCAAGCTACCGAAATTATTCGAGGGCAAAGTTGCGACGAACCGCTAGACATAGTAAAGTCTCTCCTGAATTTGACGGGAAACAGGACAATTACGTCTTATGGAGACAAGCGGCTATCACAGCCTACAAAGTTTTTTGAATCCTACAATGGGAGTTCTAGGCATTATCAAGCCATAGCCATTATTCGAAACAAAATAAGAGGCCCAGCAGATGCAGTGCTCGCATCTTTTAACACAGTACTTAATTTAAAGCAATTATTGCAAGATTAGATTTCACGTATGCCGACAAAACACCGGTACTGTGATACAACAGAACCTTAGTATCCTAAGACAGGGTGATTTGTCCCTCTTGAAATACTATGAGGACGTAGAACGAAACTTAACTCTACTAACAAATAAAACACTCATGACTTATGACCCAGCCTCAGCAGCGATTTAAACGAAAAATATAGAATCGACGCGCTCCACACGTTCGTTTCGGGACTTAGAAAGTCAATTAAGTGGGCCGTTTTTCCGGTTCAGCCGCGCGATCTGCCAACAGCCCTAGCATTAGCACAGGAGGCAGAATCAAGTAACGAATGAGGCATTTTTATGGCAAATTATGCAAAACACACTGAGGAAAAATCTCACAAATCAATTGCCAACGTTCCCAGGGCTCACGTCAGCAGAAAACGATTATAATTTTCAGGAAAGAGTCCAGTTTTCCAAAAGGGCAAAAGAAAAACAGGACAACAGAAAGCAGTAGTTCAAAGCAACGCTTTCACAATCAGAAAACACAGGGACAAGGTCCTGAACCGATGGAGGTAGACTCATCTTCGCGTTTTAGGCAGCCAACTCAGGCACAGAATGGCAAACAATCCCAAAAATATAGTGACCAATCAATGCGAAGTCAGCAAAAATTAACCATTTGCCTCAAGAGAAAGTAACGATGATTACGAAATCATTCACAATCGGAAGCAACAGCAGTTGACGATGATTTGTCTGAGGCTGAAACTTGTAATTTTTTAGGGGTACTCCCTGCTTCCGTACATCACACGTACAGTAGCAGTTATACCATTAAGCTCCTTATTGATACGGGCGCATCCAAAAATTATATAAAACCCCTTAACATATTATCACATTTTGTACCCGTTGACACACCCATTTCAAGTAAAGTCCTTACACGGACACACAAAAATTGAGCAGAAATTGCCCATTCATTTATTTAACGTAAGGACATATTTCTTTATTTTGAAAGACCTTAAGGAATTCGACGGCATAATTGGCCTCGATTTATTAAAACAGGTAAATGCAAATATCGACCTTACAAAAAATATTTTAAGGTACGACCACGGTTCGGAACCGATAAATTTCTCTAAATGCCAAATGTAAATTTTTACAAATCGTTGATGCGGACGTTCCCACCGCAGTCAGGGAATCTTTTAATAAAAATGATAGACCAGACGATTATGGCATTTGCAGACGTTAATGAGTCCCTACCCTACAACATATAACACTGTCGCCGTTATCCCGTGGATGGCGAACCAGTGTATTCCAAGTTGTATCCATACCCAATGGGCGTATCCGAATTTGTCAATGCAGAAGTTAAACAACTTCTAGCGAATGGCATTATAAGACCGTCCAAATCGCCTTACAACAACCCTCTGTGGGTCGTCGACAAAAAGGTGTCGATGAAACAGGCCATAAACTCAAGCGATTAGTAATCGATTTCCGTAAATTGAACCAAAAGACAACAGACGACAAGTACCCGATCCCACCATTTCGACAATACTGTCTAACTTGGGTGACGCCCAATATTTCACACAACATTGGACCTCAAATCGGGCTTCCACCAAATAGAATTGGCGGAAAAGGACAGAAAAAGACTGCATTTTCTGTCACCAATGGGAAGTATGAATTTTGCAGACTCCCCTTTGGGTTAAAAAATGCTCCAAGCATATTCCAGAGAGCAATAGATGATGTTCTCCGGGATCAAATTGGAAAACTTGCTACGTCTATGTAGATGACGTAATAATTTTCTCCAAAATAAGGAAGACCACATAAAACACATTGAATGGGTCTTGAGAAACCTTCGTGACGCAGGCATGAGGGTCTCCCAAGAAAAGTCTAAGTTCTTCAAAAGAGCGTAGAGTATCTGGGATCATTGTGAGCAGAGGTGGAATACAAACATCACCTGCAAAGGTACAGGCCATTAGGATTTTCAGCCCCCAAAAACACTGTTCGGTTCTCAGGTCATTTTTGGGACTGGCTAGTTATTATAGGTGCTTTATAGCAGGATTTGCCTCTATCGCGAGACCCCTAACGGACGTCCTAAAAGGCGAAAACGGCAAGATTAGTGCCAACCATTCAAGAAAAGTTAACCTTGAATTGGCACCAAACCAACTCGAAGCTTTTAACAGGCTGAAAGAAGTACTAGCTTCCGAAGATGTGATACTAACGTATCCTGACTTCAAAAAGCCATTCGACCTAACGACAGATGCGTCAGGCCATGGTCTCGGAGCTGTGTTGTCTCAGGGCGGGCGCCCCATTACACTGATTTCGCGAACATTGCGCGATAATGAACAAAACTTTGCCACAAACGAAAGAGAACTTCTAGCCATTGTATGGGCTTTAAAAAACCCCCGAAATTATTTGTACGGAGTCAGAAACTTGAATATCTTCACGGATCACCAACCCCTGACATTCGCAGCGTCAGACAAAAACCCAAATGCGAAAATAAAACGCTGGAAAGCCTTTATTGACGAGCATAACGCCAACATTATTTACAAGCCAGCAAAGAGAATTTCGTGGCAGATGCCCTGTCCCGCCAGAATGTAAATTCCCTCGAAGACTCTATAGATTCAGACGCTGCCACAATGCACAGCGAAGAATCTCTGACATACACTATCGAGGCAACTGATAAACCGGTTAATTGCTTTCGGAATCAGATAATCATTGAAGAGAGTCGCATACCCACAGTAAAAACGGTTATTCTTTTCAAGGAAAAGGTTAGCACATTGTTAATTTCTCTGACCGAAACACTCTCTTGCAAACTTTGCAAGACGTAATAAAAGCAGATGTCGTCAATGCAATAATTTGTGAATTGCCTATACTAGCTTTTATTCAACACAGGCTAGTCGAAATGTTTCCCTCCACCGTGTTCAGATATTGCAAGAATATTGTCACAGATATTACCAACAACACAGAAAAAGAGAAATCGCCACTGTAGAACATAATCGAGCTCATCGCGCAGCCCAAGAAAATGTGAAACAGATACTTCGGGATTATTTTTTCCCAAAAATGCGGCGATTAGCAACAGAAATAGCCGCAAATTGCAGAATATGCGCTATAGGGAAATATACCGCCATCCCGTCAAACAAGCAATAGGCAAAACCCCATACCGTCATATGCAGGCGAAATACTGCATGTTGATGTTTTATTCTACAGATAGGAAATACTTTTTGACTTGTGTTGACAAATTTTCTAAGTTTGCAGTGGTGCAAGCTATTCAATCACGCGCAATCGTAGATATTAAAGCCCCGATTTTACAACTAGTAAACCTGTTTCCGAAGACAAAACATATATTGCGATAACGAAAAATCGCTGAACTCGGAAACTATTAGATCAGTCCTAACAAATAATTTTGACATTCAGATTTCAAATGCGCCTCCCTTACATAGTACCTCTAACGGACAGGTCGAGCGTTTTCATAGTACGCTTGGAGAAATAGGTCGTTGCCTGAAATTAGAAAAACAGTTAATAGACACTGTGGACATAATTCTCCTTGCGACTATAAAATATAACAGATCAATACACTCCGTGACAGGAAAAAAACCAATAGAAGTTATTCACTCAACTCCCATAGAACTCGCAGCCCACATTGAAAACAAAATTAAATTAGCACAGGAAAAAAGTCTTGAACAAACGAACAAAAACAGAGCCCATAAAACCTATCAAGTAGGGGAGAAGGTATTGTTGAAATCAAATAAAGATTAGGAAATAAGCTATCACCCTTATGCTCAGAAGAAATAATAGAAGCAGATCTGGGCACAACGGTTCTTATAAAAGGGAGGGTGGTCCATAAAGACAGCCTAAAATAATCCCCGTACTTAATATTTTTTTAAACTTTACATTTTATTTGGAATTACTTTATATTTTTGGTTTTACCTTTTATTTTGACTACCTAATACTTTTTTTTGTATTTTACATTTTATTCTTACCTGGTTTAAAACTTAGATATATCACACTTTAATTTCGTTACAGCTTGGGATATTTGCTCGGACTGAAACTGACGTTAATGACTTTAACGACTGCAACATCAAGACTTACTGACTACTCTCACGCTGACTACATTCCCGTAACGGACGAGACGTGACTATTTGGGACGAGTACGGCTACCTAGGACATACAACGAACATTACGTCATACGAAACCTACGCCGACGAGACTAGAAAGACACTGAACTTATTCACTAAGGACCATATGAAAAACCTACTCAGCACGGACCTCGGACATATAGAATCACTAATAGACACACTGAAGGTTCACCACAGACACGCTCGTAGCATAAACTTGCTGGGAACTGCACTGAAGTAGTGGCCGGTACACCGGATTTTGACGACTGGGAACAGATTAAGTTTCGGCAAGGACAGTTAATAAAAAACGAAAACAGACAAGTTGAAATAAATACCAAATTTCAAACACGACTTAATGAAATTACAAAGACTTTGAACTCAATTCATAAAAAGGAAGACGCGGATTATGAACATTTATATGCAACCATTTTAGCGAAAAATAGAATAATTATTACTAACTTGGAAGACCTAATATTATCCATAACACTAGCAAAAGTAATATAATTAGCCCCCTCATTCTGGACAGCGTAGACGTCAAAGAAATAGCAAATGAGCACTTCACAAATGTTAGCGTAGCAGACATTTTAGGTGTAGCCAATATTAAAGCCTTTCAAAATAACGATATGTTACACTTTTTGATCAAATATCCTAAACCTAAGTTAGTCTGCAAAAAATAATGTTTTTCCCGTTCAGCGTAAAAAAATAATCTTAGATTTAGAAAACAGCACGGTAGCCGATTGCGGTGTGCAAATCTTCGCCGTCTCTGGGTGCAAAGCCGCTACAAGCTCCACTTTCTGCAAGAGGTTGCAGAACACAACTTGCGCCCAACACTGGTGTCCGGCTCCATTGCACACTGTGCCACTCGCCCTGGACATCTAGAACCGATTACAGTGGTTGACGAGGGCCTTATTATTATCAATGACGCAACCATCAATGTGGAAGATAATAATGGCATCAGTCAGCTGGTTTCTGGCACACACCTGGCAACCTACGACGACTACATTACCCTGAATGGCACACGATACGTAAACCGTCGAGGCGTCCTTAGGAAAAAACCTGCGGTGTCCGTCACGTCACAAATCAATGTGACCAGCCATCGAGAACACCTGAGTTTGCCTTTCCTCCATGACCTTAGTCTGAGAAATCTTCAACGAATCGGCGATCTCCAATCTGAGCTGATGTCAAAGCCGCTGTTGAGCTGCTGTCTTACTCTTGTCCTTGTCTTGTTGTGTTATCTCGGCTTTTGGATAGTTCGTCGACACTTGGCCCTTAAACGCCGAATAGAACAACAGCACATTTGGGGAAATCCGAGGACGGCTCCCACTTAGCCCCGGGAGGAGTTAACACGCGCAAGACAAATTGTGCTGACCAGGTCATTGGTCCGGACGCTTGTGCAACTAAGTTGCCAACGGAACCTGACACCCGCATGCCTGCGTCGAGTGATCGCCGCAAGAACGGTCACGAGGCGCCAAGTCAGCGTTCTGCTGCCGCTCTGCCACGAACCATGGGCTATGCTCCAGCGCTGCCGCGAGCCATGGGTTACGTTGTCAGGAGCCGAACTATGTTTTAAGTTAGTTCTTAATTGGAAACTCAAGTGCTCAGTTGAGCCGAATAAATATTTTATATCGAAACTCGGGATCCTGTTACTTATATATATAGTATAGTAAAACGTCGAGTAAAATGTCGAGTTTGGTCAAGATATCTTGATAAACAACATATTTTTTCATACAACAACTTAATTTTCGACCGACCGTTCCTATGGCAGCTATATGATATAGTGATGCGATCTTAATAGGATATTGCATATAAATGAGGATAAAGTAAAACTTATATATGCCGAGTTTGGTCAAGATATCTTAAAAAACAAAATGTATTTTCATACAACTTAATTTTCGACCGACCGTTCCTATGGCAGCCATATGATATAGTGGTGCGATCTTAATAGGATTTTGCATATTTATATATATATAGTATAGTAAAACGTCGAGTAAAATGTCGAGTTTCGTCAAGATATCTTGATAAACAACATATTTTTTCATACAACAACTTAATTTTAGACCGACCGTTCCTATGGCAGCCATATGATATAGTGGTGCGATCTTAATAGGATTTTGCAAATATATGAGGAGTATAGTAAAATTAATATATGCCGAGTTTGGTCAAGATATCTTGATAAACAAAATGTTTTTTCATCCAACAACTTAATTTTCGACAGATTGTTCCTATGGCAGCTATAAGATATAGTGGTGCGATCTTAATAGGATTTTGCAAATATATGAAGAGTATAGTAAAATTAATATATGCCGAGTTTGGTCAAGATATCTTGATAAACAGGTCATTTTTGGGACTGGCTAGTTATTATAGGTGCTTTATAGCAGGATTTGCCTCTATCGCGAGACCCCTAACGGACGTCCTAATAGGCGAAAACGGCAAGATTAGTGCCAACCATTCAAGAAAAGTTAACCTTGAATTGGCACCAAACCAACTCGAAGCTTTAACAGGCTGAAAGAAGTACTAGCTTCCGAAGATGTGATACTAACGTATCCTGACTTCAAAAAGCCATTCGACCTAACGACAGATGCGTCAGGCCATGGTCTCGGAGCTGTGTTGTCTCAGGGCGGGCGCCCCATTACACTGATTTCGCGAACATTGCGCGATAATGAACAAAACTTTGCCACAAACGAAAGAGAACTTCTAGCCATTGTATGGGCTTTAAAAACCCCGAAATTATTTGTACGGAGTCAGAAACTTGAATATCTTCACGGATCACCACCCCTGACATTCGCAGCGTCAGACAAAAACCCAAATGCGAAAATAAAACGCTGGAAAGCCTTTATTGACGAGCATAACGCCAACATTATTTACAAGCCAGGCAAAGAGAATTTCGTGGCAGATGCCCTGTCCCGCCAGAATGTAAATTCCCTCGAAGACTCTATAGATTCAGACGCTGCCACAATGCACAGCGAAGAATCTCTGACATACACTATCGAGGCAACTGATAAACCGGTTAATTGCTTTCGGAATCAGATAATCATTGAAGAGAGTCGCATACCCACAGTAAAAACGGTTATTCTTTTCAAGGAAAAGGTTAGGCACATTGTTAATTTCTCTGACCGAAACACTCTCTTGCAAACTTTGCAAGACGTAATAAAAGCAGATGTCGTCAATGCAATAATTTGTGAATTGCCTATACTAGCTTTTATTCAACACAGGCTAGTCGAAATGTTTCCCTCCACCGTGTTCAGATATTGCAAGAATATTGTCACAGATATTACCAACAACACAGAAAAAAGAGAAATCGCCACTGTAGAACATAATCGAGCTCATCGCGCAGCCCAAGAAAATGTGAAACAGATACTTCGGGATTATTTTTTCCCAAAAATGCGGCGATTAGCAACAGAAATAGCCGCAAATTGCAGAATATGCGCTATAGGGAAATATAACCGCCATCCCGTCAAACAAGCAATAGGCAAAACCCCAATACCGTCATATGCAGGCGAAATACTGCATGTTGATGTTTATTCTACAGATAGGAAATACTTTTTGACTTGTGTTGACAAATTTTCTAAGTTTGCAGTGGTGCAAGCTATTCAATCACGCGCAATCGTAGATATTAAAGCCCCGATTTTACAACTAGTAAACCTGTTTCCGAAGACAAAAACAATATATTGCGATAACGAAAAATCGCTGAACTCGGAAACTATTAGATCAGTCCTAACAAATAATTTTGACATTCAGATTTCAAATGCGCCTCCCTTACATAGTACCTCTAACGGACAGGTCGAGCGTTTTCATAGTACGCTTGGAGAAATAGGTCGTTGCCTGAAATTAGAAAAACAGTTAATAGACACTGTGGACATAATTCTCCTTGCGACTATAAAATATAACAGATCAATACACTCCGTGACAGGAAAAAAACCAATAGAAGTTATTCACTCAACTCCCATAGAACTCGCAGCCCACATTGAAAACAAATTAAATTAGCACAGGAAAAAAGTCTTGAACAAACGAACAAAACAGAGCCCATAAAACCTATCAAGTAGGGGAGAAGGTATTGTTGAAATAAATAAAAGATTAGGAAATAAGCTATCACCCTTATGCTCAGAAGAAATAATAGAAGCAGATCTGGGCACAACGGTTCTTATAAAAGGGAGGGTGGTCCATAAAGACAGCCTAAAATAATCCCCGTACTTAATATTTTTTTAAACTTTACATTTTATTTGGAATTACTTTATATTTTTGGTTTTACCTTTTATTTTGACTACCTAATACTTTTTTTTGTATTTTACATTTTATTCTTACCTGGTTTAAAACTTAGATATATCACACTTTAATTTCGTTACAGCTTGGGATATTTGCTCGGACTGAAACTGACGTTAATGACTTTAACGACTGCAACATCAAGACTTACTGACTACTCTCACGCTGACTACATTCCCGTAACGGACGGAGACGTGACTATTTGGGACGAGTACGGCTACCTAGGACATACAACGAACATTACGTCATACGAAACCTACGCCGACGAGACTAGAAAGACACTGAACTTATTCACTAAGGACCATATGAAAAACCTACTCAGCACGGACCTCGGACATATAGAATCACTAATAGACACACTGAAGGTTCACCACAGACACGCTCGTAGCATAAACTTGCTGGGAACTGCACTGAAGGTAGTGGCCGGTACACCGGATTTTGACGACTGGGAACAGATTAAGTTTCGGCAAGGACAGTTAATAAAAAACGAAAACAGACAAGTTGAAATAAATACCAAATTTCAAACACGACTTAATGAAATTACAAAGACTTTGAACTCAATTCATAAAAAGGAAGACGCGGATTATGAACATTTATATGCAACCATTTTAGCGAAAATAGAATAATTATTACTAACTTGGAAGACCTAATATTATCCATAACACTAGCAAAGTAAATATAATTAGCCCCCTCATTCTGGACAGCGTAGACGTCAAAGAAATAGCAAATGAGCACTTCACAAATGTTAGCGTAGCAGACATTTTAGGTGTAGCCAATATTAAAGCCTTTCAAAATAACGATATGTTACACTTTTTGATCAAATATCCTAAACCTAAGTTAGTCTGCAAAAAATAAATGTTTTTCCCGTTCAGCGTAAAAAAATAATCTTAGATTTAGAAAACAGCACGGTAGCCGATTGCGGTGTGCAAATCTTCGCCGTCTCTGGGTGCAAAGCCGCTACAAGCTCCACTTTCTGCAAGAGGTTGCAGAACACAACTTGCGCCCAACAACTGGTGTCCGGCTCCATTGCACACTGTGCCACTCGCCCTGGACATCTAGAACCGATTACAGTGGTTGACGAGGGCCTTATTATTATCAATGACGCAACCATCAAGGTGGAAGATAATAATGGCATCAGTCAGCTGGTTTCTGGCACACACCTGGCAACCTACGACGACTACATTACCCTGAATGGCACACGATACGTAAACCGTCGAGGCGTCCTTAGGAAAAAACCTGCGGTGTCCGTCACGTCACAAATCAATGTGACCAGCCATCGAGAACACCTGAGTTTGCCTTTCCTCCATGACCTTAGTCTGAGAAATCTTCAACGAATCGGCGATCTCCAATCTGAGCTGATGTCAAAGCCGCTGTTGAGCTGCTGTCTTACTCTTGTCCTTGTCTTGTTGTGTTATCTCGGCTTTTGGATAGTTCGTCGACACTTGGCCCTTAAACGCCGAATAGAACAAACAGCACATTTGGGGAAATCCGAGGACGGCTCCCACTTAGCCCCGGGAGGAGTTAACACGCGCAAGACAAATTGTGCTGACCAGGTCATTGGTCCGGACGCTTGTGCAACTAAGTTGCCAACGGAACCTGACACCCGCATGCCTGCGTCGAGTGATCGCCGCAAGAACGGTCACGAGGCGCCAAGTCAGCGTTCTGCTGCCGGCTCTGCCACGAACCATGGGCTATGCTCCAGCGCTGCCGCGAGCCATGGGTTACGTTGTCAGGAGCCGAACTATGTTTAAGTTAGTTCTTAATTGGAAACTCAAGTGCTCAGTTGAGCCGAATAAATATTTTATATCGAAACTCGGGATCCTGTTACTTATATATAGTATAGTAAAACGTCGAGTAAAATGTCGAGTTTGGTCAAGATATCTTGATAAACAACATATTTTTTCATACAACAACTTAATTTTCGACCGACCGTTCCTATGGCAGCTATATGATATAGTGATGCGATCTTAATAGGATATTGCATATAAATGAGGAGTAAAGTAAAACTTATATATGCCGAGTTTGGTCAAGATATCTTAAAAAACAAATGTATTTTCATACAACTTAATTTTCGACCGACCGTTCCTATGGCAGCCATATGATATAGTGGTGCGTTCTTAATAGGATTTTGCATATTTATATATATATAGTATAGTAAAACGTCGAGTAAAATGTCGAGTTTCGTCAAGATATCTTGATAAACAACATATTTTTTCATACAACAACTTAATTTTAGACCGACCGTTCCTATGGCAGCCATATGATATAGTGGTGCGATCTTAATAGGATTTTGCAAATATATGAGGAGTATAGTAAAACTAATATATGCCGAGTTTGGTCAAGATATCTTGATAAACAAAATGTTTTTTCATCCAACAACTTAATTTTCGACAGATTGTTCCTATGGCAGCTATAAGATATAGTGGTGCGATCTTAATAGGATTTTGCAAATATATGAAGAGTATAGTAAAATTAATATATGCCGAGTTTGGTCAAGATATCTTGATAAACAAAATGTTTTTTCATCCAACAACTTAATTTTCGACAGATTGTTCCAATGGCAGCTATAAGATCTAGTGGTGCGATCTTAATAGGATTTTGCAAATATATGAGGAGTATAGTAAAACTTATATATGCCGAGTTTTGTCAATATATCTTGAATAACAGTGTTTTTTCATACAACTTAATTTTCGACCGATCGTTCCTATGGCAGCTATATGATATAGTGGTGCGATCTTAATGGGATTTTGCAGATATATGAGGAGTATAGTAAAACTAATAAATGCCAAGTTTGGTCAAGATATCTTGAAAAACAAAATGTTTTTTCATACAACAACTTAATTTTCGACAGATTGTTCCAATGGCAGATATAAGATATAGTGGTGCGATCTTAATAGGATTTTGCAAATATATGAGGAGTATAGTAAAACTTATATATGCCGAGTTTTGTCAATATCTCTTGAATAACAGTGTTTTTTTATACAACTTAATTTTCGACCGATCGTTCCTATGGCAGCTATATGATATAGTGGTGCGATCTTAATGGGATTTTGCAGATATATGAGGAGTATAGTAAAACTAATAAATGCCAAGTTTGGTCCAGATATCTTGAAAAACAAAATGTTTTTTTATACAACAACTTAATTTTCGACCGATCGTTCCTATGGCAGCTATATGATATAGTGGTGCGATCTAAATAGGATTTTGCAGATATATGAGGAGTATAGTAAAATTAATATATGCCGAGTTTGGTCAAGATATCTTGATAAACAAAATGTTTTTTCATCCAACAACTTAATTTTCGACAGATTATTCCAATGGCAGCTATAAGATATAGTGGTGCGATCTTAATAGGATTTTGCAAATATATGAGGAGTATAGTAAAACTTATATATGCCGAGTTTTGTCAATATATCTTGAATAACAGTGTTTATTCATACAACTTAACTTTCGACCGATCGTTCCTATGGCAGCTATATGATATAGTGGTGCGATCTTAATGGGATTTTGCAGATATATGAGGAGTATAGTAAAACTAATAAATGCCAAGTTTGGTCAAGATATCTTGAAAACAAAATGTTTTTTATACAACACTTAATTTTCGACCGATCGTTCCTATGGCAGATATGAGGAGTATAGTAAAACTAATATATGCCGAGTTTGGTCAAGATATCTTGATAAACAAAATGTTTTTTCATCCAACAACTTAATTTTCGACAGATCGTTCCTATGGCAGCTATATAATATAGTGGTGCGATCTTAATAGGATTTTGCATATATATGAGGAGCATAGTAAAACTAATATAACCCAGTTTGGTCAAGGTATCTTGAAAAACAAAATGTTTTTTTATATAACAACTTAATTTTCGACCGACCGTTCTAATGGTAGCTATATGATATAGTGGTGCGATCTTAATAGGATTTTGCTGATATATGAGGAGTAAAGTAAAACTAATATATGCCGAGTTTGGTCAAGATATCTTGATAAACAAAATGTTTTTTAATATAAAAACTTAATTTTCGACCGATCGTTCCTATGGCAGCTATATGATATATTGGTGCGATCTTAATAGTATATTGCATATATATAAGGGGTATAGTAAAACTATCTTGATAAACAAAATGTTTTTTCATACAACTTAATTTTCGACCGACCGTTCCTATGGCAGCCATATGATATAGTGGTGCGATCTTAATAGGATTTTGCATATTTATATATATATAGTATAGTAAAACGTCGAGTAAAATGTCGAGTTTGGTCAAGATATCTTGATAAACAACATATTTTTTCATACAACAACTTAATTTTCGACCGACCGTTCTAATGGTAGCTATATGATATAGTGGTGCGATCTTAATAGGATTTTGATGATATATGAGGAGTAAAGTAAAACTAATATATGCCGAGTTTGGTCAAGATATCTTGATAAACAAAATGTTTTTTTCATACAACAACTTAATTTTCGACAGATCGTTCCTATGGCAGCTATATAATATAGTGGTGCGATCTTAATAAGATTTTGCATATATATGAGGAGTATAGTAAAATTAATATATGCCGAGTTTGGTCAAGATATCTTGATAAACAAATGTTTTTTCATCCAACAACTTAATTTTCGACAGATTGTTCCAATGGCAGCTATAAGATATAGTGGTGCGATCTTAATAGGATTTTGCAAATATATGAGGAGTATAGTAAAACTTATATATGCCGAGTTTTGTCAAGATATCTTGAATAACAGTGTTTTTTCATACAACTTAATTTTCGACCGATCGTTCATATGGCAGCTATATGATATAGTGGTGCGATCTTAATGGGATTTTGCAGATATATGAGGAGTATAGTAAAACTAATAAATGCCAAGTTTGGTCAAGATATCTTGATAAACAAAATGTTTTTTCATACAACAACTTAATTTTCGACAGATCGTTCCTATGGCAGCTATATAATATAGTGGTGCGATCTTAATAAGATTTTGCATATATATGAGGAGCATAGTAAAACTAAAATAACCCAGTTTGGTCAAGATATCTTGATAAGCAAAATGTTTTTTAATATAAAAATTTAATTTTCGACCGATCGTTCCTATGGCAGCTATATGATATATTGGTGCGATCTTAATAGTATTTTGCATATATATACGTAGTATAGTAAAACTAATATATGCCGAGCTTGGTCAAGATATCTTGATAAACAAAATGTTTTTTCATACAACTTAATTTTCGACCGACCGTTCCTATGGCAGCCATATGATATAGTGGTGCGATCTTAATAGGATTTTGCATATTTATATATATATAGTATAGTAAAACGTCGAGTAAAATGTCGAGTTTGGTCAAGATATCTTGATAAACAACATTTTTTTCATACAACAACTTAATTTTCGACCGACCGTTCTAATGGTAGCTATATGATATAGTGGTGCGATCTTAATAGGATTTTGCTGATATATGAGGAGTAAAGTAAAACTAATATATGCCGAGTTTGGTCAAGATATCTTGATAAACAAAATGTTTTTTCATACAACAACTTAATTTTCGACAGATCGTTTCCTATGGCAGCTATAAGATATAGTGGTGCGATCTTAATAGGATTTTGCAAATATATGAGGAGTATAGTAAAACTTATATATGCCGAGTTTGGTCAATATATCTTGAATAAATGTTTTTTCATACAACTTAATTTCGACCGATCGTTCCTATGGCAGCTATATGATATAGTGGTGCGATCTTAATAGGATTTTGCTGATATATGAGGAGTAAAGTAAAACTAATATATGCCGAGTTTGGTCAAGATATCTTGATAAACAAAATGTTTTTTCATACAACAACTTAATTTTCGACAGATCGTTCCTATGGCAGCTATATATATAGTGGTGCGATCTTAATAAGATTTTGCATATATAGAGGAGTATAGTAAAATTAATATATGCCGAGTTTGGTCAAGATATCTTGATAAACAAAATGTTTTTTCATCCAACAACTTAATTTTCGACAGATTGTTCCATGGCAGCTATAAGATATAGTGGTGCGATCTTAATAGGATTTTGCAAATATATGAGGAGTATAGTAAAACTTTATATGCCGAGTTTGTCAAGATATCTTGAATAACAGTGTTTTTTTTCATACAACTTAATTTTCGACCGATCGTTCATATGGCAGCTATATGATATAGTGGTGCGATCTTAATGGATTTTGCAGATATATGAGGAGTATAGTAAAACTAATAAATGCCAGTTTGGTCAAGATATCTTGATAAACAAAATGTTTTTTCATACAACAACTTAATTTTCGACAGATCGTTCCTATGGCAGCTATATATATAGTGGTGCGATCTTAATAAGATTTTGCATATATATGAGGAGTATAGTAAAACTAAAATAACCCAGTTTGGTCAAGATATCTTGATAAACAAAATGTTTTTTAATATAAAATTTAATTTTCGACCGATCGTTCCTATGGCAGCTATATGATATATTGGTGCGATCTTAATAGTATTTGCATATATGTAGGAGTATAGTAAAACTAATATATGCCGAGCTTGGTCAAGATATCTTGATAAACAAAATGTTTTTTCATACAACTTAATTTTCGACCGACCGTTCCTATGGCAGCCATATGATATAGTGGTGCGATCTTAATAGGATTTTGCATATTTATATATATATAGTATAGTAAAACGTCGAGTAAAATGTCGAGTTTGGTCAAGATATCTTGATAAACAACATATTTTTTCATACAACAACTTAATTTTCGACCGACCGTTCCTATGGCAGCTATATGATATAGTGATGCGATCTTAATAGGATATTGCATATAAATGAGGAGTAAAGTAAAACTTATATATGCCGAGTTTGGTCAAGATATCTTAAAAACAAAATGTTTTTTCATACAACTTAATTTTCGACCGACCGTTCCTATGGCAGCATATGATATAGTGGTGCGATCTTAATAGGATTTTGCATATATATATATATAGTATAGTAAAACTCGATAAATGCCGAGTTTGGTCAAGATATCTTGATAACAACATATTTTTTTCATACAACAACTTAATTTTCGACCGACCGTTCCTATGGCAGCTATGATATAGTGGTGCGATCTTAATAGGATTTTGCAAATATATGAGGAGTATAGTAAAATTATATATGCCGAGTTTGGTCAAGATATCTTGATAAACAAAATGTTTTTTTCCACAACTTAATTTTCGACAGATTGTTCCTATGGCAGCTATATGATATAGTGGTGCGATCTTAATAGGATTTTGCAAATATATGAGGAGTATAGTAAAATTAATATATGCCGAGTTTGGTCAAGATATCTTGATAAACAAAATGTTTTTCATCCAACAACTTAATTTTCGACAGATTGTTCCAATGGCAGCTATAAGATATAGTGGTGCGATCTTAATAGGATTTTGCAAATATATGAGGAGTATAGTAAAACTTATATATGCCGAGTTTTGTCAAATATCTTGAATAACATGTTTTTTTCATACAACTTAATTTCCGACAGATTGTTCCTATGGCAGCTATATGATATAGTGGTGCGATCTTAATGGATTTTGCAGATATATGAGGAGCATAGTAAAACTAATAAATGCCAAGTTTGGTCAAGATATCTTGAAAACAAAATGTTTTTTCATACAACAACTTAATTTTCGACAGATTTTCCATGGCAGCTATAAGATATAGTGGTGCGATCTTAATAGGATTTTGCAATATATGAGGAGTATAGTAAACCTATATATGCCGAGTTTTGTAAATATCTCTTGAAAACAGTGTTTTTTTATACAACTTAATTTTCGACCGATCGTTCCTATGGCAGCTATATGATATAGTGGTGCGATCTTAATGGGATTTTGCAGATATATGAGGAGTATAGTAAAACTAATAAATGCCAAGTTTGGTCAAGATATCTTGAAAAACAAAATGTTTTTTATACAACAACTTAATTTTCGACCGATCGTTCCTATGGCAGCTAAATGATATAGTGGTGCGATCTTAATAGGATTTGCAGATATATGAGGAGTATAGTAAAACTAATAATGCCGAGTTTGGTCAAGATATCTTGAAAAACAAAATGTTTTTTCATACAACAACTTAATTTTCGACAGATTGTTCCATGGCAGCTATAAGATATAGTGGTGCGATCTTAATAGGATTTTGCAAATATATGAGGAGTATAGTAAAACTATATATGCCGAGTTTTGTCAATATCTTGAATAACAGTGTTTTTTTATACAACTTAATTTTCGACCGATCGTTCCTATGGCAGCTATATGATATAGTGGTGCGATCTTAATGGATTTTGCAGATATATGAGGAGTATAGTAAAACTAATAATGCCAAGTTTGGTCAAGATATCTTGAAAAACAAAATGTTTTTATACAAAACTTAATTTTCGACCGATCGTTCCTATGGCAGCTATATGATATAGTGGTGCGATCTAAATAGGATTTTGCAGATATATGAGGAGTATAGTAAAATTAATATATGCCGAGTTTGGTCAAGATATCTTGATAAACAAAATGTTTTTTCATCCAACAACTTAATTTTCGACAGATTGTTCCAATGGCAGCTATAAGATATAGTGGTGCGATCTTAATAGGATTTTGCAAATATATGAGGAGTATAGTAAAACTTATATATGCCGAGTTTTGTCAATATATCTTGAATAAACAGTGTTTTTCATACAACTTAATTTTCGACCGATCGTTCCTATGGCAGCTATATGATATAGTGGTGCGATCTTAATAGGATTTTGCTGATATATGAGGAGTATAGTAAAACTAATATATGCCGAGTTTGGTAAGATATCTTGATAAACAAAATGTTTTTTAATATAAAACTTAATTTTCGACCGATCGTTCCTATGGCAGCTATATGATATATTGGTGCGATCTTAATAGTATTTTGCATATATATAAGGAGTATAGTAAAACTAATATATGCCGAGCTTGGTCAAGATATCTTGATAAACAAAATGTTTTTTCATCAACAACTTAATTTTCGACAGATTGTTCCTATGGCAGCTATAAGATATAGTGGTGCGATCTTAATAGGATTTTGCAATATATGAGGAGTATAGTAAAATTAATATATGCCGAGTTTGGTCAAGATATCTTGATAAACAAAATGTTTTTCATCAACAACTTAATTTTCGACAGATGTTCCATGGCAGCTATAGATATAGTGGTGCGATCTTAATAGGATTTTGCAAATATATGAGGAGTATAGTAAAACCTATATATGCCGAGTTTGGTCAATATCTTGAATAACAATGTTTTTTTCATACAACTTAATTTTCGACCGATCGTTCCTATGGCAGCTATATGATATAGTGGTGCGATCTTAATGGGATTTTGCAGATATATGAGGAGTATAGTAAACTAATAAATGCCAAGTTTGGTCAAGATATCTTGAAAAACAAAATGTTTTTTATACAACAACTTAATTTTCGACCGATCGTTCCTATGGCAGCTATATGATATAGTGGTGCGATCTTAATGGGATTTGCAGATATATGAGGAGTATAGTAAAACTAATAAATGCCAAGTTTGGTCAAGATATCTTGAAAAACAAAATGTTTTTTATACAACAACTTAATTTTCGACCGATCGTTCCTATGGCAGCTATATGATATAGTGGTGCGATCTAAATAGGATTTTGCAGATATATGAGGAGTATAGTAAAATTAATATATGCCGAGTTTGGTCAAGATATCTTGATAAACAAAATGTTTTTCATCCAACAACTTAATTTTCGACAGATTGTTCCAATGGCAGCTATAAGATATAGTGGTGCGATCTTAATAGGATTTTGCAAATATATGAGGAGTATAGTAAAACTTATATATGCCGAGTTTTGTCAATATATCTTGAATAACAGTGTATTTTCATACAACTTAATTTCGACCGATCGTTCCTATGGCAGCTATATGATATAGTGGTGCGATCTTAATAGGATTTTGCTGATATATGAGGAGTATAGTAAAACTAATATATGCCGAGTTTGGTAAAGATATCTTGATAAACAAAATGTTTTTTAATATAAAAACTTAATTTTCGACCGATCGTTCCTATGGCAGCTATATGATATATTGGTGCGATCTTAATAGTATATTGCATATATATAAGGAGTATAGTAAAACTAATATATGCCGAGCTTGGTCAAGATATCTTGATAAACAAAATGTTTTTTCATACAACTTAATTTTCGACCGACCGTTCCTATGGCAGCCATATGATATAGTGGTGCGATCTTAATAGGATTTTGCATTATATATATATAGTATAGTAAAACGTCGAGTAAAATGTCGAGTTTGGTCAAGATATCTTGATAAACAACATTTTTTCATACAACAACTTAATTTTCGACCGACCGTTCCTATGGCAGCTATATGATATAGTAATGCGATCTTAATAGGATATTGCATATAAATGAGGAGTATAGTAAAACTAACATATGCCGAGCTTGGTCAAGATATCTTGATAAACAAAATGTTTTTCATACAACTTAATTTTCGACCGATCGTTCCAATCGCAGCTATAAGATATAGTGGTGCGATCTTAATAGGATTTTGCAATATATGAGGAGTATAGTAAAACTTAATATGCCGAGTTTTGTCAATATATCTTAAATAACAGTGTTTTTTCATACAACTTAATTTTCGACCGATCGTTCCTATGGCAGCTATATGATATAGTGGTGCGATCTTAATAGGATTTTGCAGATATATGAGGAGTAAAGTAAAACTAATATATGCCGAGTTTGGTCAAGATATCTTGATAAACAAAATGTTTTTTCATCCAACAACTTAATTTTCGACAGATCGTTCCTATGGCAGCTATATAATATAGTGGTGCGATCTTAATAGGATTTTGCATATATATGAGGAGCATAGTAAAACTAATATAACCCAGTTTGGTCAAGGTATCTTGAAAAACAAAATGTTTTTTTATATAACAATTTAATTTTCGACCGACCGTTCTAATGGTAGCTATATGATATAGTGGTGCGATCTTAATAGGATTTTGCTGATATATGAGGAGTAAAGTAAAACTAATATATGCCGAGTTTGGTCAAGATATCTTGATAAACAAAATGTTTTTTATATAAAAACTTAATTTTCGACCGATCGTTCCTATGGCAGCTATATGATATATTGGTGCGATCTTAATAGTATTTTGCATATATATAAGGAGTAAAGTAAAACTATATATGCCGAGCTTGGTCAAGATATCTTGATAAACAAAATGTTTTTTCATACAACTTAATTTTCGACCGACCGTTCCTATGGCAGCCATATGATATAGTGGTGCGATCTTAATAGGATTTGCATTTATATATATATAGTATAGTAAAACGTCGAGTAAAATGTCGAGTTTGGTCAAGATATCTTGATAAACAACATTTTTTCATACAACAACTTAATTATCGACCGACCGTTCCTATGGCAGCTATATGATAGTAATGCGATCTTAATAGGATATTGCATATAAATGAGGAGTAAAGTAAAACTTATATTTGCCGAGTTTGGTCAAGATATCTTAAAAAAACAAATTTATTTTCATACAACAACTTAATTTTCGACCGATCTTTCCAATAGCAGCTATATGATATAGTGGTCCGATCTTAATAGGCTTTTGCATATAAATGAGGAGTAAAGTAAAACTTATATATGCCGAGTTTGGTCAAGGTATCTTGAAAACAAAATGTTTTTTCATATAACAACTTAATTTTCGAGCGATCGTTCCTATGGCAGCTATATGATATAGTGGTGCGATCTTAATGGGATTTCGCAGATATATGAGGAGTATAGTAAAACTAATATATGCCAAGTTTGGTCAAGATATCTTGAAAAACAAAATGTTTTTTATACAACAACTTAATTTTCGACCGATCGTTCCTATGGCAGCTATAAGATATAGTGGTGCGATCTTAATAGGTTTTTGCAAATATATGAGGAGTATAGTAAAACTTATATATGCCGAGTTTTGTCAATATATCTTGAATAACAGTGTTTTTTCATACAACTTAAATTTCGACCGATCGTTCCTATGGCAGCTATATGATATAGTGGTGCGATCTTAATGGGATTTTGCAGATATATGAGGAGTATAGTAAAACTAATAAATGCCAAGTTTGGTCAAGATATCTTGAAAAACAAAATGTTTTTTCACACAACAACTTAATTTTCGACAGATTGTTCCAATGGCAGCTATAAGATATAGTGGTGCGATCTTAATAGGATTTTGCAAATATATGAGGAGTATAGTAAAACTTATATATGCCGAGTTTTGTCAATATATCTTGAATAACAGTGTTTTTTCATACAACTTAATTTTCGACCGATCGTTCCTATGGCAGCTATATGATATAGTGGTGCGATCTTAATGGGATTTTGCAGATATATGAGGAGTATAGTAAAACTAATAAATGCCAAGTTTGGTCAAGATATCTTGAAAAACAAAATGTTTTTTCATCCACAACTTAATTTTCGACAGATTGTTCCAATGGCAGCTATAAGATATAGTGGTGCGATCTTAATAGGATTTTGCAAATATATGAGGAGTATAGTAAAACTTATATATGCCGAGTTTTGTCAATATATCTTGAATAACAGTGTTTTTTCATACAACTTAAATTTCGACCGATCGTTCCTATGGCAGCTATATGATATAGTGGTGCGATCTTAATGGGATTTTGCAGATATATGAGGAGTATAGTAAAACTAATAAATGCCAAGTTTGGTCAAGATATCTTGAAAAACAAAATGTTTTTTATACAACAACTTAATTTTCCTATGGCAGCTATATATATAGTGGTGCGATCTTAATAGGATTTTGCATATATTGAGGAGCATAGTAAAACTAATATATGCCGAGTTTGGTCAAGATATCTTGATAAACAAAATGTTTTTCATACAAAAACTTAATTTTCGACCGATCGTTCCTATGGCAGCTATATGATATAGTGGTGCGATCATAATAGGATTTTGCATATATATGACAAGTATAGTAAAACTAATATAACCCAGTTTTGTCAAGGTATCTTGATAAACAAAATGTTTTTTCATATAACAACTTAATTTTCGACCGACCGTTCTAATGGTAGCTATATGATATAGTGGTGCGATCTTAATAGGATTTTGCAGATATATGAGGAGTAGTAAAACTAATATATGCCGAGTTTGGTCAAGATATCTTGATAAACAAAATGTTTTTTCATCCAACAACTTAATTTTCGACAGATCGTTCCTATGGCAGCTATATAATATAGTGGTGCGATCTTAATAGGATTTTGCATATGTATGAGGAGCATAGTAAAATAATACCCAGTTTGGTCAAGGTATCTTGAAAAACAAAATGTTTTTTATATAACAACTTAATTTTCGACCGACCGTTCTAATGGTAGCTATATGATATAGTGGTGCGATCTTAATAGGATTTTGCTGATATATGAGGAGTAAGTAAACTAATATATGCCGAGTTTGGTCAAGATATCTTGATAAACAAAATGTTTTTTAATATAAAAACTTAATTTTCGACCGATCGTTCCTATGGCAGCTATATGATATATGGTGCGATCTTAATAGTATTTTGCATATATATAAGGAGTAAAGTAAAACTAATATATGCCGAGCTTGGTCAAGATATCTTGATAAACAAAATGTTTTTTCATACAACTTAATTTTCGACCGACCGTTCCTATGGCAGCCATATGATATAGTGGTGCGATCTTAATAGGAGTTTGCATATATATATAGTATAGTAAAACGTCGAGTAAAATGTCGAGTTTGGTCAAGATATCTTGATAAACAACATATTTTTTCATACAACAACTTAATTATCGACCGACCGTTCCTATGGCAGCTATATGATATAGTAATGCGATCTTAATAGGATATTGCATATAAATGAGGAGTAAAGTAAAACTTATATTTGCCGAGTTTGGTCAAGATATCTTAAAAACAAAATTTTTTTCATACAACAACTTAATTTTCGACCGATCTTTCCAATAGCAGCTATATGATATAGTGGTCCGATCTTAATAGGCTTTTGCATATAAATGAGGAGTAAAGTAAAACTTATATATGCCGAGTTTGGTCAAGGTATCTTGAAAACAAAATGTTTTTTCATATAACAACTTAATTTTCGACCGATCGTTCCTATGGCAGCTATATGATATAGTGGTGCGATCTTAATGGGATTTTGCAGATATATGAGGAGTATAGTAAACTAATATATGCCAAGTTTGGTCAAGATATCTTGAAAAACAAAATGTTTTTTATACAACAACTTAATTTTCGACCGATCGTTCCTATGGCAGCTATATATATAGTGGTGCGATCTTAATAGGATTTTGCAAATATATGAGGAGTATAGTTAAACTTATATATGCCGAGTTTTGTCAATATATCTTGAATAACAGTGTTTTTTCATACAACTTAATTTTCGACCGATCGTTCCTATGGCAGCTATATGATATAGTGGTGCGATCTTAATGGGATTTTGCAGATATATGAGGAGTATAGTAAAACTAATAAATGCCAAGTTTGGTCAAGATATCTTGAAAAACAAAATGTTTTTCACACAACAACTTAATTTTCGACAGATTGTTCCAATGGCAGCTATAAGATATAGTGGTGCGATCTTAATAGGATTTTGCAAATATATGAGGAGTATAGTAAAACTTATATATGCCGAGTTTGTCAATATATCTTGAATAACAGTGTTTTTTCATACAACTTAATTTTCGACCGATCGTTCCTATGGCAGCTATATGATATAGTGGTGCGATCTTAATGGGATTTTGCAGATATATGAGGAGTATAGTAAAACTAATAAATGCCAAGTTTGGTCAAGATATCTTAAAAACAAAATGTTTTTTATACAACAACTTAATTTTCGACCGATCGTTCCTATTGCAGCTATATGATATAGTGGTGCGATATAAATAGGATTTTGCAGATATATGAGGAGTATAGTAAAATTAATATATGCCGAGTTTGGTCAAGATATCTTGATAAACAAAATGTTTTTTCATCCAACAACTTAATTTTCGACAGATTGTTCCAATGGCAGCTATAAGATATAGTGGTGCGATCTTAATAGGATTTTGCAATATATGAGGAGTATAGTAAAACTTATATATGCCGAGTTTTGTCAATATATCTTGAATAACAGTTTTTTTTCATACAACTTAATTTTCGACCGATCGTTCCTATGGCAGCTATATGATATAGTGGTGCGATCTTAATGCGATTTTGCAGATATATGAGGAGTATAGTAAAACTAATAAATTCCAAGTTTGGTCAAGATATCTGAAAAACAAAATGTTTTTTATACAACAACTTAATTATCGACCGATCGTTCCTATGGCAGCTATATAATATAGTGGTGCGATCTTAATAGGATTTTGCATATATGTGAGGAGCATAGTAAAACTAATATATGCCGAGTTTGGTCAAGATATCTTGATAAACAAAATGTTTTTTTCATACAAAAACTTAATTTTCGACCGATCGTTCCTATGGCAGCTATATGATATAGTGTGCGATCATAATAGGATTTTGCATATATATGAGAAGTATAGTAAAACTATATAACCCAGTTTGGTCAAGGTATCTTGATAAACAAAATGTTTTTCATATAACAACTCAATTTTCGACCGACCGTTCTAATGGTAGCTATATGATATAGTGGTGCGATCTTAATAGGATTTTGCAGATATATGAGGAGTATAGTAAAACTAATATATGCCGAGTTTGGTCAAGATATCTTGATAAACAAAATGTTTTTTCATCCACCAACTTAATTTTCGACAGATCGTTCCTATGGCAGCTATATAATATAGGGTGCGATCTTAATAGGATTTTGCATATATATGAGGAGCATAGTAAAACTAATATAACCCAGTTTGGTCAAGGTATCTTGAAAAACAAAATGTTTTTTATATAACAACTTAATTTTCGACCGACCGTTCTAATGGTAGCTATATGATATAGTGGTGCGATCTTAATAGGATTTTGCTGATATATGAGGAGTAAAGTAAAACTAATATATGCCGAGCTTGGTCAAGATATCTTGATAAACAAAATGTTTTTTCATACAACTTAATTTTCGACCGACCGTTCCTATGGCAGCCATATGATATAGTGGTGCGATCTTAATAGGATTTTGCATATTTATATATATAAGTATAGTAAAACGTCGAGTAAAATGTCGAGTTTGGTCAAGATATCTTGATAAACAACATATTTTTTCATACAACAACTTAATTTTCGACCGACCGTTCCTATGGCAGCTATATGATATAGTAATGCAATCTTAATAGGACATTGCATATAAATGAGGAGTAAAGTAAAACTTATATTTGCCGAGTTTGGTCAAGATATCTTAAAAAACAAAATGTATTTTCATACAACAACTTTATTTTCAACCGATCGTTCCAATGGCAGCTATATGATATAGTGGTCCGATCTTAATAGGCTTTTGCATATAAATGAGGAGTAAAGTAAAACTTATATATGCCGAGTTTGGTCAAGGTATCTTGAAAAACAAAATGTTTTTTCATATAACAACTTAATTTTCGACCGATCGTTCCTATGGCAGCTATATGATATAGTGGTGCGATATAATAGGATTTTGCAAATATATGAGGAGTATAGTAAAACTTATATATGCCGAGTTTTGTCAATATCTTGATAACAGTGTTTTTTCATACAACTTAATTTTCGACCGATCGTTCCTATGGCAGCTATATGATATAGTGGTGCGATCTTAATGGGATTTTGCAGATATATAGAGTATAGTAAAACTAATAATGCCGAGTTTGGTCAAGATATCTTGAAAAACAAAATGTTTTTTATACAACAACTTAATTTTCGACCGATCGTTCCTATGGCAGCTATATGATAAGTGGTGCGATATAAATAGGATTTTGCAGATATATGAGGAGTATAGTAAAATTAATATATGCGAGTTTGGTCAAGATATCTTGATAAACAAAATGTTTTTTCATACAACAACTTAATTTTCGACAGATTGTTCCAATGGCAGCTATAAGATATAGTGGTGCGATCTTAATAGGATTTTGCAAATATATGAGGAGTATAGTAAAACTTATATATGCCGAGTTTTGTCAATATATCTTGAATAACAGTTTTTTTTTCATACAACTTAATTTTCGACCGATCGTTCCTATGGCAGCTATATGATATAGTGGTGCGATCTTAATGGGATTTTGCAGATATATGAGGAGTATAGTAAAACTAATAAATTCCAAGTTTGGTCAAGATATCTTGAAAAACAAAATGTTTTTTATACAACAACTTAATTTCGACCGATCGTTCCTATGGCAGCTATATAATATAGTGGTGCGATCTTAATAGGATTTGGCATATATGTGAGGAGCATAGTAAAACTAATATATGCCGAGTTTGGTCAAGATATCTTGATAAACAAAATGTTTTTTCATACAAAAACTTAATTTTCGACCGATCGTTCCTATGGCAGCTATATGATATAGTTGTGCGATCATAATAGGATTTTGCATATATATGAGAAGTATAGTAAAACTAATATAACCCAGTTTGGTCAAGGTATCTTGATAAACAAAATGTTTTTTCATATAACAACTCAATTTTCGACCGACCGTTCTAATGGTAGCTATATGATATAGTGGTGCGATCTTAATAGGATTTTGCAGATATATGAGGAGTATAGTAAAACTAATATATGCCGAGTTTGGTCAAGATATCTTGATAAACAAAATGTTTTTTCATCCACCAACTTAATTTTCGACAGATCGTTCCTATGGCAGCTATGTAATATAGTGGTGCGATCTTAATAGATTTTGCATATATATGAGGAGCATAGTAAAACTAATATACCCAGTTTGGTCAAGGTATCTTGAAAAACAAAATGTTTTTTATATAACAACTTAATTTTCGACCGACCGTTCTAATGGTAGCTATATGATATAGTGGTGCGATCTTAATAGGATTTTGCTGATATATGAGGAGTAAAGTAAAACTAATATATGCCGAGCTTGGTCAAGATATCTTGATAAACAAAATGTTTTTTCATACAACTTAATTTTCGACCGACCGTTCCTATGGCAGCCATATGATATAGTGGTGCGATCTTAATAGGATTTTGCATATTTATATATATATAGTATAGTAAAACGTCGAGTAAAATGTCGAGTTTGGTCAAGATATCTTGATAAACAACATTTTTTCATACAACAACTTAATTTTCGACCGACCGTTCCTATGGCAGCTATATGATATAGTAATGCAATCTTAATAGGATATTGCATATAAATGAGGAGTAAAGTAAAACTTATATTTGCCGAGTTTGGTCAAGATATCTTAAAAAACAAAATGTATTTTCATACAACAACTTTATTTTCGACCGACCGTTCTAATGGTAGCTATATGATATAGTGGTGCGATCTTAATAGGATTTTGCAGATATATGAGGAGTATAGTAAAACTAATATGCCGAGTTTGGTCAAGATATCTTGATAAACAAAATGTTTTTTCATCCAACAACTTAATTTTTGACCGACCGTTCCTATGGCAGCTATATGATATAGTAATGCAATCTTAATAGGATATTGCATATAAATGAGGAGTAAAGTAAAACTTATATTTGCCGAGTTTGGTCAAGATATCTTAAAAAACAAAATGTATTTTCATACAACAACTTTATTTTCGACCGATCGTTCCAATGGCAGCTATATGATATAGTGGTCCGATCTTAATAGGCTTTTGCATATAAATGAGGAGTAAAGTAAAACTTATATATGCCGAGTTTGGTCAAGGTATCTTGAAAAACAAAATGTTTTTTCATATAACAACTTAATTTTCGACCGATCGTTCCTATGGCAGCTATATGATATAGTGGTGCGATATAAATAGGATTTTGCAAATATATGAGGAGTATAGTAAAACTTATATATGCCGAGTTTTGTCAATATATCTTGAATAACAGTGTTTTTCCATACAACTTAATTTTCGACCGATCGTTCCTATGGCAGCTATATGATATAGTGGTGCGATCTTAATGGATTTTGCATATATATGAGGAGCTAATAAAACTAATATATGCCGAGTTTGGTCAAGATATCTTGATAACAAAATATTTTTCATACAAAACTTAATTTTCGACCGACCGTTCCTATGGCAGCTATATGATATAGTTGTGCGATCATAATAGGATTTTGCATATATATGAAAGTATAGTAAAACTAATAACCCAGTTGGTCAAGGTATCTTGATAAACAAAATGTTTTTTCATATAACAACTTAATTTCGACCGACCGTTCTAATGTAGCTATATGATATAGTGGTGCGATCTTAATAGGATTTTGCAGATATATGAGGAGTATAGTAAAACTATATATCCGAGTTTGGTCAAGTATCTTGATAAACAAATGTTTTTTCATCCCCAACTTAATTTTCGACAGATCGTTCCTATGGCAGCTATGTAATATAGTGGTGCGATCTTAATAGGATTTTGCATATATATGAGGAGCATAGTAAAACTAATATGCCCAGTTTGGTCAAGGTATCTTGAAAACAAAAGTTTTTTTATATAACAACTTAATTTTCGACCGATCGTTCTATGGTAGCTATATGATATAGTGGTGCGATCTTAATAGGATTTTGCAGATATATGAGGAGTATAGTAAAACTAATATATGCCGAGTTTGGTCAAGATATCTTGATAACAAAATGTTTTTTCATCCACAACTTAATTTTCGACAGATCGTTCCTATGGCAGCTATAAATATAGTGGTGCGATCTTAATAGGATTTTGCATATATATGAGGAGCATAGTAAAACTAATATAACCCGTTTTGGTCAAGATATCTTGAAAACAAATGTTTTTTATATAACAACTTTATTTTCGACCGACCGTTCTAATGGTAGCTATATGATATATGGTGCGATCTTAATAGGATTTTGCAGATATATGAGGAGTATAGTAAAACTAATATATGCCGAGTTTGGTCAAGATATCTTGATAAACAAAATGTTTTTTAATATAAAAACTTAATTTTCGACCGATCGTTCCTATGGCAGCTATATGATATATTGGTGCAATCTTAATAGTATTTGCATATATATGAGGAGTATAGTAAAACTAATATATGCCGAGCTTGGTCAAGATATCTTGATAAACAAAATGTTTTTTCATACAACTTATTTTCGACCGACCGTTCCTATGGCAGCCTATAATAGTGGTGCGATCTTAATAGGATTTTGCATATTTATATATATAGAGTATAGTAAAACGTCGAGTAAAATGTCGAGTTTGGTCAAGATATCTTGATAAACAACATATTTTTTCATACAACAACTTAATTTTCGACCGATCGTTCCCTGGCAGCTGTATGATATAGTGGTGCGATCTTAATAGGATATTGCATATAAATGAGGAGTAAAGTAAAACTTATATTTGCCGAGTTTGGTCAAGATATCTTAAAAAACAAAATGTATTTTCATACAACCTTAATTTTCGACCGATCGTTCCAATGGCAGCTATATGATATAGTTGGTCCGATCTTAATGGCTTTGCATATAATGAGGAGTAAAGTAAAACTTATATATGCCGAGTTTGGTCAAGGTATCTTGAAAACAAAATGTTTTTCATATAACAACTTAATTTTCGACCGATCGTTCCTATGGCAGCTATATGATATAGTGGTGCGATATAAATAGGATTTGCTGATATATGAGGAGTATAGTAAAACAATATATATGCCGAGTTTGGTCAAGATATCTTGATAAACAAAATGTTTTTTCATCCAACAACTTAATTTTCGACAGATTGTTCCAATTGCAGCTATAGATATAGTGGTGCGATCTTAATAGGATTTTGCAATATATGAGGAGTATAGTAAACTTAATATGCCGAGTTTTGTCAATATATCTTGAATAACAGTTTTTTTCATAGAACTTAATTTTCGACCGATCGTTCCTATGGCAGCTATATGATATAGTGGTGCGATCTTAATGGATTTTGCAGATATATGAGGAGTATAGTAAAACTAATAAATGCCAAGTTTGGTCAAGATATCTTGAAAAACAAAATGTTTTTTATACAACAACTTAATTTTCGACCGATCGTTCCTATGGCAGCTATATAATATAGTGGTGCGATCTTAATAGGATTTTGCATATAGTGAGGAGCATAGTAAAACTAATATACCGAGTTTGGTCAAGGTATCTTGATAAACAAAATGTTTTTTCATATAACAACTTAATTTTCGACCGACCGTTCTATGGCAGCTATATGATATAGTGGTGCGATCTTAATAGGATTTTGCAGATATATGAGGAGTATAGTAAAACTAATATATGCCGAGTTTGTCAAGATATCTTGATAAACAAAATGTTTTTTCACCCAACAACTTAATTTTCGACAGATCGTTCCTATGGCAGCTATATATATAGTGGTGCGATCTTAATAGGATTTTGCATATAAATGAGGAGCATAGTAAAACTAATATACCCAGTTTGGTCAAGGTATCTTCAAAACAATGTTTTTTTATATAACAACTTAATTTTCGACCGACCATTCAATGGTAGCTATATGATATAGTGGTGCGATCTTAATAGGATTTGCTGATATATGAGGAGTAAAGTAAAACTAATATATGCCGGGTTTGGTCAAGATATCTTGATAAACAAAATGTTTTTTATATAAAAACTTTAATTTCGACAGATCGTTCCATGGCAGCTATAAATATAGTGGTGCGATCTTAATAGATTTTGCATACATATGAGGAGTATAGTAAAACTAATATATGCCGAGTTTGTCAAATATCTTGAAAAACACAAATGTTTTTCATACAAAAACTTAATTTTCGACCGATCGTTCCTATGGCAGCCATATGATATAGTGGTGCGATCTTAATAGGATTTTGCATATATATAGGAGTATAGTAAAACTAATATATGCCGAGTTTGGTTAAGATATCTTGAAAAACATAGTCTTTTTTCATACAATTTAATTTTCGACCGATCGTTCCTATGGCAGCTATATGATATGGTGGTGCGATCTTAATAGGATTTTGCAGATATATGAGGAGTATAGTAAACTAATAAATGCTGAGTATGGTCAAGATATCTTTATAAACAAATGTTTTTTCATACAAACTTAATTTTCGACCGATCGTTCCTATGGCAGCTATATGATATAGTGGCGCGATCTAATGCCGAGTTTGGTCAAGATATCTTGAAAAACAAGAGTTTTTTCATACAACTTAATTTTCGACCGATCGTTCCTATGGCTGCTATATGATAGGTGGTGCGATCTTAATAGGATTTTGCATACATATAAGGATATAGTAACTAATATATGCCGAGTTTGGTCAAGATATCTTGATAACAAATGTTTTTTAATATAAAACTTAATTTTCGACAGATGTTCAATTGCAGCTATAGATATAGTGGCGATCTTAATAGGATTTGCATACATATGAGGAGTATAGTAAAACTAATATATGCCGAGTTTTGTCAATATATCTTGAATAACAGTGTTTTTCATACAACTTAATTTTCGACCGATCGTTCCTATGGCAGCTATATGATATAGTGGTGCGATCTTAATAGGATTTTGCAGATATATGAGGAGTATAGTAAAACTAATATATGCCGAGTTTGTCAAGATATCTTGATAACAAAATGTTTTTTCATCCAACAACTTAATTTTTGACCGACCGTTCCTATGGCAGCTATATGATATAGTGGTGCGATCTTAATAGGATATTGCATATAATGAGGAGTAAAGTAAACTTAAATATGCCGAGTTTGGTCAAGATATCTTGAAAAACAAAATGTTTTTCATACAACAACTTTATTTTCGACCGATCGTTCCAATGGCAGCTATATGATATAGTGGTGCGATCTTAATAGGATTTTGCATATAAATAGGAGTAAAGTAAAACTTATATATGCCGAGTTTGGTCAAGATATCTTGAAAAACAAAATGTTTTTTCATATAACAACTTAATTTTCGACCGATCGTTCCTATGGCAGCTATATGATATAGTGGTGCGATATAATAGGATTTTGCAAATATATGAGGAGTATAGTAAAACTTATATATGCCGAGTTTTGTCAAGATATCTTGAAACAGCGTTTTTCCATACAACTTAATTTTCGACCGATCGTTCCTATGGCAGCTATATAATATAGTGGTGCGATCTTAATAGGATTTTGCTATATGTGAGGAGCAAATAAAACTAATATATGCCGAGTTGGTCAAGATATCTTGATAACAAAATTTTTTTTCATACAAAAACTTAATTTTCGACCGACCGTTCCTATGGCAGCTATATGATATAGTGGTGCGATCATAATAGGATTTTGCATATATATGAGAGTATAGTAAAACTAATATAACCCAGTTTGGTCAAGGTATCTTGATAAACAAAATGTTTTTTTATATACCACTTAATTTTCGACCGACCGTTCTAATGGTAGCTATATGATATAGTGGTGCGATCTTAATAGGATTTTGCAGATATATGAGGAGTATAGTAAAACTAATATATGCCGAGTTTGGTCAAGATATCTTGATAAACAAATGTTTTTTCATCCACCAACTTAATTTTCGACAGATCGTTCCTATGCAGCTATGTAATATAGTGGTGCGATCTTAATAGGATTTTGCATATATATGAGGAGTATAGTAAAACTAATATAACCCAGTTTGGTCAAGGTATCTTGAAAACAAATGTGTTTTTATATAACAACTTAATTTTCGACCGACCGTTCTAATGGCAGCTATAGATATAGTGGTGCGATCTTAATAGGATTTTGCAGATATATGAGGAGTATAGTAAAACTAATATATGCCGAGTTTGGTCAAGATATCTTGATAAACAAAATGTTTTTTCATCAACAACTTAATTTTCGACAGATCGTTCCTATGGCAGCTATATAATATAGTGGTGCGATCTTAATAGGATTTTGCATATATATGAGGAGCATAGTAAAACTAATATAACCCAGTTTGGTCAAGTATCTTGAAAAACAAAATGTTTTTTTATATAACAACTTAATTTTCGACCGACCGTTCTAATGGTAGCTATATGATATAGTGGTGCGATCTTAATAGGATTTTGCATATATATGAGGAGTATAGTAAAACTAATATATGCCGAGTTTGGTCAAGATATCTTGATAAACAAATTTTTTTAATATAAAACTTAATTTTCGACCGATCGTCCTATGGCAGCTATATGATATTGGGTGCAATCTTAATAGTATTTTGCATATATATAAGGAGTATAGTAAAACTAATATATGCCGAGCTTGGTCAAGATATCTTGATAAACAAAATGTTTTTTCATACAACTTAATTTTCGACCGACCGTTCCTATGGCAGCCATATGATATAGTGGTGCGATCTTAATAGGATTTTGCATATTAATATATATAGTATAGTAAAACGTCGAGTAAAATGTCGAGTTTGGTCAAGATATCTTGATAAACACATATTTTTTCATACAACAACTTAATTCGACGACGATCGTTCCCATGGCAGCTATATGATATAGTAATGCGATCTTAATAGGATATTGCATATAAATGAGGAGTAAAGTAAAACTTATATTTGCCGAGTTTGGTCAAGATATCTTAAAAAAAAATGTATTTTCATACAACAACTTAATTTTCGACAGATTTTCCAATGGCAGCTATATGATAAGTTGTCCGATCTTAATGGCTTTTGCATATAAATGAGGAGTAAAGTAAAACTATATATGCCGAGTTTGGTCAAGGTATCTTGAAAAACAAAATGTTTTTCATATAACAACTTAATTTTCGACCGATCGTTCCTATGGCAGCTATATGATATAGTGGTGCGATCTAAATAGGATTTTGCTGATATATGAGGAGTATAGTAAAATTAATATATGCCGAGTTTGGTCAAGATATCTTGATAAACAAATGTTTTTTCATCCAACAACTTAATTTTCGACAGATTGTTCCAATGGCAGCTATAAGATATAGTGGTGCGATCTTAATAGATTTTGCAAATATGAGGAGTATAGTAAAACTTATATATGCCGAGTTTTGTCAATATATCTTGAATAACAGTGTTTTTTCATACAACTTAATTTTCGACCGATCGTTCCTATGGCAGCTATATGATATAGTGGTGCGATCTTAATGGGATTTTGCAGATATATGAGGAGTATAGTAAAACTAATAAATGCCAAGTTTGGTCAAGATATCTTGAAAAACAAAATGTTTTTTATACAACAACTTAATTTTCGACCGATCGTTCCTATGGCAGCTATATAATATAATGGTGCGATCTTAATAGGATTTTGCATATATGTGAGGAGCATAGTAAAACTAATATATGCCGAGTTTGGTCAAGTATATCTTGATAAACAAAATTTTTTTCATATAACAACTTAATTTTCGACCGACCGTTCTAATGGTAGCTATATGATATAGTGGTGCGATCTTAATAGGATTTTGCAGATATATGAGGAGTATAGTAAAACTAATATATGCCGAGTTTGGTCAAGATATCTTGATAAACAAAATGTTTTTTCACCAACAACTTAATTTTCGACCGATCGTTCCTATGGCAGCTATATAATATAGTGGTGCGATCTTAATAGGATTTTGCATATAA
>JAURSC010000118.1:0-120636 GCA_030788265.1 Drosophila americana
CGAACGAGCAGCATGGAAGTTTGTGGAAGAGGGGACTGGGGCGATCATCGCGAAGCTCTCGGCAGCTGCCGAAGTGACCCGCCTTGACCTGGTGGGTGTCGCCCCCGAACCTGACAGACAGCCTGAACGCTGTTCGCCTCCCCCTCCCCTTCTGCAGCCCAAACGTGGATGGAGGGCTCCCTGAAAATGCACGCCAGAAGCGTGACCAGCACGGTCAGCGTCGCCGCCGCTGGCAAGAAGAAGTCAAGTATTTGAAGAACCGTGGACGATGTCCTCTCCCCTGTATACCCGTGGGTCCGAAGAGACAGACGCTGGATAGCGCAGCTAACTTTGCCATGCCCGTCCCTACGGCTTCTGCAAAGAGTTCGCTGCCACTGTCGCTGCCGCTGTCGCTGTCGCCGCCACTGTCGCTGTCGCTGCCGCCCCCCCCATCGCGCGAGCAGCAGCATGGAAGATTTTTGAAGAGGGGTCTGGGGCGATCATCGCGGAGCCTCTCGGCAGTGCCGAAGTGACCCGCCTTGACCTGGTGGGTGTCGCCCCCCGACCTTGACAGACTGCCTGGAGCGCTGCTCGACGCCCCCGCCCCTTCTTCTGCTCGCAAGATGGATGGAGGGCGCCCTGAAATGGACGCCAGAAGCCCGCCCCTACGGCGGCTGCAAAGAGAGCCGCTGCCGCTGCTGATGACGACTGCGCGAAGCCTCTGTCGCTGCCGCCCCACCCATCTCGCGAGCAGCAGCATGGAAGAAGCAGCAGCATTGCGGAACGCGTTGCTGACAGACTGCCTGGAGCGCTACTCACTGCCCCCTCCCCATCTTCTGCTCACAACGTGGATAGAGGGCGCCCTGAAAAAAAGACGCCAGAAGCGTGACCGGCACGGAATAAGTGCCGTTTTCGGTTGCCAGCGTCGCCACCGCTGGCAAGAAGAAGTCAAGTAGTTGAAGACCGTGGACGACGTACTCTCCTTGCGTAACCGTGATTTTCGAAGTGACAGACGCTGGATAGCGCAACTGAGTTTGCCAGGCCGCCCCTGCTGCTGCTGCAAGAGAGAGCCGCTGCCGCTGCTGATGACGACTGCGAAGCCGCGTTCGCTGCCGCCCCCACCATCGCGCGAGCAGCAGCATGGAAGAAGCAGCAGCATTGCCCTCCCCAACTGCCGCCCACAACTGGATGGAGGGCGCCCTGAAAATGGACGCCAGAATCGTGACCGGCACGGAATTAAGTGCCGTGTCGGTTGCCAGCGTCCGCCACCGCTGGCAAGAAGAAGTCAAGTAGTTGAAGAACCGTGGACGATGTCCTCCCCCTGTATACCCGTGGGTCCGAAGAGACAGACGCTTGGTAGCGCAGCTAAGTTTGCCAGGCCCGCCCCCTACTGCTGCTGCAAAGAGAGCCGCTGCCGCTGCCGCTGCTGATGACGACTGCGAAGCCGCGTTCGCTGCCGCCCCACCATCGAACGAGCAGCATCATGGAAGTTTGTGGAAGAGGGACTGGGGCGATCATCGCGGAGCTCTCGGCAGCTGCCGAAGTGACCCGCCTTGACCTGGTGGTTGTCGCCACCGAACCTGACAGACTGCCTGGAGCGCTGTTCGTCGCACCCTTCTTTTCTGCGCGCCCACAACGTGGATGGAGGCGCCCTGAAAAATGAACGCCAGAAGCGTGACCGGCACGGAATTAGTGCCGTGTCGGTTGCCAGCGTCGCCCACCGCTGCAAGAAGAAGTCAAGTAGTTGAAGAACCGTGGACGATGTCCTCCCCCTGTATACCCGTGGTCCGAAGAGACAGACGCTGGATAGCGCAGCTAACTTTGCCAGGCCCGTCCCTACGGCTGCTGCAAAGAGAGTCGCTGCCGCTGCCGCTGTCGCCGCTGGCCGTGTCGCTGCCGCTGTCGCTGCCGCTGTCGCTGCCGCTGTCGCTGCCGCTGTCGCTGTCGCTGCCGCTGTCGCTGCCGCCCCCACCATCGCGCGAGCAGCAGCATGGAAGATTGTGGAAGAGGGGTCTGGGGCGATCATCGCGGAGCTCTCGGCAGCTGCCGAAGTGTCCCTCCTTGACCTGGTGGGTGTCGCCCCCGAACCTGACAGACAGCCTGAAGCGCTGTTCGCCACCCCCTCCCCTTCTGCAGGCCACAACGTGGATGAAGGGCTCCCTGAAATACGCCAGAAGCGTGACCGGCACTATATGAGTGCCGAGTCAATTGCCAGCGTCGCCGCCGGTGGGCAAGAAGAAGTCAAGTAGTTGAAGACCGTGGACACGTCCTCCCCCTGCGTACTCGTGAGTCCGAAGAGCCAGACGCTTGATAGCGCAACTGAGTTTGCCAGGCCCGCCCCTGCGGCTGCTGCAAGAGAGCCGCTGCCGCTGCTGATGACGACTGCGAAGCCGCGTTCGCTGCCGCCCTCACCATCGCGCGAGCAGCAGCATGGAATAAGCAGCAGCATTGCCCTCCCCAACTGCCGCCCACAACGTGGGATGGAGGGCGCCCTGAAGATGGACGCCAGTACCGTGACCGGCACGGAATTAAGGGCCGTGTCGTTGCCAGGGTCGCCACCGGTGGCAAACAAAGTCAAGTAGTTGAAGAACCGTGGACGACGTCCTCCCCCTGCGTACCCGTGGGTCCGAAGAGACAGACGCTGGATAGCGCAGCTAAGTTTCCCAGGCCCGTCCCTACGGCTGCTGCAAAGAGAGTCGCTGCCGCTGTCGCTGTCGCTGCCCGCTGTCGCTGTCGCTGTCGCTGCCGCCCCCACCATCGCGCGAGCAGCAGCATGGAAGATTGTGGAAGAGGGGTCTGGGCGATCATCGCGGAGCTCTCGGCAGCTGCCGAAGTGACCCGCCTTGACCTGGTGGTGTCGCCCCCGAACCTGACAGACAGCCTGAAGCGCTGTTCGCCACCCCGTCCCCTTCTGCAGCCCACAACGTGGATGTTGGCGCCCCTGAAAATGGACGCCAGAAGCGTGACCGGCACGGAATTAGTGCCGTGTCGGTTGCCAGCGTCGCCACCGCTGGCAAGAAGAAGTCAGTAGTTGAAGAACCGTAGACGATGTCCTCCCCCTGTATACCCGTGGGTCCGAAGACAGACGCTGGATAGCGCAGCTAAACTTTGCCATGCCCGTCCCTACGGCTGCTGCAAAGAGAGTCGCTGCCGCTGTCGCTGCCGCTGTCGCTGCCGCCCGCTGTCGCTGTCGCTGTCGCGCCGCCACTGTCGCTGTCGCTGCCGCCCCCCACCATCGCGCGAGCAGCAGCATGGAAGATTTTTGAAGAGGTCTGGGGCGATCATCGCGGAGCTCTCAGCAGCTGCCGAAGTGACCCCCTTGACCTGTGGGTGTCGCCCCCGGACCTGACAGACTGCCTGGAGCGCTGCTCGACGCCCCCGCCCCTTCTTCTGCTCGCAACATGGATGGAGGGCTCCCTGAAAATGCACGCCAGAAGCGTGACCGGCACGGTCAGCGTCGCCGCCGCTGGCAAGAAGAAGTCAAGTAGTTGAAGAACCGTGGACGATGTCCTCCCCCTCTATACCCGTGGGTCCGAAGAGACAGACGCTGGATAGCGCAGCTAACTTTGCCATGCCCGTCCCTACGGCTTCTGCAAAGAGAGTCGCTGCCGCTGTCGTTGTCGCTGTCGCTGTCGCTGCGGCTGCCGCTGTCGCTGTCGCTGCGGCTGCCGCTGTCGCTGTCGCTGCCGCTCCCACCATCGCGCGAGCAACAGCATGGATGAAGCAGCAGCATTGCCCTCCCCAACTGCCGCCCACAACGTGGATGTTGGGCGCCAGCGTCGCCATCGGTGGCAAGAAGAAGTCAAGTAGTTGAAGAGCCGTGGACGACGTCCTCCCCCTGCGTACCCGTGGGTATGAAGAGACAGACGCTGGATAGCGCAGCTAAGTTTGCCAGGCCGCCCCTACTGCTGCTGCAAAGAGAGCCGCTGCCGCTGCTGATGACGACTGCGAAGCCGCTGTCGCTGCCGCCCCCCCATCTCGCGAGCAGCAGCATGGAAGAAGCAGCAGCATTGCGGAACGCGTTGCTGACAGACTGCCTGGAGCGCTACTCACTGCCCCCTCCCCATCTTCTGCTCACAACGTGGATAGAGGGCGCCCTGAAAATAGACGCCAGAATCGTGACCGGCACGGAATTAAGTGCCGTTTCGGTTGCCAGCGTCGCCACCGGTGGCAAGAAGATGTTAAGTAGTTGAAGACCGTGGACGACGTCCTCCCCCTGCGTACCCGTGAGTCCGAAGAGCCAGACGCTGGATAGCGCAGCTGAGTTTGCCAGGCCCGCCCCTACGGCTGCCGCCCGCTGTCGCTGTCGCTGCGGCTGCCTCTGTCGCTGTCGCTGTCGCTGCCGCTGTCGCTGCGGCTGCCGCTGTCGCTGTCGCTGCCGCTGCCGCTGTCGCTGCGGCTGCCGCTGTCGCTGTCGCTGTCGCTGCCGCTCCCACCATCGCGCGAGCAACAGCATGGAAGAAGCAGCAGCATTGCCCTCCCCAACTGCCGCCCACAACGTGGATGTTGGGCGCCCTGAAAATGGACGCCAGAAGCGTGACCGGCACGGAATTAAGTGCCGTGTCGGTTGTCAGCGTCGCCACCGGTGGCAAGAAGAAGTCAAGTAGTTGAAGAACCGGGGACGACGTCCTCCCCTGGAGCTCTGCCCGCCGCCCCCCTCCCCTTCTCTGCACGCAACATGGATGGAGGGCGCCCTGAAAATGGACGCCAGAAGCCCACCCCTACGGCTGCTGCAAAGAGAGCCGCTGCCGCTGCCGCTGCTGATGACGACTGCGAAGCCGCTGTCGCTGCCGCCCCCACCATCTCGCGAGCAGCAGCATGGAAAGAAGCAGCAGCATTGCGGAACGCGTTGCTGACAGACTGCCTGGAGCGCTACTCACTGCCCCTCCAATCTTCTGCTCACAACGTGGATAGAGGGCGCCCTGAAAATAGACGCCAGAAGCGTGACCGGCACGGAATTAAGTGCCGTTTCGGTTGCCAGCGTCGCCACCGGTGGCAAGAAGATGTCAAGTAGTTGAAGAACCGTGGACGACGTCCTCCCCCTGCGTACCCGTGAGTCCGAAGAGACAGACGCTGGATAGCGCAGCTGAGTTTGCCAGGCCCGCCCCTGCGGCTGCTGCAAAGAGAGTCGCTGCCGCTGTCGCTGTCGCAGTCGCTGTCGCTGCCGCTCCCACCATCGCGCGAGCAAGAGCATGGAAGATGCAGCAGCTTTGCCCTCCCCAACTGCCGCCCAAACGTGGATGGAGGGCGCCCTGAAGATGGACGCCAGTACCGTGACCGGCACGGAATTAAGTGCCGTTTCGGTTGCCAGCGTCGCCACCGGTGGCAAGAAGAAGTCAAGTAGTTGAAGAATCGTGGACGACGTCCTCCCCCTGCGTACCCGTGGGTCCGAAGAGACAGACGCTGGATAGCGCAGCTAAGTTTGCCAGGCCCGCCCCTACTGCTGCTGCAAAGAGAGCCGCTGCCGCTGCCGCTGCTGATGACGACTGCGAAGCCGCTGTCGCTGCCGCCCCACCATCGAACGAGCAGCAGCATGGAAGATTGTGGAAGAGGGGTCTGGGGCGATCATCGCGGAGCTCTCGGCAGCTGCCGAAGTGACCCGCCTTGACCTGGTGGGTGTCGCCCCCGAACCTGACAGACAGCCTGAAGCGCTGTTCGCCGCCCCCTCCCCTTCTGCAGCCCACAACGTGGATGGAGGGCTCCCTGAAAATGCACGCCAGAAGCGTGACCGGCACGGTCAGCGTCGCCGCCGCTGGCAAGAAGAAGTCAAGTAGTTGAAGAACCGTGGACGACGTCCTCCCTCTGCGTACCCGTGAGTCCGAAGTGACAGACGCTGGATAGCGCAGCTAAGTTTGCTAGGCTCGCCCCTACGGCTGCTGCAAAGAGAGCCGCTGCCGCTGCCGCTGCTGATGACGACTGCGAAGCCGCTGTCGCTGCCGCCCCTACCATCGCGAGAGCAGCAGCATGGAAGAAGCAGCAGCATTGCGGAACGCGTTGCTGACAGACTGCCTGGAGCGCTACTCACTGCCCCCTCCCCATCTTCTGCTCACAACGTGGATAGAGGGCGCCCTGAAAATAGACGCCAGAAGCGTGACCGGCACGGAATTGAGTGCCGTTTCGGCTGCCAGCGTCGTCGCCGGTGGCAAAAAGAAGTCAAGTAGTTGAAGAACCGTGGACGACGTCCTCCCCTGCGTACCCGTGAGTCCGAAGAGCCAGACGCTGGATAGCGCAGCTGAGTTTGCCAGGCCCGCCCCTACGGCTGCTGCAAAGAGAGCCGCTGCCGCTGTCGCTGCGGCTGCCGCTGTCGCTGTCGCTGCCGCTCCCACCATCGCGCTAGCAACAGCATGGAAGAAGCAGCAGCATTGCCCTCCCCAACTACCGCCCACAACGTGGATGTTGGGCGCCCTGAAAATGGACGCCAGAAGCGTGACCGGCACGGAATTAAGTGCCGTGTCGGTTGTCAGCGTCGCCACCGGTGGCAAGAAGAAGTCAAGTAGTTGAAGAACCGTGGACGACGTCCTCCCCTGGAGCTCCGCCCGCCGCCCCTTCCCCTTCTTCTGATCACAACGTGGATAGAGGGCGCCCTGAATATGGACGCCAGAATCGTGACCGGCACGGAACTAAGTGCCGTGTCGGTTGCCAGCGTCGCCACCGGTGGCACGAAGATGTCAAGTAGTTGAAGAACCATGGACGACGTCCTCCCCCTGCGTACCCGTGAGACCGAAGAGGCAGACGCTGGATAGCGCAGCTTAGTTTGCCAGGCCCGTCCCTACGGCTGCTGCAAAGAGAGTCGCTGCCGCTGCCGCCCCCTCCCCTTGTTATGATAACAACGTGGATGGTGGGCGCCCTGAAAATGGACGCCAGAAGCGTGACCGGCACGGAATTAAGTGCCGTTTCGGTTGCCAGCGTCGCCACCGGTGGCAAGAAAATGTCAAGTAGTTGAAGAACCGTGGACGACGTCCTCCCCCTGCGTACCCGTGAGTCCGAAGAGACAGACGCTGGATAGCGCAGCTGAGTTTGCCAGGCCCGCCCCTACGGCTGCTGCAAAGAGAGCCGCTGCCGCTGCTGATGACGACTTCGGAGCCGCTGTCGCTGCCGCCCCCACCATCTCGCGAGCAGCAGCATGGAAGAAGCAGCAGCATTGCGGAACGCGTTGCTGACAGACTGCCCGGAGCGCTACTCACTGCCCCTCCCCATCTTCTGCTCACAACGTGGATAGAGGGCGCCCTGAAAATAGACGCCAGAAGCGTGACCGGCACGGAATTAAGTGCCGTTTCGGTTTCCAGCGTCGCCACCGGTGGCAAAAAGAAGTCAAGTAGTTGAAGAACCGTGGACGACGTCCTCCCCCTGCGTACCCGTGAGTCCGAAGAGCCAGACGCTGGATAGCGCAACTGAGTTTGCCAGGCCCGCCCCTACGGCTGCTGCAAAGAGAGCCGCTGCCGCTGTCGCTGCGGCTGCCGCTGTCGCTGTCGCTGCCGCTGTCGCTGCGGCTGCCGCTGTCGCTGTCGCTGCCGCTCCCACCATCGCGCTAGCAACAGCATGGAAGAAGCAGCAGCATTGCCCTCCCCAACTACCGCCCACAACGTGGATGTTGGGCGCCCTGAAAACGGACGCCAGAAGCGTGACCGGCACGGAATTAAGTGCCGTGTCGGTTGTCAGCGTCGCCACCGGTGGCAAGAAGAAGTCAAGTAGTTGAAGAACCGTGGACGACGTCCTCCCCTGGAGCTCCGCCCGCCGCCCCCTCCCCTTCTTCTGATCACAACGTGGATAGAGGGCGCCCTGAATATGGACGCCAGAATCGTGACCGGCACGGAACTAAGTGCCGTGTCGGTTGCCAGCGTCGCCACCGGTGGCACGAAGATGTCAAGTAGTTGAAGAACCATGGACGACGTCCTCCCCCTGCGTACCCGTGAGACCGAAGAGGCAGACGCTGGATAGCGCAGCTTAGTTTGCCAGGCCCGTCCCTACGGCTGCTGCAAAGAGAGTCGCTGCCGCTGCCGCCCCCTCCCCTTGTTATGATAACAACGTGGATGGTGGGCGCCCTGAAAATGGACGCCAGAAGCGTGACCGGCACGGAATTAAGTGCCGTTTCGGTTGCCAGCGTCGCCACCGGTGGCAAGAAAATGTCAAGTAGTTGAAGAACCGTGGACGACGTCCTCCCCCTGCGTACCCGTGAGTCCGAAGAGACAGACGCTGGATAGCGCAGCTGAGTTTGCCAGGCCCGCCCCTACGGCTGCTGCAAAGAGAGCCGCTGCCGCTGCTGATGACGACTTCGGAGCCGCTGTCGCTGCCGCCCCCACCATCTCGCGAGCAGCAGCATGGAAGAAGCAGCAGCATTGCGGAACGCGTTGCTGACAGACTGCCCGGAGCGCTACTCACTGCCCCTCCCATCTTCTGCTCACAACGTGGATAGAGGGCGCCCTGAAAATAGACGCCAGAAGCGTGGCCGGCACGGAATTAAGTGCCGTGTCGGTTGCCAGCGTCGCCACCGCTGGCAAGAAGAAGTCAAGTAATTGAAGAACCGTGGACGACGTCCTCCCTCTGTATACCCGTGGGTCCGAAGAGACAGACGCTGGATAGCGCAGCTAAGTTTGCCAGGCCCGTCCCTACGGCTGCTGCAAAGAGAGTCGCTGCCGCTGTCGCTGCCGCCCCCACCATCGCGCGAGCAGCAGCATGGAAGATTGTGGAAGAGGGGTCTAGGGCGATCATCGCGGAGCTCTCGGCAGCTGCCGAAGTGACCCGCCTTGGCCTGGTGGGTGTCGCCCCCGGACCTGACAGACTGCCTGGAGCGCTGCTCGACGCCCCCTCCCCTTCTGCAACCCACTAAGTGGATGTTGGGCGCCCTGAAAATGGACGCCAGAAGCGTGACCGGCACGGAATTAAGTGCCGTGTCGGTTGCCAGCGTCGCCACCGGTGGCAAGAAGAAGTCAAATAGTTGAAGAACCGTGGACGACGTCCTCCCCCTGCGTACCCGTGAGTCCGAAGAGACAGACGCTGGATAGCGCAGCTGAGTTTGCCAGGCCCGCCCCTACGGCTGCTGCAAAGAGAGCCGCTGCCGCTGCTGATGACGACTTCGGAGCCGCTGTCGCTGCCGCCCCCACCATCTCGCGACCAGCAGCATGGAAGAAGCAGCAGCATTGCGGAACGCGTTGCTGACAGACTGCCTGGAGCGCTACTCACTGCCCCTCCCCATCTTCTGCTCACAACGTGGATAGAGGGCGCCCTGAAAATAGACGCCAGAAGCGTGACCGGCACGGAATTAAGTGCCGTTTCGGTTTCCAGCGTCGCCACCGGTGGCAAGAAAATGTCAAGTAGTTGAAGAACCGTGGACGACGTCCTCCCCCTGCGTACCCGTGAGTCCGAAGAGACAGACGCTTGATAGCGCAACTGAGTTTGCCATGCCCGCCCCTACGGCTGCTGCAAAGAGAGCCGCTGCCGCTGCCGCTGCTGATGACGACTGCGAAGCCGCGTTCGCTGCCGCCCCCACCATCGCGCGAGCAGCAGCATGGAAGAAGCAGCAGCATTGCCCTTCCCAACTGCCGCCCACAACGTGGATTGAGGGCGTCCTGAAGATGGACGCCAGTACCGTGACCGGCACGGAATTAAGGGCCGGAGCCCGGAGCGCTACTCACTGCCCCTCCCCATCTTCTGCTCACAACGTGGATAGAGGGCGCCCTGAAAATAGACGCCAGAAGCGTGACCGGCACGGAATTAAGTGCCGTTTCGGTTTCCAGCGTCGCCACCGGTGGCAAAAAGAAGTCAAGTAGTTGAAGAACCGTGGACGACGTCCTCCCCCTGCGTACCCGTGAGTCCGAAGAGCCAGACGCTGGATAGCGCAACTGAGTTTGCCAGGCCCGCCCCTACGGCTGCTGCAAAGAGAGCCGCTGCCGCTGCCGCTGCTGATGACGACTGCGAAGCCGCTGTCGCTGCCGCCCCTACCATCGCGAGAGCAGCAGCATGGAAGAAGCAGCAGCATTGCGGAACGCGTTGCTGACAGACTGCCTGGAGCGCTACTCACTGCCCCCTCCCCATCTTCTGCTCACAACGTGGATAGAGGGCGCCCTGAAAATAGACGCCAGAAGCGTGACCGGCACGGAATTGAGTGCCGTTTCGGCTGCCAGCGTCGTCGCCGGTGGCAAAAAGAAGTCAAGTAGTTGAAGAACCGTGGACGACGTCCTCCCCCTGCGTACCCGTGAGTCCGAAGAGCCAGACGCTGGATAGCGCAGCTGAGTTTGCCAGGCCCGCCCCTACGGCTGCTGCAAAGAGAGCCGCTGCCGCTGTCGCTGCGGCTGCCGCTGTCGCTGTCGCTGCCGCTCCCACCATCGCGCTAGCAACAGCATGGAAGAAGCAGCAGCATTGCCCTCCCCAACTACCGCCCACAACGTGGATGTTGGGCGCCCTGAAAATGGACGCCAGAAGCGTGACCGGCACGGAATTAAGTGCCGTGTCGGTTGTCAGCGTCGCCACCGGTGGCAAGAAGAAGTCAAGTAGTTGAAGAACCGTGGACGACGTCCTCCCCTGGAGCTCCGCCCGCCGCCCCCTCCCTTCTTCTGATCACAACGTGGATAGAGGGCGCCCTGAATATGGACGCCAGAATCGTGACCGGCACGGAACTAAGTGCCGTGTCGGTTGCCAGCGTCGCCACCGGTGGCACGAAGATGTCAAGTAGTTGAAGAACCATGGACGACGTCCTCCCCCTGCGTACCCGTGAGACCGAAGAGGCAGACGCTGGATAGCGCAGCTTAGTTTGCCAGGCCCGTCCCTACGGCTGCTGCAAAGAGAGTCGCTGCCGCTGCCGCCCCCTCCCCTTGTTCTGATAACAACGTGGATGGTGGGCGCCCTGAAAATGGACGCCAGAAGCGTGACCGGCACGGAATTAAGTGCCGTTTCGGTTGCCAGCGTCGCCACCGGTGGCAAGAAAATGTCAAGTAGTTGAAGAACCGTGGACGACGTCCTCCCCTGCGTACCCGTGAGTCCGAAGAGACAGACGCTGGATAGCGCAGCTGAGTTTGCCAGGCCCGCCCCTACGGCTGCTGCAAAGAGAGCCGCTGCCGCTGCTGATGACGACTTCGGAGCCGCTGTCGCTGCCGCCCCCACCATCTCGCGAGCAGCAGCATGGAAGAAGCAGCAGCATTGCGGAACGCGTTGCTGACAGACTGCCCGGAGCGCTACTCACTGCCCCTCCCCATCTTCTGCTCACAACGTGGATAGAGGGCGCCCTGAAAATAGACGCCAGAAGCGTGACCGGCACGGAATTAAGTGCCGTTTCGGTTTCCAGCGTCGCCACCGGTGGCAAAAAGAAGTCAAGTAGTTGAAGAACCGTGGACGACGTCCTCCCCCTGCGTACCCGTGAGTCCGAAGAGCCAGACGCTGGATAGCGCAACTGAGTTTGCCAGGCCCGCCCCTACGGCTGCTGCAAAGAGAGCCGCTGCCGCTGTCGCTGCGGCTGCCGCTGTCGCTGTCGCTGCCGCTGTCGCTGCGGCTGCCGCTGTCGCTGTCGCTGCCGCTCCCACCATCGCGCTAGCAACAGCATGGAAGAAGCAGCAGCATTGCCCTCCCCAACTACCGCCCACAACGTGGATGTTGGGCGCCCTGAAAACGGACGCCAGAAGCGTGACCGGCACGGAATTAAGTGCCGTGTCGGTTGCCAGCGTCGCCACCGGTGGCACGAAGATGTCAAGTAGTTGAAGAACCATGGACGACGTCCTCCCCCTGCGTACCCGTGAGACCGAAGAGGCAGACGCTGGATAGCGCAGCTTAGTTTGCCAGGCCCGTCCCTACGGCTGCTGCAAAGAGAGTCGCTGCCGCTGCCGCCCCCTCCCCTTGTTCTGATAACAACGTGGATGGTGGGCGCCCTGAAAATGGACGCCAGAAGCGTGACCGGCACGGAATTAAGTGCCGTTTCGGTTGCCAGCGTCGCCACCGGTGGCAAGAAAATGTCAAGTAGTTGAAGAACCGTGGACGACGTCCTCCCCCTGCGTACCCGTGAGTCCGAAGAGACAGACGCTGGATAGCGCAGCTGAGTTTGCCAGGCCCGCCCCTACGGCTGCTGCAAAGAGAGCCGCTGCCGCTGCTGATGACGACTTCGGAGCCGCTGTCGCTGCCGCCCCCACCATCTCGCGACCAGCAGCATGGAAGAAGCAGCAGCATTGCGGAACGCGTTGCTGACAGACTGCCTGGAGCGCTACTCACTGCCCCTCCCCATCTTCTGCTCACAACGTGGATAGAGGGCGCCCTGAAAATAGACGCCAGAAGCGTGACCGGCACGGAATTAAGTGCCGTTTCGGTTTCCAGCGTCGCCACCGGTGGCAAGAAAATGTCAAGTAGTTGAAGAACCGTGGACGACGTCCTCCCCCTGCGTACCCGTGAGTCCGAAGAGACAGACGCTTGATAGCGCAACTGAGTTTGCCATGCCCGCCCCTACGGCTGCTGCAAAGAGAGCCGCTGCCGCTGCCGCTGCTGATGACGACTGCGAAGCCGCGTTCGCTGCCGCCCCCACCATCGCGCGAGCAGCAGCATGGAAGAAGCAGCAGCATTGCCCTTCCCAACTGCCGCCCACAACGTGGATTGAGGGCGTCCTGAAGATGGACGCCAGTACCGTGACCGGCACGGAATTAAGGGCCGGAGCCCGGAGCGCTACTCACTGCCCCTCCCCATCTTCTGCTCACAACGTGGATAGAGGGCGCCCTGAAAATAGACGCCAGAAGCGTGACCGGCACGGAATTAAGTGCCGTTTCGGTTTCCAGCGTCGCCACCGGTGGCAAAAAGAAGTCAAGTAGTTGAAGAACCGTGGACGACGTCCTCCCCCTGCGTACCCGTGAGTCCGAAGAGCCAGACGCTGGATAGCGCAACTGAGTTTGCCAGGCCCGCCCCTACGGCTGCTGCAAAGAGAGCCGCTGCCGCTGCCGCTGCTGATGACGACTGCGAAGCCGCTGTCGCTGCCGCCCCTACCATCGCGAGAGCAGCAGCATGGAAGAAGCAGCAGCATTGCGGAACGCGTTGCTGACAGACTGCCTGGAGCGCTACTCACTGCCCCCTCCCCATCTTCTGCTCACAACGTGGATAGAGGGCGCCCTGAAAATAGACGCCAGAAGCGTGACCGGCACGGAATTGAGTGCCGTTTCGGCTGCCAGCGTCGTCGCCGGTGGCAAAAAGAAGTCAAGTAGTTGAAGAACCGTGGACGACGTCCTCCCCCTGCGTACCCGTGAGTCCGAAGAGCCAGACGCTGGATAGCGCAGCTGAGTTTGCCAGGCCCGCCCCTACGGCTGCTGCAAAGAGAGCCGCTGCCGCTGTCGCTGCGGCTGCCGCTGTCGCTGTCGCTGCCGCTCCCACCATCGCGCTAGCAACAGCATGGAAGAAGCAGCAGCATTGCCCTCCCCAACTACCGCCCACAACGTGGATGTTGGGCGCCCTGAAAATGGACGCCAGAAGCGTGACCGGCACGGAATTAAGTGCCGTGTCGGTTGTCAGCGTCGCCACCGGTGGCAAGAAGAAGTCAAGTAGTTGAAGAACCGTGGACGACGTCCTCCCCTGGAGCTCCGCCCGCCGCCCCCTCCCCTTCTTCTGATCACAACGTGGATAGAGGGCGCCCTGAATATGGACGCCAGAATCGTGACCGGCACGGAACTAAGTGCCGTGTCGGTTGCCAGCGTCGCCACCGGTGGCACGAAGATGTCAAGTAGTTGAAGAACCATGGACGACGTCCTCCCCCTGCGTACCCGTGAGACCGAAGAGGCAGACGCTGGATAGCGCAGCTTAGTTTGCCAGGCCCGTCCCTACGGCTGCTGCAAAGAGAGTCGCTGCCGCTGCCGCCCCCTCCCCTTGTTCTGATAACAACGTGGATGGTGGGCGCCCTGAAAATGGACGCCAGAAGCGTGACCGGCACGGAATTAAGTGCCGTTTCGGTTGCCAGCGTCGCCACCGGTGGCAAGAAAATGTCAAGTAGTTGAAGAACCGTGGACGACGTCCTCCCCCTGCGTACCCGTGAGTCCGAAGAGACAGACGCTGGATAGCGCAGCTGAGTTTGCCAGGCCCGCCCCTACGGCTGCTGCAAAGAGAGCCGCTGCCGCTGCTGATGACGACTTCGGAGCCGCTGTCGCTGCCGCCCCCACCATCTCGCGAGCAGCAGCATGGAAGAAGCAGCAGCATTGCGGAACGCGTTGCTGACAGACTGCCCGGAGCGCTACTCACTGCCCCTCCCCATCTTCTGCTCACAACGTGGATAGAGGGCGCCCTGAAAATAGACGCCAGAAGCGTGACCGGCACGGAATTAAGTGCCGTTTCGGTTTCCAGCGTCGCCACCGGTGGCAAAAAGAAGTCAAGTAGTTGAAGAACCGTGGACGACGTCCTCCCCCTGCGTACCCGTGAGTCCGAAGAGCCAGACGCTGGATAGCGCAACTGAGTTTGCCAGGCCCGCCCCTACGGCTGCTGCAAAGAGAGCCGCTGCCGCTGTCGCTGCGGCTGCCGCTGTCGCTGTCGCTGCCGCTGTCGCTGCGGCTGCCGCTGTCGCTGTCGCTGCCGCTCCCACCATCGCGCTAGCAACAGCATGGAAGAAGCAGCAGCATTGCCCTCCCCAACTACCGCCCACAACGTGGATGTTGGGCGCCCTGAAAACGGACGCCAGAAGCGTGACCGGCAAGGAATTAAGTGCCGTGTCGGTTGTCAGCGTCGCCACCGGTGGCAAGAAGAAGTCAAGTAGTTGAAGAACCGTGGACGACGTCCTCCCCTGGAGCTCCGCCCGCCGCCCCCTCCCCTTCTTCTGATCACAACGTGGATAGAGGGCGCCCTGAATATGGACGCCAGAATCGTGACCGGCACGGAACTAAGTGCCGTGTCGGTTGCCAGCGTCGCCACCGGTGGCACGAAGATGTCAAGTAGTTGAAGAACCATGGACGACGTCCTCCCCCTGCGTACCCGTGAGACCGAAGAGTCAGACGCTGGATAGCGCAGCTTAGTTTGCCAGGCCCGTCCCTACGGCTGCTGCAAAGAGAGTCGCTGCCGCTGCCGCCCCCTCCCCTTGTTCTGATAACAACGTGGATGGAGGGCGCCCTGAAAATGGACGCCAGAAGCGTGACCGGCACGGAATTAAGTGCCGTTTCGGTTGCCAGCGTCGCCACCGGTGGCAAGAAAATGTCAAGTAGTTGAAGAACCGTGGACGACGTCCTCCCCCTGCGTACCCGTGAGTCCGAAGAGACAGACGCTGGATAGCGCAGCTGAGTTTGCCAGGCCCGCCCCTACGGCTGCTGCAAAGAGAGCCGCTGCCGCTGCTGATGACGACTTCGGAGCCGCTGTCGCTGCCGCCCCCACCATCTCGCGAGCAGCAGCATGGAAGAAGCAGCAGCATTGCGGAACGCGTTGCTGACAGACTGCCCGGAGCGCTACTCACTGCCCCTCCCCATCTTCTGCTCACAACGTGGATAGAGGGCGCCCTGAAAATAGACGCCAGAAGCGTGACCGGCACGGAATTAAGTGCCGTTTCGGTTTCCAGCGTCGCCACCGGTGGCAAGAAAATGTCAAGTAGTTGAAGAACCGTGGACGACGTCCTCCCCCTGCGTACCCGTGAGTCCGAAGAGACAGACGCTTGATAGCGCAACTGAGTTTGCCAGGCCCGCCCCTACGGCTGCTGCAAAGAGAGCCGCTGCCGCTGCCGCTGCTGATGACGACTGCGAAGCCGCGTTCGCTGCCGCCCCCACCATCGCGCGAGCAGCAGCATGGAAGAAGCAGCAGCATTGCCCTCCCCAACTGCCGCCCACATGTGGATGGAGGGCGCCCTGAAAATGGACGCCAGAAGCGTGGCCGGCACGGAATTAAGTGCCGTGTCGGTTGCCAGCGTCGCCACCGCTGGCAAGAAGAAGTCAAGTAATTGAAGAACCGTGGACGACGTCCTCCCTCTGTATACCCGTGGGTCCGAAGAGACAGACGCTGGATAGCGCAGCTAAGTTTGCCAGGCCCGTCCCTACGGCTGCTGCAAAGAGAGTCGCTGCCGCTGTCGCTGCCGCCCCCACCATCGCGCGAGCAGCAGCATGGAAGATTGTGGAAGAGGGGTCTAGGGCGATCATCGCGGAGCTCTCGGCAGCTGCCGAAGTGACCCGCCTTGGCCTGGTGGGTGTCGCCCCCGGACCTGACAGACTGCCTGGAGCGCTGCTCGACGCCCCCTCCCCTTCTGCAACCCACTAAGTGGATGTTGGGCGCCCTGAAAATGGACGCCAGAAGCGTGACCGGCACGGAATTAAGTGCCGTGTCGGTTGCCAGCGTCGCCACCGGTGGCAAGAAGAAGTCAAATAGTTGAAGAACCGTGGACGACGTCCTCCCCCTGCGTACCCGTGAGTCCGAAGAGACAGACGCTGGATAGCGCAGCTGAGTTTGCCAGGCCCGCCCCTACGGCTGCTGCAAAGAGAGCCGCTGCCGCTGCTGATGACGACTTCGGAGCCGCTGTCGCTGCCGCCCCCACCATCTCGCGACCAGCAGCATGGAAGAAGCAGCAGCATTGCGGAACGCGTTGCTGACAGACTGCCTGGAGCGCTACTCACTGCCCCTCCCCATCTTCTGCTCACAACGTGGATAGAGGGCGCCCTGAAAATAGACGCCAGAAGCGTGACCGGCACGGAATTAAGTGCCGTTTCGGTTTCCAGCGTCGCCACCGGTGGCAAGAAAATGTCAAGTAGTTGAAGAACCGTGGACGACGTCCTCCCCCTGCGTACCCGTGAGTCCGAAGAGACAGACGCTTGATAGCGCAACTGAGTTTGCCATGCCCGCCCCTACGGCTGCTGCAAAGAGAGCCGCTGCCGCTGCCGCTGCTGATGACGACTGCGAAGCCGCGTTCGCTGCCGCCCCCACCATCGCGCGAGCAGCAGCATGGAAGAAGCAGCAGCATTGCCCTTCCCAACTGCCGCCCACAACGTGGATTGAGGGCGTCCTGAAGATGGACGCCAGTACCGTGACCGGCACGGAATTAAGGGCCGTGTCGGTTGCCAGGGTCGCCACCGGTGACAAGAAGAAGTCAAGTAGTTGAAGAACCGTGGACGACGTCCTCCCCCTGCGTACCCGTGGGTCCGAAGAGACAGACGCTGGATACCGCAGCTGAGATTGGCAGGCCCGCCCTACGGCAGCTGCAAAGAGAGCCGCTGCCGGTGTCGCTGCCGCTGTCGCTGCCGCCCCCACCATAGCGCGTGCAGCAGCATGGAAGATTGTGGAAGAGGGGACTGGGGCGATCAACGCGGAGCTCTCGGCAGCTGCCGAAGTGACCCGCCTTGACCTGGTGGGTGTCGCCCCCGGACCTGACAGACTGCCTGGAGCGCTGCTCGACGCCCCCTCCCCTTCTGCAGCCCACTAAGTGGATGTTGGGCGCCCTGAAAATGGACGCCAGAAGCGTGACCGGCACGGAATTAAGTGCCGTGTCGGTTGCCAGCGTCGCCACCGGTGGCAAGAAGAAGTCAAATAGATGAAGAACCGTGGACGACGTCCTCCCTGGAGCTCTGCCCGCCGCCCCCTCCCCTTCTTCTGCTCACAACATGGATGGAGGGCGCTGCAAAGAGAGCCGCTGCCGCTGTCGCTGTCGCTGCCGCCCCCACCATAGCGCGTGCAGCAGCATGGAAGATTGTGGAAGAGGGGTCTGGGGCGATCATCGGGGAGCTCTCGGCAGCTGCCGAAGTGACCCGCCTTGAGCTCTGCCCGCCGCCCCATCCCCTTCTTCTGATCACAACGTGGATAGAGGGCGCCCTGAATATGGACGCCAGAATCGTGACCGGCACGGAACTAAGTGCCGTGTAGGTTGCCAGCGTCGCCACCGGTGGCAAGAAAATGTCAAGTAGTTGAAGAACCATGGACGAAGTCCTCCCCCTGCGTACCCTTGAGACCGAAGAGACAGACGCTGGATAGCGCAGCTAAGTTTGCCAGGCCCGTCCCTACGGCTGCTGCAAAAAGAGTCGCTGCCGCTGTCGCTTTCGCTGTCGCTGCCGCTGTCACTGTCGCTGCCGCTGTCGCTGCTGCTGTCGCTGTCGCTGTCGCGCGAGCAGCAGCATGGAAGATTGTGGGAGAGGGGTCTGGGGCGATCATCGCGGAGCTCTCGGCAGCTGCCGAAGTGACCCTCCTTGACCTGGTGGGTGTCGCCCCCGGACCTGACAGACTGCCTGGAGCGCTGCTCGACGCCCCTCCCCTTCTGCAGCCCACTAAGTGGATGTTGGGCGCCCTGAAAATGGACGCCAGAAGCGTGACCGGCACGGAATTAAGTGCCGTGTCGGTTGCCAGCGTCGCCACCGGTGGCAAGAAGAAGTCAAATAGTTGAAGAACCGTGGACGACGTCCTCCCCTGGAGCTCTGCCCGCCGCCCCCTCCCCTTCTTCTGCACACAACATGGATGGAGGGCGCTGCAAAGAGAGCCGCTGCCGCTGCCGCTGCTGATGATGACTGCGAAGCCGCTGTCGCTGCTGCCCCCACCATCTCGCGAGCAGCAGCATGGAAGAAGCAGCAGCATTGCGGAACGCGTTGCTGACAGACTGCCTGGAGCGCTACTCACTGCCCCCTCCCCATCTTCTGCTCACAACGTGGATAGAAGGCGCCCTGAAAATAGACGCCAGAAGCGTGACCGGCACGGAATTGAGTGCCGAGTCGATTGCCAGCGTCGCCGCCGGTGGCAAGAAGAAGTCAAGCAGTTGAAGAACCGTGGACGACGTCCTCCCCCTGCGTACCCGTGAGTCCGAAGAGACAGACGCTTGATAGCGCAACTGAGTTTGCCAGGCCCGCCCCTACGGCTGCTGCAAAGAGAGCCGCTGCCGCTGCCGCTGCCGCTGCTGATGACGACTGCGAAGCCGCGTTCGCTGCCGCCCCCACCATCGCGCGAGCAGCAGCATGGAAGAAGCAGCAGCATTGCCCTCCCCAACTGCCGCCCACAACGTGGATTGAGGGCGTCCTGAAGATGGACGCCAGTACCGTGACCGGCACGGAATCAAGGGCCGTGTCGGTTGCCAGGGTCGCCACCGGTGGCAAGAAGAAGTCAAGTAGTTGAAGAACCGTGGTAGACGTCCTCCCCCTGCGTACCCGTGGGTCCGAAGAGACAGACGCTGGATAGCGCAGCTGAGTTTGGCAGGCCCGCCCCTACGGCGGCTGCAAAGAGAGCCGCTGTCGCTGCCGCTGTCGCTGCCGCTGTCGCTGCCGCTGTCGCTGCCGCTGTCGCTGCCGCTGTCGCTGCCGCTGCCGCTGTCACTGCCGCTGTCGCTGTCACTGCCGCTGTCGCTGTCGCTGCCGCTCCCACCATCGCGCGAGCAACCGCATGGAAGAAGCAGCAGCATTGCCCTCCCCAACTGCCACCCACAACGTGGATGGAGGGCGCCCTGAAGATGGACGCCAGTACCGTGACCGGCACGGAATTAAGGGCCGTGTCGGTTGCCAGGGTCGCCACCGGTGGCAAGAAGAAGTCAAGTAGTTGAAGAACCGTGGACGACGTCCTCCCCCTGCGTACCCGTGAGACCGAAGAGACAGACGCTGGATAGCGCAGCTAAGTTTGCCAGGCCCGTCCCTACGGCTGCTGCAAAGAGAGTCGCTGCCGGTGTCGCTGTTGCTTTCGCTTTCGCTGTCGCTGCCGCTGTCGCTGTCGCTGCCGCTGTCGCTGCTGCTGTCGCTGTCGCTGTCGCGCGAGCAGCAGCATGGAAGATTGTGGAAGAGGGGTCTAGGGCGATCATCGCGGAGCTCTCGGCAGCTGCCGAAGTGACCCGCCTTGACCTGGTGGGTGTCGCCCCCGGACCTGACAGACTGCCTGGAGCGCTGCTCGACGCCCCCTCCCCTTCTGCAGCCACTAAGTGGATGTTGGGCGCCCTGAAAATGGACGCCAGAAGCGTGACCGGCACGGAATTAAGTGCCGTGTCGGTTGCCAGCGTCGCCACCGGTGGCAAGAAGAAGTCAAATAGTTGAAGAACCGTGGACGACGTCCTCCCCCTGCGTACCGTGAGTCCGAAGAGACAGACGCTGGATAGCGCAGCTGAGTTTGCCAGGCCCGCCCCTACGGCTGCTGCAAAGAGAGCCGCTGCCGCTGCTGATGACGACTTCGGAGCCGCTGTCGCTGCCGCCCCCACCATCTCGCGACCAGCAGCATGGAAGAAGCAGCAGCATTGCGGAACGCGTTGCTGACAGACTGCCTGGAGCGCTACTCACTGCCCCTCCCCATCTTCTGCTCACAAGGTGGATAGAGGGCGCCCTGAAAATAGACGCCAGAAGCGTGACCGGCACGGAATTAAGTGCCGTTTCGGTTTCCAGCGTCGCCACCGGTGGCAAGAAAATGTCAAGTAGTTGAAGAACCGTGGACGACGTCCTCCCCCTGCGTACCCGTGAGTCCGAAGAGACAGACGCTTGATAGCGCAACTGAGTTTGCCATGCCCGCCCCTACGGCTGCTGCAAAGAGAGCCGCTGCCGCTGCCGCTGCTGATGACGACTGCGAAGCCGCGTTCGCTGCCGCCCCCACCATCGCGCGAGCAGCAGCATGGAAGAAGCAGCAGCATTGCCCTTCCCAACTGCCGCCCACAATGTGGATTGAGGGCGTCCTGAAGATGGACGCCAGTACCGTGACCGGCACGGAATTAAGGGCCGTGTCGGTTGCCAGGGTCGCCACCGGTGACAAGAAGAAGTCAAGTAGTTGAAGAACCGTGGACGACGTCCTCCCCTGCGTACCCGTGGGTCCGAAGAGACAGACGCTGGATACCGCAGCTGAGATTGGCAGGCCCGCCCCTACGGCAGCTGCAAAGAGAGCCGCTGCCGGTGTCGCTGCCGCTGTCGCTGCCGCCCCCACCATAGCGCGTGCAGCAGCATGGAAGATTGTGGAAGAGGGGACTGGGGCGATCAACGCGGAGCTCTCGGCAGCTGCCGAAGTGACCCGCCTTGACCTGGTGGGTGTCGCCCCCGGACCTGACAGACTGCCTGGAGCGCTGCTCGACGCCCCTCCCCTTCTGCAGCCCACAAAGTGGATGTTGGGCGCCCTGAAAATGGACGCCAGAAGCGTGACCGGCACGGAATTAAGTGCCGTGTCGGTTGCCAGCGTCGCCACCTGTGGCAAGAAGAAGTCAAATAGATGAAGAACCGTGGACGACGTCCTCCCCTGGAGCTCTGCCCGCCGCCCCCTCCCTTCTTCTGCTCACAACATGGATGGAGGGCGCTGCAAAGAGAGCCGCTGCCGCTGTCGCTGTCGCTGCCGCCCCCACCATAGCGCGTGCAGCAGCATGGAAGATTGTGGAAGAGGGGTCTGGGGCGATCATCGGGGAGCTCTCGGCAGCTGCCGAAGTGACCCGCCCTGAGCTCTGCCCGCCGCCCCATCCCCTTCTTCTGATCACAACGTGGATAGAGGGCGCCCTGAATATGGACGCCAGAATCGTGACCGGCACGGAACTAAGTGCCGTGTAGGTTGCCAGCGTCGCCACCGGTGGCAAGAAAATGTCAAGTAGTTGAAGAACCATGGACGAAGTCCTCCCCCTGCGTACCCTTGAGACCGAAGAGACAGACGCTGGATAGCGCAGCTAAGTTTGCCAGGCCCGTCCCTACGGCTGCTGCAAATAGAGTCGCTGCCGCTGTCGCTTTCGCTGTCGCTGCCGCTGTCACTGTCGCTGCCGCTGTCGCTGCTGCTGTCGCTGTCGCTGTCGCGCGAGCAGCAGCATGGAAGATTGTGGGAGAGGGGTCTGGGGCGATCATCGCGGAGCTCTCGGCAGCTGCCGAAGTGACCCTCCTTGACCTGGTGGGTGTCGCCCCCGGACCTGACAGACTGCCTGGAGCGCTGCTCGACGCCCCCTCCCCTTCTGCAGCCCACTAAGTGGATGTTGGGCGCCCTGAAAATGGACGCCTGAAGCGTGACCGGCACGGAATTAAGTGCCGTGTCGGTTGCCAGCGTCGCCACCGGTGGCAAGAAGAAGTCAAATAGTTGAAGAACCGTGGACGACGTCCTCCCCTGGAGCTCTGCCCGCCGCCCCCTCCCCTTCTTCTGCACACAACATGGATGGAGGGCGCTGCAAAGAGAGCCGCTGCCGCTGCCGCTGCTGATGATGACTGCGAAGCCGCTGTCGCTGCTGCCCCCACCATCTCGCGAGCAGCAGCATGGAAGAAGCAGCAGCATGGAAGAAGCAGCAGCATGGAAGAAGCAGCAGCATTGCGGAACGCGTTGCTGACAGACTGCCTGGAGCGCTACTCACTGCCCCTCCCCATCTTCTGCTCACAACGTGGATAGAAGACGCCCTGAAAATAGACGCCAGAAGCGTGACCGGCACGGAATTGAGTGCCGAGTCGATTGCCAGCGTCGCCGCCGGTGGCAAGAAGAAGTCAAGTAGTTGAAGAACCGTGGACGACGTCCTCCCCCTGCGTACCCGTGAGTCCGAAGAGACAGACGCTTGATAGCGCAACTGAGTTTGCCAGGCCCGCCCCTACGGCTGCTGCAAAGAGAGCCGCTGCCGCTGCCGCTGCTGATGACGACTGCGAAGCCGCGTTCGCTGCCGCCCCCACCATCGCGCGAGCAGCAGCATGGAAGAAGCAGCAGCATTGCCCTCCCCAACTGCCGCCCACAACGTGGATTGAGGGCGTCCTGAAGATGGACGCCAGTACCGTGACCGGCACGGAATTAAGGGCCGTGTCGGTTGCCAGGGTCGCCACCGGTGGCAAGAAGAAGTCAAGTAGTTGAAGAACCGTGGACGACGTCCTCCCCCTGCGTACCCGTGGGTCCGAAGAGACAGACGCTGGATAGCGCAGCTGAATTTGGCAGGCCCGCCCCTACGGCGGCTGCAAAGAGAGCCGCTGCCGCTGTCGCTGCCGCTGTCGCTGCCGCTGTCGCTGTCGCTGCCGCTGCCGCTGTCACTGCCGCTGTCGCTGTCACTGCCGCTGTCGCTGTCGCTGCCGCTCCCCCATCGCGCGAGCAACCGCATGGAAGAAGCAGCAGCATTGCCCTCCCCAACTGCCACCCACAACGTGGATGGAGGGCGCCCTGAAGATGGACGCCAGTACCGTGACCGGCACGGAATTAAGGGCCGTGTCGGTTGCCAGGGTCGCCACCGGTGGCAAGAAGAAGTCAAGTAGTTGAAGAACCGTGGACGACGTCCTCCCCTGCGTACCCGTGGGTCCGAAGAGACAGACGCTGGATAACGCAGCTGAGTTTGGCAGGCCCGCCCCTACGGCTGCTGCAAAGAGAGCCGCTGCCGCTGCTGCTGTCGCTGCCGCTGTCGCTGTCGCTGCCGCTGTCACTGCCGCTGTCGCTGTCGCTGCCGCTCCCACCATCGCGCGAGCAACAGCATGGAAGAATTAAGTACCGTGTCGGTTGCCAGCGTCGCCACCGCTGGCAAGAAGAAGTCAAGTAGTTGAAGAACCGTGGACGACGTCCTCCCCTGGAGCTCTGCCCGCCGCCCCTCCCCTTCTTCTGATCACAACGTGGATAGAGGGCGCTCTGAATATGGACGCCAGAATCGTGACCGGCACGGAACTAAGTGCCGTGTCGGTTGCCAGCGTCGCCACCGGTGGCACGAAGATGTCAAGTAGTTGAAGAACCATAGACGACGTCCTCCCCCTGCGTACCCGTGAGACCGAAGAGGCAGACGCTGGATAGCGCAGCTTAGTTTGCCAGGCCCGTCCCTACGGCTGCTGCAAAGAGAGTCGCTGCCGCTGCCGACCCCTCCCCTTGTTCTGATCACAACGTGGATGGAGGGCGCCCTGAAAATGGACGCCAGAAGCGTGACCGGCACGGAATTATGTGCCGTTTCGGTTGCCAGCGTCGCCACCGGTGGCAAGAAAATGTCAAGTAGTTGAAGAACCGTGGACGACGTCCTCCCCTGCGTACCCGTGAGTCCGAAGAGACAGACGCTGGATAGCGCAGCTGAGTTTGCCAGGCCCGCCCCTACGGCTGCTGCAAAGAGAGCCGCTGCCGGTGCTGATGACGACTTCGGAGCCGCTGTCGCTGCCGCCCCCACCATCTCGCGACCAGCAGCATGGAAGAAGCAGCAGCATTGCGGAACGCGTTGCTGACAGACTGCCTGGAGCGCTACTCACTGCCCTCCCCATCTTCTGCTCACAACGTGGATAGAGGGCGCCCTGAAAATAGACGCCAGAAGCGTGACCGGCACGGAATTAAGTGCCGTTTTGGTTTCCAGCGTCGCCACCGGTGGCAAGAAAATGTCAAGTAGTTGAAGAACCGTGGACGACGTCCTCCCCCTGCGTACCCGTGAGTCCGAAGAGACAGACGCTTGATAGCGCAACTGAGTTTGCCAGGCCCGCCCCTACGGCTGCTGCAAAGAGAGCCGCTGCCGCTGCCGCTGCTGATGACGACTGCGAAGCCGCGTTCGCTGCCGCCCCCACCATCGCGCGAGCAGCAGCATGGAAGAAGCAGCAGCATTGCCCTCCCCAACTGCCGCCCACATGTGTATGGAGGGCGCCCTGAAAATGGACGCCAGAAGCGTGGCCGGCACGGAATTAAGTGCCGTGTCGGTTGCCAGCGTCGCCACCGCTGGCAAGAAGAAGTCAAGTAATTGAAGAACCGTGGACGACGTCCTCCCTCTGTATACCCGTGGGTCCGAAGAGACAGACGCTGGATAGCGCAGCTGAGTTTGCCAGGCCCGCCCTACGGCTGCTGCAAAGAGAGCCGCTGCCGCTGCTGATGACGACTTCGGAGCCGCTGTCGCTGCCGCCCCCACCATCTCGCGACCAGCAGCATGGAAGAAGCAGCAGCATTGCGGAACGCGTTGCTGACAGACTGCCTGGAGCGCTACTCACTGCCCCTCCCCATCTTCTGCTCACAAGGTGGATAGAGGGCGCCCTGAAAATAGACGCCAGAAGCGTGACCGGCACGGAATTAAGTGCCGTTTCGGTTTCCAGCGTCGCCACCGGTGGCAAGAAAATGTCAAGTAGTTGAAGAACCGTGGACGACGTCCTCCCCCTGCGTACCCGTGAGTCCGAAGAGACAGACGCTTGATAGCGCAACTGAGTTTGCCATGCCCGCCCCTACGGCTGCTGCAAAGAGAGCCGCTGCCGCTGCCGCTGCTGATGACGACTGCGAAGCCGCGTTCGCTGCCGCCCCCACCATCGCGCGAGCAGCAGCATGGAAGAAGCAGCAGCATTGCCCTTCCCAACTGCCGCCCACAATGTGGATTGAGGGCGTCCTGAAGATGGACGCCAGTACCGTGACCGGCACGGAATTAAGGGCCGTGTCGGTTGCCAGGGTCGCCACCGGTGACAAGAAGAAGTCAAGTAGTTGAAGAACCGTGGACGACGTCCTCCCCCTGCGTACCCGTGGGTCCGAAGAGACAGACGCTGGATACCGCAGCTGAGATTGGCAGGCCCGCCCCTACGGCAGCTGCAAAGAGAGCCGCTGCCGGTGTCGCTGCCGCTGTCGCTGCCGCCCCCCCATAGCGCGTGCAGCAGCATGGAAGATTGTGGAAGAGGGGACTGGGGCGATCAACGCGGAGCTCTCGGCAGCTGCCGAAGTGACCCGCCTTGACCTGGTGGGTGTCGCCCCCGGACCTGACAGACTGCCTGGAGCGCTGCTCGACGCCCCCTCCCCTTCTGCAGCCCACAAAGTGGATGTTGGGCGCCCTGAAAATGGACGCCAGAAGCGTGACCGGCACGGAATTAAGTGCCGTGTCGGTTGCCAGCGTCGCCACCGGTGGCAAGAAGAAGTCAAATAGATGAAGAACCGTGGACGACGTCCTCCCTGGAGCTCTGCCCGCCGCCCCCTCCCCTTCTTCTGCTCACAACATGGATGGAGGGCGCTGCAAAGAGAGCCGCTGCCGCTGTCGCTGTCGCTGCCGCCCCCACCATAGCGCGTGCAGCAGCATGGAAGATTGTGGAAGAGGGGTCTGGGGCGATCATCGGGGAGCTCTCGGCAGCTGCCGAAGTGACCCGCCCTGAGCTCTGCCCGCCGCCCCATCCCTTCTTCTGATCACAACGTGGATAGAGGGCGCCCTGAATATGGACGCCAGAATCGTGACCGGCACGGAACTAAGTGCCGTGTAGGTTGCCAGCGTCGCCACCGGTGGCAAGAAAATGTCAAGTAGTTGAAGAACCATGGACGAAGTCCTCCCCCTGCGTACCCTTGAGACCGAAGAGACAGACGCTGGATAGCGCAGCTAAGTTTGCCAGGCCCGTCCCTACGGCTGCTGCAAATAGAGTCGCTGCCGCTGTCGCTTTCGCTGTCGCTGCCGCTGTCACTGTCGCTGCCGCTGTCGCTGCTGCTGTCGCTGTCGCTGTCGCGCGAGCAGCAGCATGGAAGATTGTGGGAGAGGGGTCTGGGGCGATCATCGCGGAGCTCTCGGCAGCTGCCGAAGTGACCCTCCTTGACCTGGTGGGTGTCGCCCCCGGACCTGACAGACTGCCTGGAGCGCTGCTCGACGCCCCCTCCCCTTCTGCAGCCCACTAAGTGGATGTTGGGCGCCCTGAAAATGGACGCCTGAAGCGTGACCGGCACGGAATTAAGTGCCGTGTCGGTTGCCAGCGTCGCCACCGGTGGCAAGAAGAAGTCAAATAGTTGAAGAACCGTGGACGACGTCCTCCCCTGGAGCTCTGCCCGCCGCCCCCTCCCCTTCTTCTGCACACAACATGGATGGAGGGCGCTGCAAAGAGAGCCGCTGCCGCTGCCGCTGCTGATGATGACTGCGAAGCCGCTGTCGCTGCTGCCCCCACCATCTCGCGAGCAGCAGCATGGAAGAAGCAGCAGCATGGAAGAAGCAGCAGCATTGCGGAACGCGTTGCTGACAGACTGCCTGGAGCGCTACTCACTGCCCCCTCCCCATCTTCTGCTCACAACGTGGATAGAAGACGCCCTGAAAATAGACGCCAGAAGCGTGACCGGCACGGAATTGAGTGCCGAGTCGATTGCCAGCGTCGCCGCCGGTGGCAAGAAGAAGTCAAGTAGTTGAAGAACCGTGGACGACGTCCTCCCCCTGCGTACCCGTGAGTCCGAAGAGACAGACGCTTGATAGCGCAACTGAGTTTGCCAGGCCCGCCCCTACGGCTGCTGCAAAGAGAGCCGCTGCCGCTGCCGCTGCTGATGACGACTGCGAAGCCGCGTTCGCTGCCGCCCCCACCATCGCGCGAGCAGCAGCATGGAAGAAGCAGCAGCATTGCCCTCCCCAACTGCCGCCCACAACGTGGATTGAGGGCGTCCTGAAGATGGACGCCAGTACCGTGACCGGCACGGAATAAGGGCCGTGTCGGTTGCCAGGGTCGCCACCGGTGGCAAGAAGAAGTCAAGTAGTTGAAGAACCGTGGACGACGTCCTCCCCCTGCGTACCCGTGGGTCCGAAGAGACAGACGCTGGATAGCGCAGCTGAATTTGGCAGGCCCGCCCTACGGCGGCTGCAAAGAGAGCCGCTGCCGCTGTCGCTGCCGCTGTCGCTGCCGCTGTCGCTGTCGCTGCCGCTGCCGCTGTCACTGCCGCTGTCGCTGTCACTGCCGCTGTCGCTGTCGCTGCCGCTCCCACCATCGCGCGAGCAACCGCATGGAAGAAGCAGCAGCATTGCCCTCCCCAACTGCCACCCACAACGTGGATGGAGGGCGCCCTGAAGATGGACGCCAGTACCGTGACCGGCACGGAATTAAGGGCCGTGTCGGTTGCCAGGGTCGCCACCGGTGGCAAGAAGAAGTCAAGTAGTTGAAGAACCGTGGACGACGTCCTCCCCCTGCGTACCCGTGGGTCCGAAGAGACAGACGCTGGATAACGCAGCTGAGTTTGGCAGGCCCGCCCCTACGGCTGCTGCAAAGAGAGCCGCTGCCGCTGCTGCTGTCGCTGCCGCTGTCGCTGTCGCTGCCGCTGTCACTGCCGCTGTCGCTGTCGCTGCCGCTCCCACCATCGCGCGAGCAACAGCATGGAAGAATTAAGTACCGTGTCGGTTGCCAGCGTCGCCACCGCTGGCAAGAAGAAGTCAAGTAGTTGAAGAACCGTGGACGACGTCCTCCCCTGGAGCTCTGCCCGCCGCCCCCTCCCCTTCTTCTGATCACAACGTGGATAGAGGGCGCTCTGAATATGGACGCCAGAATCGTGACCGGCACGGAACTAAGTGCCGTGTCGGTTGCCAGCGTCGCCACCGGTGGCACGAAGATGTCAAGTAGTTGAAGAACCATAGACGACGTCCTCCCCCTGCGTACCCGTGAGACCGAAGAGGCAGACGCTGGATAGCGCAGCTTAGTTTGCCAGGCCCGTCCCTACGGCTGCTGCAAAGAGAGTCGCTGCCGCTGCCGACCCCTCCCCTTGTTCTGATCACAACGTGGATGGAGGGCGCCCTGAAAATGGACGCCAGAAGCGTGACCGGCACGGAATTATGTGCCGTTTCGGTTGCCAGCGTCGCCACCGGTGGCAAGAAAATGTCAAGTAGTTGAAGAACCGTGGACGACGTCCTCCCCCTGCGTACCCGTGAGTCCGAAGAGACAGACGCTGGATAGCGCAGCTGAGTTTGCCAGGCCCGCCCCTACGGCTGCTGCAAAGAGAGCCGCTGCCGGTGCTGATGACGACTTCGGAGCCGCTGTCGCTGCCGCCCCACCATCTCGCGACCAGCAGCATGGAAGAAGCAGCAGCATTGCGGAACGCGTTGCTGACAGACTGCCTGGAGCGCTACTCACTGCCCCTCCCCATCTTCTGCTCACAACGTGGATAGAGGGCGCCCTGAAAATAGACGCCAGAAGCGTGACCGGCACGGAATTAAGTGCCGTTTTGGTTTCCAGCGTCGCCACCGGTGGCAAGAAAATGTCAAGTAGTTGAAGAACCGTGGACGACGTCCTCCCCTGCGTACCCGTGAGTCCGAAGAGACAGACGCTTGATAGCGCAACTGAGTTTGCCAGGCCCGCCCCTACGGCTGCTGCAAAGAGAGCCGCTGCCGCTGCCGCTGCTGATGACGACTGCGAAGCCGCGTTCGCTGCCGCCCCCACCATCGCGCGAGCAGCAGCATGGAAGAAGCAGCAGCATTGCCCTCCCCAACTGCCGCCCACATGTGTATGGAGGGCGCCCTGAAAATGGACGCCAGAAGCGTGGCCGGCACGGAATTAAGTGCCGTGTCGGTTGCCAGCGTCGCCACCGCTGGCAAGAAGAAGTCAAGTAATTGAAGAACCGTGGACGACGTCCTCCCTCTGTATACCCGTGGGTCCGAAGAGACAGACGCTGGATAGCGCAGCTAAGTTTGCCAGGCCCGTCCCTACGGCTGCTGCAAAGAGAGTCGCTGCCGCTGTCGCTGCCGCCCCCACCATCGCGAGAGCAGCAGCATGGAAGATTGTGGAAGAGGGGTCTGGGGTGATCATCGCGGAGCTCTCGGCAGCTGCCGAAGTGACCCGCCTTGACCTGGTGGGTGTCGCCCCCGGACCTGACAGACTGCCTGGAGCGCTGCTCGACGCCCCCTCCCCTTCTGCAGCCCACAAAGTGGATGTTGGGCGCCCTGAAAATGGACGCCAGAAGCGTGACCGGCACGGAATTAAGTGCCGTGTCGGTTGCCAGCGTCGCCACCGGTGGCAAGAAGAAGTCAAATAGTTGAAGAACCGTGGACGACGTCCTCCCCTGGAGCTCTGCCCGGCGCCCCCTCCCCTTCTTCTGCTCACAACATGGATGGAGGGCGCTGCAAAGAGAGCCGCTGCCGCTGTCGCTGTCGCTGCCGCCCCCACCATAGCGCGTGCAGCAGCATGGAAGATTGTGGAAGAGGGGTCTGGGGCGATCATCGGGGAGCTCTCGGCAGCTGCCGAAGTGACCCGCCTTGAGCTCTGCCCGCCGCCTTCTCCCCTTCTTCTGATCACAAAGTGGATAGAGGGCGCCCTGAATATGGACGCCAGAAGCGTGACCGGCACGGAATTAAGTGCCGTGTCGGTTGCCAGCGTCGCCACCGGTGGCAAGAAGAAGTCAAATAGTTGAAGAACCGTGGACGACGTCCTCCCCTGGAGCTCTGCCCGCCGCCCCCTCCCCTTCTTCTGCACACAACATGGATGGAGGGCGCTGCAAAGAGAGCCGCTGCCGCTGCCGCTGCTGATGACGACTGCGAAGCCGCGTTCGCTGCCGCCCCCACCATCGCGCGAGCAGCAGCATGGAAGAAGCAGCAGCATTGCCCTCCCCAACTGCCGCCCACAACGTGGATTGAGGGCGTCCTGAAGATGGACGCCAGTACCGTGACCGGCACGGAATTAAGGGCCGTGTCGGTTGCCAGGGTCGCCACCGGTGGCAAGAAGAAGTCAAGTAGTTGAAGAACCGTGGACGACGTCCTCCCCCTGCGTACCCGTGGGTCCGAAGAGACAGACGCTGGATAGCGCAGCTGAGTTGGCAGGCCCGCCCCTACGGCGGCTGCAAAGAGAGCCGCTGCCGCTGTCGCTGTCGCTGCCGCTGTCACTGCCGCTGTCGCTGTTGCTGCCGCTCCCACCATCGCGCGAGCAACAGCATGGAAGAAGCAGCAGCATTGCCCTCCCCAACTGCCACACACAACGTGGATGGAGGGCGCCCTGAAGATGGACGCCAGTACAGTGACCGGCACGGAATTAAGGACCGAGTCGATTGCCAGCGTCGTCGCCGGTGGCAAGAAGAAGTCAAGTAGTTGAAGAACCGTGGACGACGTCCTCCCCCTGCGTACCCGTGAGTCCGAAGAGACAGACGCTTGATAGCGCAACTGAGTTTGGCAGGCCCGCCCCTACGGCTGCTGCAAAGAGAGCCGCTGCCGGTGTCGCTGCCGCTGTCGCTGCCCCCCCCCCCCCACCATAGCGCGTGCAGCAGCATGGAAGATTGTGGAAGAGGGGACTGGGGCGATCATCGCGGAGCTCTCGGCAGCTGCCGAAGTGACCCGCCTGGACCTGGTGGGTGTCGCCCCGGACCTGACAGACTGCCTGGAGCGCTGCTCGACGCCCCTCCCCTTCTGCAGCCCACAAAGTGGATGTTGGGCGCCCTGAAAATGGACGCCAGAAGCGTGACCGGCACGGAATTAAGTGCCGTGTCGGTTGCCAGCGTCGCCACCGGTGGCAAGAAGAAGTCAAGTAGTTGAAGAACCGTGGACGACGTCCTCCCCTGGAGCTCTGCCCGCCGCCCCTCCCCTTATTCTGCTCACAACAGGATGGAGGGCGCTGCAAAGAGAGCCGCTGCCGCTGTCGCTGTCGCTGCCGCCCCCACCATGGCGCGTGCAGCAGCATGGAAGATTGTGGAAGAGGGGTCTGGGGCGATCATCGGGGAGCTCTCGGCAGCTGCCGAAGCTACCCGCCTTGAGCTCTGCCCGCCGCCCCCTCCCCTTCTTCTGATCACAACGTGGATAGAGGGCGCCCTGAATATGGACGCCAGAATCGTGACCGGCACGGAACTAAGTGCCGTGTAGGTTGCCAGCGTCGCCACCGGTGGCAAGAAAATGTCAAGTAGTTGAAGAACCATGGACGAAGTCCTCCCCTGCGTACCCGTGAGACGGAAGAGACAGACGCTGGATAGCGCAGCTAAGTTTGCCAGGCCCGTCCCTACGGCTGCTGCAAGTAGAGTCGCTGCCGCTGTCGTTGCTGTTGCTGACAGACTGCCTGGAGCGCTACTCACTGCCCCTTCCCCATCTTTTGCTCACAACGTGGATAGAGGGCGCCCTGAAAATAGACGCCAGAAGCGTGACCGGCACGGAATGAGTGCCGAGTCGATTGCCAGCGTCGTCGCCGGTGGCAAGAAGAAGTCAAGTAGTTGAAGAACCGTGGACGACGTCCTCCCCTGCGTACCCGTGAGTCCGAAGAGACAGACGCTTGATAGCGCAACTGAGTTTGCCAGGCCCGCCCTACGGCTGCTGCAAAGAGAGCCGCTGCCGCTGCTGATGACGACTGCGAAGCCGCTTTCGCTGCCGCCCCCACCATCGCGCGAGCAGCAGCATGGAAGAAGCAGCAGCATTGCCCTCCCCTATTGCCACCCACAACGTGAATTGAGGGCGTCCTGAAGATGGACGCCAGTACCGTGACCGGCACGGAATTAAGGGCCGTGTCGGTTGCCAGGGTCGCCACCGGTGGCAAGAAGAAGTCAAGTAGTTGAAGAACCGTGGACGACGTCCTCCCCCTGCGTACCCGTGGGTCCGAAGAGACAGACGCTGGATACCGCAGCTGAGTTTGGCAGGCCCGCCCCTACGGCTGCTGCAAAGAGAGCCACTGCCGGTGTCGCTGCCCCCCCCCCCACCATAGCGCGTGCAGCAGCATGGAAGATGTGGAAGAGGGGACTGGGGCGATCATCGCGGAGCTCTCGGCAGCTGCCGAAGTGACCCGCCTGGACCTGGTGGGTGTCGCCCTCGGACCTGACAGACTGCCTGGAGCGCTGCTCGACGCCCCCTCCCCTTCTGCAGCCCACAAAGTGGATGTTGGGCGCCCTGAAAATGGACGCCAGAAGCGTGACCGGCACGGAATTAAGTGCCGTGTCGGTTGCCAGCGTCGCCACCGGTGGCAAGAAGAAGTCAAGTAGTTGAAGAACCGTGGACGACGTCCTCCCCTGGAGCTCTGCCCGCCGCCCCCTCCCCTTCTTCTGCTCACAACATGGATGGAGGGCGCTGCAAAGAGAGCCGCTGCCGCTGTCGCTGTCGCTGCCGCCCCCACCATGGCGCGTGCAGCAGCATGGAAGATTGTGGAAGAGGGGTCTGGGGCGATCATCGCGGAGCTCTCGGCAGCTGCCGAAGTGACCCGCCTTGAGCTCTGCCCGCCGCCCCCTCCCTTCTTCTGATCACAACGTGGATAGAGGGCGCCTGAATATGGACGCCAGAATCGTGACCGGCACGGAACTAAGTGCCGTGTAGGGTGCCAGCGTCGCCACCGGTGGCAAGAAAATGTCAAGTAGTTGAAGAACCATGGACGAAGTCCTCCCCTGCGTACCCGTGAGACGGAAGAGACAGACGCTGGATAGCGCAGCTAAGTTTGCCGGGCCCGTCCCTACGGCTGCTGCAAATAGAGTCGCTGCCGCTGTCGCTGTCGCTTTCGCTGTCGCTGCCGCTGTCGCTGTCGCTACCGCTGTCGCTGTCGCGCGAGCAGCAGCATGGAAGATTGTGGAAGAGGGGTCTGGGGTGATCATCGCGGAGCTCTCGGCAGCTGCCGAAGTGACCCGCCTTGACCTGGTGGGTGTCGCCCCCGGACCTGACAGACTGCCTGGAGCGCTGCTCGACGCCCCCTCCCCTTCTGCAGCCCACAAAGTGGATGTTGGGCGCCCTGAAAATGGACGCCAGAAGCGTGACCGGCACGGAATTAAGTGCCGTGTCGGTTGCCAGCGTCGCCACCGGTGGCAAGAAAATGTCAAGTAGTTGAAGAACCGTGGACGACGTCCTCCCTCTGCGTACCAGTGAGTCCGAAGAGACAGACGCTGGATAGCGCAGCTGAGTTTGCCAGGCCCGCCCCTACGGCTGCTGCAAAGAGAGCCGCTGCCGCTGCCGCTGCTGATGACGACTGCGAAGCCGCGTTCGCTGCCGCCCCCACCATCGCGCGAGCAGCAGCATGGAAGAAGCAGCAGCATTGCCCTCCCCAACTGCCGCCCACAACGTGGATTGAGGGCGTCCTGAAGATGGACGCCAGTACCGTGACCGGCACGGAATTAAGGGCCGTGTCGGTTGCCAGGGTCGCCACCGGTGGCAAGAAGAAGTCAAGTAGTTGAAGAACCGTGGACGACGTCCTCCCCTGCGTACCCGTGGGTCCGAAGAGACAGACGCTGGATAGCGCAGCTGAGTTTGGCAGGCCCGCCCCTACGGCTGCTGCAAAGAGAGCCGCTGCCGCTGTCGCTGTCGCTGCCGCTGTCACTGCCGCTGTCGCTGTTGCTGCCGCTCCACCATCGCGCGAGCAACAGCATGGAAGAAGCAGCAGCATTGCCCTCCCAACTGCCACACACAACGTGGATGGAGGGCGCCCTGAAGATGGACGCCTGTACAGTGACCGGCACGGAATTAAGGACCGTGTTGGTTGTCAGCGTCGCCACCGGTGGCAAGAAGAAGTCAAGTAGTTGAAGAACCGTGGACGACGTCCTCCCCCTGCGTACCGTGAGACCGAAGAGACAGACGCTGGATAGCGCAGCTAAGTTTGCCAGGCCCGTCCCTACGGCTGCTGCAAATAGAGTCGCTGCCGCTGTCGCTGTCGCTTTCGCTGTCGCTGCCGCCCCCACCATAGCGCGTGCAGCAGCATGGAAGATTGTGGAAGTGGGGTCTGTGGCGATCATCGGGGAGCTCTCGGCAGCTGCCGAAGTCACCCGCCTTGAGCTCTGCCCGCCGCCCCCTCCCCTTCTTCTGATCACAACGTGGATAGAGGGCTCCCTGAATATGGACGCCAGAATCGTGACCGGCACGGAACTAAGTGCCGTGTAGGTTGCCAGCGTCGCCACCGGTGGCAAGAAAATGTCAAGTAGTTGAAGAACCATGGACGAAATTCTCCCCCTGCGTACCCGTGAGACCGAAGAGACAGACGCTGGATAGCGCAGCTAAGTTTGCCAGGCCCGTCCCTACGGCTGCTGCAAAGAGAGTCGCTGCCGCTGTCGCTGTCGCTTTCGCTGTCGCTGCCGCTGTCGCTGTCGCTGCTGCTGTCGCTGTCGCTGTCGCGCGAGCAGCAGCATGGAAGATTGTGGAAGAGGGGTCTGCGGCGATCATCGCGGAGCTCTCGGCAGCTGCCGAAGTGACCCGCCTTGACCTGGTGGGTGTCGCCCCCGGACCTGACAGACTGCCTGGAGCGCTGCTCGACGCCCCCTCCCCTTCTGCAGCCTACAAAGTGGATGTTGGGCGCCCTGAAAATGGACGCCAGAAGCTTGACCGGCACGGAATTAAGTCTGTGTCGGTTGCCAGCGTCGCCACCGGTGGCAAGAAGAAGTCAAGTAGTTGAAGAACCGTGGACGACGTCCTCCCCCTGCGTACCCGTGAGTCCGAAGAGACAGACGCTTGATAGCGCAACTGAGTTTGCCAGGCCCGCCCCTACGGCTGCTGCAAAGAGAGCCGCTGCCGCTGCCGCTGCTGATGACGACTGCGAAGCCGCGTTCGCTGCCGCCCCCACCATGGCGCGAGCAGCAGCATGGAAGAAGCAGCAGCATTGCGGAACGCGTTGCTGACAGACTGCCTGGAGCGCTACTCACTGCCCCCTCCCCATCTTCTGCTCACAACGTGGATAGAGGGCGCCCTGAAAATAGTCGCCAGAAGCGTGACCGGCACGGAATTGAGTGCCGAGTCGATTGCCAGCGTCGCCGCCGGTGGCAAGAAGAAGTCAAGTAGTTGAAGAACCGTGGACGACGTCCTCCCCCTGCGTACCCGTGAGTCCGAAGAGACAGACGCTTGATAGCGCAACTGAGTTTGCCAGGCCCGCCCCTACGGCTGCTGCAAAGAGAGCCGCTGCCGCTGTCGCTGCCGCTGTCGCTGTCGCTGCCGCTGTCACTGCCGCTGTCGCTGTCGCTGCCGCTCCCACCATAGCGCGTGCGGCAGCATGGAAGATTGTGGAAGTGGGGTCTGGGGCAATCATCGGGGAGCTCTCGGCAGCTGCCGAAGTGACCGGCACGGAACTAAGTGCCGTGTCGGTTGCCAGCGTCGCCACCGCTGGCAAGAAGAAGTCAAGTAGTTGAAGAACCGTGGACGATGTCCTCCCCCTGTATACCCGTGGGTCCGAAAAGACAGACGCTGGATAGCGCAGCTGAGTTTGGCAGGCCCGCCCCTACGGCTGCTGCAAAGAGAGCCGCTGCCGCTGCCGCTGTCACTGCCGCTGTCGTTGTCGTTGCCGCTGTCGTTGCCGCTCCCACCATCGCGCGAGCAAGAGCATGGAAGAATTAAGTGCCGTGTCGGTTGCCAGCGTCGCCACCGCTGGCAAGAAGAAGTCAAGTAGTTGAAGAACCGTGGACGACGTCCTCCCCCTGCGTACCCGTGGGTACGAAGAGACAGACGCTGGATAGCGCAGCTAAGTTTGCCAGGCCCGCCCCTACTGCTGCTGCAAGGAGAGCCGCTGCTGATGGAGCTCGGCAGCTGCCGAGGTGACACGCCTTGACCTGGTGGGTGTCGCCCCCGAACCTGACAGACTGACTAAAGCGCTGTTCGCCGCCCCCTCCCCTTCTGCAGCCAACAACGTGGATGGAGGGCTCCCTTAAAATGCACGCCAGAAGCGTGACCGGCACGGAATAAGGTGCCGTTTCGGTTGCCAGCGTCGCCACCGGTGGCAAGAAAATGTCAAGTAGTTGAAGAACCGTGGACGGTGTCCTCCCCCTGTATACCCGTGGGTCCGAAAAGACAGACGCTGGATAGCGCAGCTGAGTTTGGCAGGCCCGCCCAGCAGCATGGAAGATTGTGGAAGAGGGGTCTGGGGCGATCATCGCGGAGCTCTCGGCAGCTGCCGAAGTGACCCGCCTTGACCTGGTGGGTGTCGCCCCCGAACCTGACAGACAGCCTGAAGCGCTGTTCGCCGCCCCCTCCCCTTCTGCAGCCAACAACGTGGATGGAGGGCTCCCTTAAAATGCACGCCAGAAGCGTGACCGGCACGGAATAAGGTGCCGTTTCAGTTGCCAGCGTCGCCACCGGTGGCAAGAAAATGTCAAGTAGTTGAAGAACCGTGGACGACGTCCTCCCCCTGCGTACCCGTGAGTCCGAAGAGACAGACGCTGGATAGCGCAGCTGAGTTTGCCAGGCCCGCCCCTACGGCTGCTGCAAAGAGAGCCGCTGCCGCTGCCGCTGCTGATGACGACTGCGAAGCCGCGTTCGCTGCCGCCCCCACCATCGCGCGAGCAGCAGCATGGAAGAAGGAGCAGCATTGCCCTCCCCAACTGCCGCCCACATGTGGATGGAGGGCGCCCTGAAGATGGACGCCAGTACCGTGACCGGCACGGAATTAAGTGCCGTTTCGGTTGCCAGCGTCGCCACCGGTGGCAAGAAAATGTCAAGTAGTTGAAGAACCGTGGTCGAAGAGACAGACGCTGAATAGCGCAGCTGAGTTTGCCAGGCCCGCCCCTACGGCGGCTGCAAAGAGAGCCGCTGCCGCTGCTGATGACGACTGCGTAGCCGCTGTCGCTGCCGGCCCCACCATCGCGCGAGCAGCAGCATGGAAGAAGCCGCAGCAGTGCGGAACGCTTTGCTGACAGACTGCCTGGAGCTCTGCCCGCCGCCCACTTCCCTTCGTCTGCTCACAACGTGGATGGAGGGCGCCCTGAAAATGGACGCCAGAAGCGTGGCCGGCACGGAATTAAGTGCCGTGTCGGTTGCCATCGTCGCAACCGGTGGCAAGAAGATGTCAAGTAATTGAAGAACCGTGGATGACGTCCTCCCCCTGCGTACCCGTGAGTCCGAAGAGACAGACGATGGATAGCGCAGCTGAGTTTGCCAGGCCCGTCCCTACGGCTGCTGCAAAGAGAGCCGCTGCCGCTGCCGCTGTCGCTACCGCTGTCGCTGTCGCTGCCGCTGCCGCTGTCACTGCCGCTGTCGTTGCCGCTCCCACCATCGCGCGAGCAACAGCATGGAAGAATTAAGTGCCGTGTCGGTTGCCAGCGTCGCCACCGCTGGCAAGAAGAAGTCAAGTAATTGAAGAACCGTGGACGACGTCCTCCCCCTGCGTACCCGTGAGTCCGAAGAGACAGACGATGGATAGCGCAGCTGAGTTTGCCAAGCCCGTCCCTACGGCTGCTGCAAAGAGAGTCGCTGCCGCTGTCGCTGTCGCTGTCGCTGCCGCTGTCGCTGTCGCTGCCGCCCCCACCATAGCGCGTGCAGCAGCATGGAAGATTGTGGAAGTGGGGTCTGGGGCAATCATCGGGGAGCTCTCGGCAGCTGCCGAAGTGACCCGCCTTGAGCTCTGCCCGCCGCCCCCTCCCCTTCTTCTGATCACAACGTGGATAGAGGGCGCCCTGAATATGGACGCCAGAATCGTGACCGGCACGGAACTAAGTGCCGTGTCGGTTACCACCGTCGCTACCGGTGGCAAGAAATGTCAAGTAGTTGAAGAACCGTGGACGACGTCCTCCCCTTGCGTACCCGTGAGACCGAAGAGACAGACGCTGGATAGCGCAGCTAAGTGGACGACGTCCTCCCCTGGAGCTCAGCCCGCCGCCCCCACCCCTTCTTCTGCTCACAACATGGATGGAGGGCGCCCTGAAAATGGACGCCAGAAGCGTGACCGGTACGGTATTAAGTGCCGTGTCGGTTGCGCCACTCACTGCGCCCTCCCCAACTGCCGCCCACAACGTGGATTGAGGGCGCCCTGAAGATGGACGCCAGTACCGTGACGTACACGGAATAAAGTGCCGTGTTGGTTTCCAGCGTCGCCGCCGGTGGCAAGAAGAAGTCAAGTAGTTTAAGAACCGTGGACGACGTCCTCCCCCTGAATACCCATCGCGCGAGCAGCAGCATGGAAGAAGGAGCAGCATTGCCCTCCCCAACTGCCGCCCACATGTGGATGGAGGGCGCCCTGAAGATGGACGCCAGTACCGTGACCGGCACGGAATTAAGTGCCGTTTCGGTTGCCAGCGTCGCCACCGGTGGCAAGAAAATGTCAAGTAGTTGAAGAACCGTGGACGACGTCCTCGCCCTGCGTACCCGTGAGTCCGAAGAGACAGACGCTTGATAGCGCAACTGAGTTTGCCAGGCCCGCCCCTACGGCTGCTGCAAAGAGAGCCGCTGCCGCTGCCGCTGCTGATGACGACTGCGTAGCCGCTGTCGCTGCCGGCCCCACCATCGCGCGAGCAGCAGCATGGAAGAAGCCGCAGCAGTGCGGAACGCTTTGCTGACAGACAGCCTGAAGCGCTGTTCGCCGCCCCCTCCCCTTCTGCAGCCAACAACGTGGATGGAGGGCTCCCTTAAAATGCACGCCAGAAGCGTGACCGGCACGGAATAAGGTGCCGTTTCGGTTGCCAGCGTCGCCACCGGTGGCAAGAAAATGTCAAGTAGTTGAAGAACCGTGGACGACGTCCTCCCCCTGCGTACCCGTGAGTCCGAAGAGACAGACGCTGGATAGCGCAGCTGAGTTTGCCAGGCCCGCCCCTACGGCTGCTGCAAAGAGAGCCGCTGCCGCTGCTGATGACGACTTCGGAGCCGCTGTCGCTGCCGCCCCCACCATCTCGCGAGCAGCAGCATGGAAGAAGCAGCAGCATTGCGGAACGCGTTGCTGACAGACTGCCTGGAGCGCTACTCACTGCCCCTCACCATCTTCTGCTCACAACGTGGATAGAGGGCGCCCTGAAAATAGACGCCAGAAGCGTGACCGGCACGGAATTAAGTGCCGTTTCGGTTGCCAGCGTCGCCACCGGTGGCAAGAAAATGTCAAGTAGTTGAAGAACCGTGGACGACGTCCTCCCCCTGCGTACCCGTGAGTCCGAAGAGACAGACGCTTGATAGCGCAACTGAGTTTGCCAGGCCCGCCCCTACGGCTGCTGCAAAGAGAGCCGCTGCCGCTGCCGCTGCTGATGACGACTGCGTAGCCGCTGTCGCTGCCGGCCCCACCATCGCGCGAGCAGCAGCATGGAAGAAGCCGCAGCAGTGCGGAACGCTTTGCTGACAGACAGCCTGAAGCGCTGTTCGCCGCCCCCTCCCCTTCTGCAGCCAACAACGTGGATGGAGGGCTCCCTTAAAATGCACGCCAGAAGCGTGACCGGCACGGAATAAGGTGCCGTTTCGGTTGCCAGCGTCGCCACCGGTGGCAAGAAAATGTCAAGTAGTTGAAGAACCGTGGACGACGTCCTCCCCCTGCGTACCCGTGAGTCCGAAGAGACAGACGCTGGATAGCGCAGCTGAGTTTGCCAGGCCCGTCCCTACGGCTGCTGCAAGTAGAGTCGCTGCCGCTGTCGTTGCTGTTGCTGACAGACTGCCTGGAGCGCTACTCACTGCCCCTTCCCCATCTTTTGCTCACAACGTGGATAGAGGGCGCCCTGAAAATAGACGCCAGAAGCGTGACCGGCACGGAATTAAGTGCCGTTTCGGTTGCCAGCGTCGCCACCGGTGGCAAGAAAATGTCAAGTAGTTGAAGAACCATGGACGAAGTCCTCCCCTGCGTACCCGTGAGACGGAAGAGACAGACGCTGGATAGCGCAGCTAAGTTTGCCAGGCCCGTCCCTACGGCTGCTGCAAGTAGAGTCGCTGCCGCTGTCGTTGCTGTTGCTGACAGACTGCCTGGAGCGCTACTCACTGCCCCTTCCCCATCTTTTGCTCACAACGTGGATAGAGGGCGCCCTGAAAATAGACGCCAGAAGCGTGACCGGCACGGAATGAGTGCCGAGTCGATTGCCAGCGTCGTCGCCGGTGGCAAGAAGAAGTCAAGTAGTTGAAGAACCGTGGACGACGTCCTCCCCCTGCGTACCCGTGAGTCCGAAGAGACAGACGCTTGAATGCGCAACTGAGTTTGCCAGGCCCGCCCCTACGGCTGCTGCAAAGAGAGCCGCTGCCGCTGCCGCTGCTGATGACGACTGCGAAGCCGCGTTCGCTGCCGCCCCCACCATCGCGCGAGCAGCAGCATGGAAGAAGGAGCAGCATTGCCCTCCCCAACTGCCGCCCACATGTGGATGGAGGGCGCCCTGAAGATGGACGCCAGTACCGTGACCGGCACGGAATTAAGTGCCGTTTCGGTTGCCAGCGTCGCCACCGGTGGCAAGAAAATGTCAAGTAGTTGAAGAACCGTGGTCGAAGAGACAGACGCTGAATAGCGCAGCTGAGTTTGCCAGGCCCGCCCCTACGGCGGCTGCAAAGAGAGCCGCTGCCGCTGCTGATGACGACTGCGTAGCCGCTGTCGCTGCCGGCCCCACCATCGCGCGAGCAGCAGCATGGAAGAAGCCGCAGCAGTGCGGAACGCTTTGCTGACAGACTGCCTGGAGCTCTGCTTGCCGCCCCCTTCCCTTCGTCTGCTCACAACGTGGATGGAGGGCGCCCTGAAAATGGACGCCAGAAGCGTGGCCGGCACGGAATCAAGTGCCGTGTCGGTTGCCATCGTCGCAACCGGTGGCAAGAAGATGTCAAGTAATTGAAGAACCGTGGATGACGTCCTCCCCCTGCGTACCCGTGAGTCCGAAGAGACAGACGATGGATAGCGCAGCTGAGTTTGCCAGGCCCGTCCCTACGGCTGCTGCAAAGAGAGCCGCTGCCGCTGCCGCTGTCGCTACCGCTGTCGCTGTCGCTGCCGCTGCCGCTGCCGCTGCCGCTGTCACTGCCGCTGTCGCTGTCGTTGCCGCTCCCACCATCGCGCGAGCAACAGCATGGAAGAATTAAGTGCCGTGTCGGTTGCCAGCGTCGCCACCGCTGGCAAGAAGAAGTCAAGTAATTGAAGAACCGTGGACGACGTCCTCCCCCTGCGTACCCGTGAGTCCGAAGAGACAGACGATGGATAGCGCAGCTGAGTTTGCCAAGCCCGTCCCTACGGCTGCTGCAAAGAGAGTCGCTGCCGCTGTCGCTGTCGCTGTCGCTGCCGCTGTCGCTGCCGCCCCCACCATAGCGCGTGCAGCAGCATGGAAGATTGTGGAAGTGGGGTCTGGGGCAATCATCGGGGAGCTCTCGGCAGCTGCCGAAGTGACCCGCCTTGAGCTCTGCCCGCCGCCCCCTCCCCTTCTTCTGATCACAACGTGGATAGAGGGCGCCCTGAATATGGACGCCAGAATCGTGACCGGCACGGAACTAAGTGCCGTGTCGGTTACCACCGTCGCCACCGGTGGCAAGAAAATGTCAAGTAGTTGAAGAACCGTGGACGACGTCCTCCCCTTGCGTACCCGTGAGACCGAAGAGACAGACGCTGGATAGCGCAGCTAAGTGGACGACGTCCTCCCCTGGAGCTCAGCCCGCCGCCCCCACCCGTTCTTCTGCTCACAACATGGATGGAGGGCGCCCTGAAAATGGACGCCAGAAGCGTGACCGGTACGGTATTAAGTGCCGTGTCGGTTGCGCCACTCACTGCGCCCTCCCCAACTACCGCCCACAACGTGGATTGAGGGCGCCCTGAAGATGGACGCCAGTACCGTGACGTACACGGAATAAAGTGCCGTGTTGGTTTCCAGCGTCGCCGCCGGTGGCAAGAAGAAGTCAAGTAGTTGAAGAACCGTGGACGACGTCCTCCCCCTGAGTACCCGTGAGTCCGAAGAGACAGACGCTGGATAGCGCAGCTGAGTTTTCCAGGCCCGCCCCTACGGCGGCTGCAAGGAGAGTCGTTGCCGCTCTCGCTGTCGCTTTCGCTGTCGCTGCCGCTGTCGCTGTCGCTGTCGCTGCTGCTGTCGCTGTCGCTGTCGCGCGAGCAGCAGCATGGAAGATTGTGGAAGAGGGGTCTGGGCGATCATCGCGGAGCTCTCGGCAGCTGCCGAAGTGACCCGCCTTGACCTGGTGGGTGTCGCCCCCGAACCTGACAGACAGCCTGAAGCGCTGTTCGCCGCCCCCTCCCCTTCTGCAGCCAACAACGTGGATGGAGGGCTCCCTTAAAATGCACGCCAGAAGCGTGACCGGCATGGAATAAGGTGCCGTTTCGGTTGCCAGCGTCGCCACCGGTGGCAAGAAAATGTCAAGTAGTTGAAGAACCGTGGACGACGTCCTCCCCCTGCGTACCCGTTAGTCCGAAGAGACAGACGCTGGATAGCGCAGCTGAGTTTGCCAGGCCCGCCCCTACGGCTGCTGCAAAGAGAGCCGCTGCCGCTGCTGATGACGACTTCGGAGCCGCTGTCGCTGCCGCCCCACCATCTCGCGAGCAGCAGCATGGAAGAAGCAGCAGCATTGCGGAACGCGTTGCTGACAGACTGCCTGGAGCGCTACTCACTGCCCCCTCCCCATCTTCTGCTCACAACGTGGATAGAGGGCGCCCTGAAAATAGACGCCAGAAGCGTGACCGGCACGGAATTAAGTGCCGTTTCGGTTGCCAGCGTCGCCACCGGTGGCAAGAAAATGTCAAGTAGTTGAAGAACCGTGGACGATGTCCTCCCCCTGTATACCCGTGGGTCCGAAGAGACAGACGCTGGATAGCGCAGCTAAGTTTGCCAGGCCCGCCCCTACTGCTGCTGCAAAGAGAGCCGCTGCTGATGGAGCTCGGCAGCTGCCGAGGTGACACGCCTTGACCTGGTGGGTGTCGCCCCCGAACCTGACGGACTGCCTGGAGCGCTGTTCGTGTCACCCTTCTTTTCTGCAGCCCACAACGTGGATGGAGGCGCCCTGAAAATGGACGCCAGAAGCGTGACCGGCACGGAATTAAGTGCCGTGTCGGTTGCCAGCGTCGCCACCGCTGGCAAGAAGAAGTCAAGTAGTTGAAGAACCGTGGACGATGTCCTCCCCTGTATACCCGTGGGTCCGAAAAGACAGACGCTGGATAGCGCAGCTAATTTGGCAGGTCCTCCCCTACGGCTGCTGCAAAGAGAGCCGCTGCCGCTGTCGCTGCCGCTGTCGCTGTCGCTGCCGCTGCCGCTGTCGCTGTCGCTGTCACTGCCGCTGTCGCTGCCGCTCCCACCATCGCGCGAGCAACAGCATGGAAGAATTAAGTGCCGTGTCGGTTGCCAGCGTCGCCACCGCTGGCAAGAAGAAGTCAAGTAGTTGAAGAACCGTGGACGATGTCCTCCCCCTGTATACCCGTGGGTCCGAAGAGACAGACGCTGGATAGCGCAGCTGAGTTTGGCAGGCCCGCCCCTACGGCTGCTGCAAAGAGAGCCGCTGCCGCTGTCGCTGCCGCTGTCGCTGTCGCTGCCGCTGTCAATGCCGCTGTCGCTGACGCTGCCGCTCCTACCATAGCGCGTGCGGCAGCATGGAAGATTGTGGAAGTGGGGTCTGGGGCCTTGAGCTCTGCCCGCCGCCCCCTCCCCTTCTTCTGATCACAACGTGGATAGAGGGCGCCATGAATATGGACGCCAGAATCGTGACCGGCACGGAACTAAGTGCCGTGTCGGTTGCCAGCGTCGCCACCGCTGGCAAGAAGAAGTCAAGTAGTTGAAGAACCGTGGACGATGTCCTCCCTCTGTATACCCGTGGATCCGAAAAGACAGACGCTGGATAGCGCAGCTGAGTTTGGCAGGCCCGCCCCTACGGCTGCTGCAAAGAGAGCCGCTGCCGCTGCCGCTGTCACTGCCGCTGTCGCTGTCGTTGCCGCTGTCGTTGCCGCTCCCACCATCGCGCGAGCAACAGCATGGAAGAATTAAGTGCCGTGTCGGTTGCGAGCGTCGCCACCGCTGGCAAGAAGAAGTCAAGTAATTGAAGAACCGTGGACGACGTCCTCCCCCTGCGTACCCGTGAGTCCGAAGAGACAGACGATAGATAGCGCAGCTGAGTTTGCCAGGCCCGCCCCTACGGCTGCTGCAAAGAGAGCCGCTGCCGCTGTCGCTGTCGCTGCCGCTGCCGCTGTCACTGCCGCTGTCGCTGTCGCTGCCGCTCCCACCATCGCGCGAGCAACAGCATGGAAGAAGCAGCAGCATTGCCCTCCCCAACTGCCACCCATAACGTGGATGGAGGGCGCCCTGAAGATGGACGCCAGTACCGTGACCGGCACGGAATTAAGGGCCGTGTCGGTTGCCAGGGTCGCCACCGGTGGCAAGAAGAAGTCAAGTAGTTGAAGAACCGTGGACGACGTCCTCCCCTGCGTACCCGTGGGTCCGAAGAGACAGACGCTGGATAGCGCAGCTGAGTTTGGCAGGCCCGCCCCTACGGCTGCTGCAAAGAGAGCCGCTGCCGCTGTCGCTGCCGCTGTCGCTGTCGCTGCCGCTTTCACTGCCGCTGTCGCTGTCGCTGCCGCTCCCACCATCGCGCGAGCAATAGCATGGAAGAAGCAGCAGCATTGCCCTCCCCAACTGCCACCCACAACGTGGATGGAGGGCGCCCTGAAGATAGACGCCAGTACAGTGACCGGCACGGAATTAAGGGCCGTGTCGGTTGCCAGGGTCGCCACCGGTGGCAAGAAGAAGTCAAGTAGTTGAAGAACCGTGGACGACGTCCTCCCCCTGCGTACCCGTTAGTCCGAAGAGACAGACGCTGGATAGCGCAGCTGAGTTTGCCAGGCCCGCCCCTACGGCTGCTGCAAAGAGAGCCGCTGCCGCTGCTGATGACGACTTCGGAGCCGCTGTCGCTGCCGCCCCCACCATCGCGCGAGCAGCAGCATGGAAGAAGCAGCAGCATTGCGGAACGCGTTGCTGACAGACTGCCTGGAGCGCTACTCACTGCCCCCTCCCCATCTTCTGCTCACAACGTGGATAGAGGGCGCCCTGAAAATAGACTCCAGAAGCGTGACCGGCACGGAATTAAGTGCCGTTTCGGTTGCCAGCGTCGCCACCGGTGGCAAGAAAATGTCAAGTAGTTGAAGAACCGTGGACGACGTCCTCCCTCTGCGTACCCGTGAGTCCGAAGAGACAGACGCTGAACCGTGGACGATGTCCTCCCCCTGTATACCCGTGGGTCCGAAGAGACAGACGCTGCATAGCGCAGCTGAGTTTGGCAGGCCCGCCCAGCAGCATGGAAGATTGTGGAAGAGGGGTCTGGGGCGATCATCGCGGAGCTCTCGGCAGCTGCCGAAGTGACCCGCCTTGACCTGGTGGGTGTCGCCCCCGAACCTGACAGACAGCCTGAAGCGCTGTTCGCCGCCCCCTCCCCTTCTGCAGCCAACAACGTGGATGGAGGGCTCCCTTAAAATGCACGCCAGAAGCGTGACCGGCACGGAATTGAGTGCCGTTTCGGTTGCCAGCGTCGCCACCGGTGGCAAGAAAATGTCAAGTAGTTGAAGAACCGTGGACGACGTCCTCCCCCTGCGTACCCGTTAGTCCGAAGAGACAGACGCTGGATAGCGCAGCTGAGTTTGCCAGGCCCGCCCCTACGGCTGCTGCAAAGAGAGCCGCTGCCGCTGCTGATGACGACTTCGGAGCCGCTGTCGCTGCCGCCCCCACCATCTCGCGAGCAGCAGCATGGAAGAAGCAGCAGCATTGCGGAACGCGTTGCTGACAGACTGCCTGGAGCGCTACTCACTGCCCCCTCCCCATCTTCTGCTCACAACGTGGATAGAGGGCGCCCTGAAAATAGACGCCAGAAGCGTGACCGGCACGGAATTAAGTGCCGTTTCGGTTGCCAGCGTCGCCACCGGTGGCAAGAAAATGTCAAGTAGTTGAAGAACCGTGGACGATGTCCTCCCCCTGTATACCCGTGGGTCCGAAGAGACAGACGCTGGATAGCGCAGCTAAGTTTGCCAGGCCCGCCCCTACTGCTGCTGCAAAGAGAGCCGCTGCTGATGGAGCTCGGCAGCTGCCGAGGTGACACGCCTTGACCTGGTGGGTGTCGCCCCCGAACCTGACGGACTGCCTGGAGCGCTGTTCGTGTCACCCTTCTTTTCTGCAGCCCACAACGTGGATGGAGGCGCCCTGAAAATGGACGCCAGAAGCGTGACCGGCACGGAATTAAGTGCCGTGTCGGTTGCCAGCGTCGCCACCGCTGGCAAGAAGAAGTCAAGTAGTTGAAGAACCGTGGACGATGTCCTCCCCCTGTATACCCGTGGTCCGAAAAGACAGACGCTGGATAGCGCAGCTGAGTTTGGCAGGTCCGCCCCTACGGCTGCTGCAAAGAGAGCCGCTGCCGCTGTCGCTGTCGCTGTCGCTGTCGCTGTCGCTGCCGCTGCCGCTGTCGCTGCCGCTGTCGCTGTCGCTGCCGCTGTCGCTGCCGCTCCCACCATCGCGCGAGCAACAGCATGGAAGAATTAAGTGCCGTGTCGGTTGCCAGCGTCGCCACCGCTGGCAAGAAGAAGTCAAGTAGTTGAAGAACCGTGGACGATGTCCTCCCCCTGTATACCCGTGGGTCCGAAGAGACAGACGCTGGATAGCGCAGCTGAGTTTGGCAGGCCCGCCCCTACGGCTGCTGCAAAGAGAGCCGCTGCCGCTGTCGCTGCCGCTGTCGCTGTCGCTGCCGCTGTCAATGCCGCTGTCGCTGCCGCTGTCGCTGTCGCTGCCGCTGCCGCTGTCACTGCCGCTGTCGCTGTCGCTGTCGCTGCCGCTCCCACCATCGCGCGAGCAACAGCATGGAAGAAGCAGCAGCATTGCCCTCCCCAACTGCCACCCATAACGTGGATGGAGGGCGCCCTGAAGATGGACGCCAGTACCGTGACCGGCACGGAATTAAGGGCCGTGTCGGTTGCCAGGGTCGCCACCGGTGGCAAGAAGAAGTCAAGTAGTTGAAGAACCGTGGACGACGTCCTCCCCCTGCGTACCCGTGGGTCCGAAGAGACAGACGCTGGATAGCGCAGCTGAGTTTGGCAGGCCCGCCCCTACGGCTGCTGCAAAGAGAGCCGCTGCTGATGGAGCTCGGCAGCTGCCGAGGTGACACGCCTTGACCTGGTGGGTGTCGCCCCCGAACCTGACAGACTGCCTGAAGCGCTGTTCGCCGCCCCCTCCCCTTCTGCAGCCAACAACGTGGATGGAGGGCTCCCTTAAAATGCACGCCAGAAGCGTGACCGGCACGGAATAAGGTTGCCAGCGTCGCCACCGGTGGCAAGAAAATGTCAAGTAGTTGAAGAACCGTGTACGATGTCCTCCCCCTGTATACCCGTGGGTCCGAAAAGACAGACGCTGGATAGCGCAGCTGAGTTTGGCAGGCCCGCCCCTACGGCTGCTGCAAAGAGAGCCGCTGCCGCTGCCGCTGTCGCTGTCGCTGTCGCTGCCGCTGTCACTGCCGCTGTCGCTGCCGCTCCCACCATCGCGCGAGCAACAGCATGGAAGAATTAAGTGCCGTGTCGGTTGCCAGCGTCGCCACCGCTGGCAAGAAGAAGTCAAGTAGTTGAAGAACCGTGGACGATGTCCTCCCCCTGTATACCCGTGGGTCCGAAGAGACAGACGCTGGATAGCGCAGCTGAGTTTGGCAGGCCCGCCCCTACGGCTGCTGCAAAGAGAGCCGCTGCCGCTGTCGCTGTCGCTGTCGCTGTCGCTGTCGCTGCCGCTGCCGCTGTCGCTGCCGCTGTCGCTGTCGCTGCCGCTGTCGCTGCCGCTCCCACCATCGCGCGAGCAACAGCATGGAAGAATTAAGTGCCGTGTCGGTTGCCAGCGTCGCCACCGCTGGCAAGAAGAAGTCAAGTAGTTGAAGAACCGTGGACGATGTCCTCCCTCTGTATACCCGTGGGTCCGAAAAGACAGACGCTGGATAGCGCAGCTGAGTTTGGCAGGCCCGCCCCTACGGCTGCTGCAAAGAGAGCCGCTGCCGCTGCCGCTGTCACTGCCGCTGTCGCTGTCGTTGCCGCTGTCGTTGCCGCTCCCACCATCGCGCGAGCAACAGCATGGAAGAATTAAGTGCCGTGTCGGTTGCCAGCGTCGCCACCGCTGGCAAGAAGAAGTCAAATAATTGAAGAACCGTGGACGACGTCCTCCCCCTGCGTACCCGTGAGTCCGAAGAGACAGATGATAGATAGCGCAGCTGAGTTTGCCAGGCCCGCCCCTACGGCTGCTGCAAAGAGAGCCGCTGCCGCTGTCGCTGCCGCTGTCGCTGTCGCTGCCGCTGCCGCTGTCACTGCCGCTGTCGCTGTCGCTGTCGCTGCCGCTCCCACCATCGCGCGAGCAACAGCATGGAAGAAGCAGCAGCATTGCCCTCCCCAACTGCCACCCATAACGTGGATGGAGGGCGCCCTGAAGATGGACGCCAGTACCGTGACCGGCACGGAATTAAGGGCCGTGTCGGTTGCCAGGGTCGCCACAGGTGGCAAGAAGAAGTCAAGTAGTTGAAGAACCGTGGACGACGTCCTCCCCCTGCGTACCCGTGGGTCCGAAGAGACAGACGCTGGATAGCGCAGCTGAGTTTGGCAGGCCCGCCCCTACGGCTGCTGCAAAGAGAGCCGCTGCTGATGGAGCTCGGCAGCTGCCGAGGTGACACGCCTTGACCTGGTGGGTGTCGCCCCCGAACCTGACAGACTGCCTGAAGCGCTGTTCGCCGCCCCCTCCCCTTCTGCAGCCAACAACGTGGATGGAGGGCTCCCTTAAAATGCACGCCAGAAGCGTGACCGGCACGGAATAAGGTGCCGTTTCGGTTGCCAGCGTCGCCACCGGTGGCAAGAAAATGTCAAGTAGTTGAAGAACCGTGGACGACGTCCTCCCCCTGCGTACCCGTTAGTCCGAAGAGACAGACGCTGGATAGCGCAGCTGAGTTTGCCAGGCCCGCCCCTACGGCTGCTGCAAAGAGAGCCGCTGCCGCTGCTGATGACGACTTCGGAGCCGCTGTCGCTGCCGCCCCCACCATCGCGCGAGCAGCAGCATGGAAGAAGCAGCAGCATTGCGGAACGCGTTGCTGACAGACTGCCTGGAGCGCTACTCACTGCCCCCTCCCCATCTTCTGCTCACAACGTGGATAGAGGGCGCCCTGAAAATAGACTCCAGAAGCGTGACCGGCACGGAATTAAGTGCCGTTTCGGTTGCCAGCGTCGCCACCGGTGGCAAGAAAATGTCAAGTAGTTGAAGAACCGTGGACGACGTCCTCCCTCTGCGTACCCGTGAGTCCGAAGAGACAGACGCTGAACCGTGGACGATGTCCTCCCCCTGTATACCCGTGGGTCCGAAGAGACAGACGCTGCATAGCGCAGCTGAGTTTGGCAGGCCCGCCCAGCAGCATGGAAGATTGTGGAAGAGGGGTCTGGGGCGATCATCGCGGAGCTCTCGGCAGCTGCCGAAGTGACCCGCCTTGACCTGGTGGGTGTCGCCCCCGAACCTGACAGACAGCCTGAAGCGCTGTTCGCCGCCCCCTCCCCTTCTGCAGCCAACAACGTGGATGGAGGGCTCCCTTAAAATGCACGCCAGAAGCGTGACCGGCACGGAATTGAGTGCCGTTTCGGTTGCCAGCGTCGCCACCGGTGGCAAGAAAATGTCAAGTAGTTGAAGAACCGTGGACGACGTCCTCCCCCTGCGTACCCGTTAGTCCGAAGAGACAGACGCTGGATAGCGCAGCTGAGTTTGCCAGGCCCGCCCCTACGGCTGCTGCAAAGAGAGCCGCTGCCGCTGCTGATGACGACTTCGGAGCCGCTGTCGCTGCCGCCCCCACCATCTCGCGAGCAGCAGCATGGAAGAAGCAGCAGCATTGCGGAACGCGTTGCTGACAGACTGCCTGGAGCGCTACTCACTGCCCCCTCCCCATCTTCTGCTCACAACGTGGATAGAGGGCGCCCTGAAAATAGACGCCAGAAGCGTGACCGGCACGGAATTAAGTGCCGTTTCGGTTGCCAGCGTCGCCACCGGTGGCAAGAAATGTCAAGTAGTTGAAGAACCGTGGACGATGTCCTCCCCCTGTATACCCGTGGGTCCGAAGAGACAGACGCTGGATAGCGCAGCTAAGTTTGCCAGGCCCGCCCCTACTGCTGCTGCAAAGAGAGCCGCTGCTGATGGAGCTCGGCAGCTGCCGAGGTGACACGCCTTGACCTGGTGGGTGTCGCCCCCGAACCTGACGGACTGCCTGGAGCGCTGTTCGTGTCACCCTTCTTTTCTGCAGCCCACAACGTGGATGGAGGCGCCCTGAAAATGGACGCCAGAAGCGTGACCGGCACGGAATTAAGTGCCGTGTCGGTTGCCAGCGTCGCCACCGCTGGCAAGAAGAAGTCAAGTAGTTGAAGAACCGTGGACGATGTCCTCCCCCTGTATACCCGTGGGTCCGAAAAGACAGACGCTGGATAGCGCAGCTGAGTTTGGCAGGTCCGCCCCTACGGCTGCTGCAAAGAGAGCCGCTGCCGCTGTCGCTGTCGCTGTCGCTGTCGCTGTCGCTGCCGCTGCCGCTGTCGCTGCCGCTGTCGCTGTCGCTGCCGCTGTCGCTGCCGCTCCCACCATCGCGCGAGCAACAGCATGGAAGAATTAAGTGCCGTGTCGGTTGCCAGCGTCGCCACCGCTGGCAAGAAGAAGTCAAGTAGTTGAAGAACCGTGGACGATGTCCTCCCCCTGTATACCCGTGGGTCCGAAGAGACAGACGCTGGATAGCGCAGCTGAGTTTGGCAGGCCCGCCCCTACGGCTGCTGCAAAGAGAGCCGCTGCCGCTGTCGCTGCCGCTGTCGCTGTCGCTGCCGCTGTCAATGCCGCTGTCGCTGCCGCTGTCGCTGTCGCTGCCGCTGCCGCTGTCACTGCCGCTGTCGCTGCCGCTCCCACCATCGCGCGAGCAACAGCATGGAAGAAGCAGCAGCATTGCCCTCCCCAACTGCCACCCATAACGTGGATGGAGGGCGCCCTGAAGATGGACGCCAGTACCGTGACCGGCACGGAATTAAGGGCCGTGTCGGTTGCCAGGGTCGCCACCGGTGGCAAGAAGAAGTCAAGTAGTTGAAGAACCGTGGACGACGTCCTCCCCCTGCGTACCCGTGGGTCCGAAGAGACAGACGCTGGATAGCGCAGCTGAGTTTGGCAGGCCCGCCCCTACGGCTGCTGCAAAGAGAGCCGCTGCTGATGGAGCTCGGCAGCTGCCGAGGTGACACGCCTTGACCTGGTGGGTGTCGCCCCCGAACCTGACAGACTGCCTGAAGCGCTGTTCGCCGCCCCCTCCCCTTCTGCAGCCAACAACGTGGATGGAGGGCTCCCTTAAAATGCACGCCAGAAGCGTGACCGGCACGGAATAAGGTTGCCAGCGTCGCCACCGGTGGCAAGAAAATGTCAAGTAGTTGAAGAACCGTGTACGATGTCCTCCCCCTGTATACCCGTGGGTCCGAAAAGACAGACGCTGGATAGCGCAGCTGAGTTTGGCAGGCCCGCCCCTACGGCTGCTGCAAAGAGAGCCGCTGCCGCTGCCGCTGTCGCTGTCGCTGTCGCTGCCGCTGTCACTGCCGCTGTCGCTGCCGCTCCCACCATCGCGCGAGCAACAGCATGGAAGAATTAAGTGCCGTGTCGGTTGCCAGCGTCGCCACCGCTGGCAAGAAGAAGTCAAGTAGTTGAAGAACCGTGGACGATGTCCTCCCCCTGTATACCCGTGGGTCCGAAGAGACAGACGCTGGATAGCGCAGCTGAGTTTGGCAGGCCCGCCCCTACGGCTGCTGCAAAGAGAGCCGCTGCCGCTGTCGCTGCCGCTGTCGCTGCCGCTCCCACCATCGCGCGAGCAACAGCATGGAAGAATTAAGTGCCGTGTCGGTTGCCAGCGTCGCCACCGCTGGCAAGAAGAAGTCAAGTAGTTGAAGAACCGTGGACGATGTCCTCCCCCTGTATACCCGTGGGTCCGAAGAGACAGACGCTGGATAGCGCAGCTGAGTTTGGCAGGCCCGCCCCTACGGCTGCTGCAAAGAGAGCCGCTGCCGCTGCCGCTGTCACTGCCGCTGTCGCTGTCGTTGCCGCTGTCGTTGCCGCTCCCACCATCGCGCGAGCAACAGCATGGAAGAATTAAGTGCCGTGTCGGTTGCCAGCGTCGCCACCGCTGGCAAGAAGAAGTCAAATAATTGAAGAACCGTGGACGACGTCCTCCCCCTGCGTACCCGTGAGTCCGAAGAGACAGATGATAGATAGCGCAGCTGAGTTTGCCAGGCCCGCCCCTACGGCTGCTGCAAAGAGAGCCGCTGCCGCTGTCGCTGCCGCTGTCGCTGTCGCTGCCGCTGCCGCTGTCACTGCCGCTGTCGCTGTCGCTGTCGCTGCCGCTCCCACCATCGCGCGAGCAACAGCATGGAAGAAGCAGCAGCATTGCCCTCCCCAACTGCCACCCATAACGTGGATGGAGGGCGCCCTGAAGATGGACGCCAGTACCGTGACCGGCACGGAATTAAGGGCCGTGTCGGTTGCCAGGGTCGCCACAGGTGGCAAGAAGAAGTCAAGTAGTTGAAGAACCGTGGACGACGTCCTCCCCCTGCGTACCCGTGGGTCCGAAGAGACAGACGCTGGATAGCGCAGCTGAGTTTGGCAGGCCCGCCCCTACGGCTGCTGCAAAGAGAGCCGCTGCTGATGGAGCTCGGCAGCTGCCGAGGTGACACGCCTTGACCTGGTGGGTGTCGCCCCCGAACCTGACAGACTGCCTGAAGCGCTGTTCGCCGCCCCCTCCCCTTCTGCAGCCAACAACGTGGATGGAGGGCTCCCTTAAAATGCACGCCAGAAGCGTGACCGGCACGGAATAAGGTGCCGTTTCGGTTGCCAGCGTCGCCACCGGTGGCAAGAAAATGTCAAGTAGTTGAAGAACCGTGGACGATGTCCTCCCCCTGTATACCCGTGGGTCCGAAAAGACAGACGCTGGATAGCGCAGCTGAGTTTGGCAGGTCCGCCCCTACGGCTGCTGCAAAGAGAGCCGCTGCCGCTGCCGCTGCCGCTGTCGCTGCCGCTGTCGCTGTCGCTGCCGCTGTCACTGCCGCTGTCGCTGTCGCTGCCGCTCCCACCATCGCGCGAGCAACAGCATGGAAGAATTAAGTGCCGTGTCGGTTGCCAGCGTCGCCACCGCTGGCAAGAAGAAGTCAAGTAGTTGAAGAACCGTGGACGATGTCCTCCCCCTGTATACCCGTGGGTCCGAAGAGACAGACGCTGGATAGCGCAGCTGAGTTTGGCAGGCCCGCCCCTACGGCTGCTGCAAAGAGAGCCGCTGCCGCTGCTGATGACGACTTCGGAGCCGCTGTCGCTGCCGCCCCCACCATCTCGCGAGCAGCAGCATGGAAGAAGCAGCAGCATTGCGGAACGCGTTGCTGACAGACTGCCTGGAGCGCTACTCACTGTCCCTCCCCATCTTCTGCTCACAACGTGGATAGAGGGCGCCCTGAAAATAGACTCCAGAAGCGTGACCGGCACGGAATTAAGTGCCGTTTCGGTTGCCAGCGTCGCCACCGGTGGCAATAAAATGTCAAGTAGTTGAAGAACCGTGGACGACGTCCTCCCTCTGCGTACCCGTGAGTCCGAAGAGACAGACGCTGAACCGTGGACGATGTCCTCCCCCTGTATACCCGTGGGTCCGAAGAGACAGACGCTGCATAGCGCAGCTGAGTTTGGCAGGCCCGCCCAGCAGCATGGAAGATTGTGGAAGAGGGGTCTGGGGCGATCATCGCGGAGCTCTCGGCAGCTGCCGAAGTGACCCGCCTTGACCTGGTGGGTGTCGCCCCCGAACCTGACAGACAGCCTGAAGCGCTGTTCGCCGCCCCCTCCCCTTCTGCAGCCAACAACGTGGATGGAGGGCTCCCTTTAAATGCACGCCAGAAGCGTGACTGGCACGGAATAAGGTGCCGTTTCGGTTGCCAGCGTCGCCACCGGTGGCAAGAAAATGTCAAGTAGTTGAAGAACCGTGGACGACGTCCTCCCCCTGCGTACCCGTTAGTCCGAAGAGACAGACGCTGGATAGCGCAGCTGAGTTTGCCAGGCCCGCCCCTACGGCTGCTGCAAAGAGAGCCGCTGCCGCTGCTGATGACGACTTCGGAGCCGCTGTCGCTGCCGCCCCCACCATCTCGCGAGCAGCAGCATGGAAGAAGCAGCAGCATTGCGGAACGCGTTGCTGACAGACTGCCTGGAGCGCTACTCACTGCCCCTCCCCATCTTCTGCTCACAACGTGGATAGAGGGCGCCCTGAAAATAGACTCCAGAAGCGTGACCGGCACGGAATTAAGTGCCGTTTCGGTTGCCAGCGTCGCCACCGGTGGCAAGAAAATGTCAAGTAGTTGAAGAACCGTGGACGACGTCCTCCCTCTGCGTACCCGTGAGTCCGAAGAGACAGACGCTGGATAGCGCAGCTGAGTTTGCCAGGCCCGCCCCTACGGCGTCGCCACCGCTGGCAAGAAGAAGTCAAGTTGTTGAAGAACCGTGGACGATGTCCTCCCCCTGTATACCCGTGGGTCCGAAGAGACAGACGCTGGATAGCGCAGCTGAGTTTGGCAGGCCCGCCCCTACGGCTGCTGCAAAGAGAGCCGCTGCCTCTGCCGCTGTCGATGCCGCTGTCGCTGTCGCTGCCGCTGCCGCTGTCACTGCCGCTGTCGCTGTCGCTGCCGCTCCCACCATCGCGCGAGCAACAGCATGGAAGAATTAAGTACCGTGTCGGTTGCCAGCGTCGCCACCGCTGGCAAGAAGAATTCAAGTAGTTGAAGAACCGTGGACGATGTCCTCCCCCTGTATACCCGTGGGTCCGAAGAGACGGACGCTGCATAGCGCAGCTGAGTTTGGCAGGCCCGCCCAGCAGCATAGAAGATTGTGGAAGAGGGGTCTGGGGCGATCATCGCGGAGCTCTCGGAAGCTGCCGAAGTGACCCGCCTTGACCTGGTGGGTGTCGCCCCCGAACCTGACAGACAGCCTGAAGCGCTGTTCGCCGCCCCCTCCCCTTCTGCAACCAACAACGAGGATGGAGGGCTCCCTTAAAATGCACGCCAGAAGCGTGACCGGCACGGAATAAGGTGCCGTTTCGGTTGCCTGCGTCGCCACCGGTGGCATGAAAATGTCAAGTAGTTGAAGAACCGTGGACGACATCCTCCCCCTGCGTACCCGTTAGTCCGAAGAGACAGACGCTGGATAGCGCAGCTGAGTTTACCAGGCCCGCCCCTACGGCTGCTGCAAAGAGAGCCGCTGCCGCTGCTGATGACGACTTCGGAGCCGCTGTCGCTGCCGCCCCCACCATCTCGCGAGCAGCAGCATGGAAGAAGCAGCAGCATTGCGGAACGCGTTGCTGACAGACTGCCTGGAGCGCTACTCACTGCCCCCTCCCCATCTTCTGCTCACAACGTGGATAGAGGGCGCCCTGAAAATAGACGCCAGAAGCGTGACCGGCACGGAATTAAGTTTCGTTTCGGTTGCCAGCGTCGCCACCGGTGGCAAGAAAATGTCAAGTAGTTGAAGAACCGTGGACGATGTCCTCCCCTGTATACCCGTGGGTCCGAAGAGACAGACGCTGGATAGCGCAGCTAAGTTTGCCAGGCCCGCCCCTACTGCTGCTGCAAAGAGAGCCGCTGCTGATGGAGCTCGGCAGCTGCCGAGGTGACACGCCTTGACCTGGTGGGTGTCGCCCCCGAACCTGACGGACTGCCTGGAGCGCTGTTCGTGTCACCCTTCTTTTCTGCAGCCCACAACGTGGATGGAGGCGCCCTGAAAATGGACGCCAGAAGCGTGACCGGCACGGAATTAAGTGCCGTGTCGGTTGCCAGCGTCGCCACCGCTGGCAAGAAGAAGTCAAGTAGTTGAAGAACCGTGGACGATGTCCTCCCCCTGTATACCCGTGGGTCCGAAAAGACAGACGCTGGATAGCGCAGCTGAGTTTGGCAGGTCCGCCCCTACGACTGCTGCAAAGAGAGCCGCTGCCGCTGCCGCTGTCGCTGCCGCTGTCGCTGTCGCTGCCGCTGCCGCTGTCGCTGTCGCTGTCGCTGCCGCTCCCTCCATCGCGCGAGCAACAGCATGGAAGAATTAAGTGCCGTGTCGGTTGCCAGCGTCGCCACCGCTGGCAAGAAGAAGTCAAGTAGTTGAAGAACCGTGGACGATGTCCTCCCCCTGTATACCCGTGGGTCCGAAGAGACAGACGCTGGATAGCGCAGCTGAGTTTGGCAGGCCCGCCCCTACGGCTGCTGCAAAGAGAGCCGCTGCCGCTGTCGCTGCCGCTGCCGCTGTCGCTGTCGCTGCCGCTGTCACTGCCGCTGTCGCTGTCGCTGCCGCTCCCACCATAGCGCGTGCGGCAGCATGGAAGATTGTGGAAGTGGGGTCTGGGGCCTTGAGCTCTGCCCGCCGCCCCCTCCCCTTCTTCTGATCACAACGTGGATAGAGGGCGCCCTGAATATGGACGCCAGAATCGTGACCGGCACGGAACTAAGTGCCGTGTCGGTTGCCAGCGTCGCCACCGCTGGCAAGAAGAAGTCAAGTAGTTGAAGAACCGTGGACGATGTCCTCCCTCTGTATACCCGTGGGTCCGAAAAGACAGACGCTGGATAGCGCAGCTGAGTTTGCCAGGCCCGCCCCTACGGCTGCTGCAAAGAGAGCCGCTGCCGCTGCTGATGACGACTTCGGAGCCGCTGTCGCTGCCGCCCCCACCATCTCGCGAGCAGCAGCATGGAAGAAGCAGCAGCATTGCGGAACGCGTTGCTGACAGACTGCCTGGAGCGCTACTCACTGCCCCCTCCCCATCTTCTGCTCACAACGTGGATAGAGGGCGCCCTGAAAATAGACGCCAGAAGCGTGACCGGCACGGAATTAAGTGCCGTTTCGGTTGCCAGCGTCGCCACCGGTGGCAAGAAAATGTCAAGTAGTTGAAGAACCGTGGACGATGTCCTCCCCCTGTATACCCGTGGGTCCGAAGAGACAGACGCTGGATAGCGCAGCTAAGTTTGCCAGGCCCGCCCCTACTGCTGCTGCAAAGAGAGCCGCTGCTGATGGAGCTCGGCAGCTGCCGAGGTGACACGCCTTGACCTGGTGGGTGTCGCCCCCGAACCTGACGGACTGCCTGGAGCGCTGTTCGTGTCACCCTTCTTTTCTGCAGCCCACAACGTGGATGGAGGCGCCCTGAAAATGGACGCCAGAAGCGTGACCGGCACGGAATTAAGTGCCGTGTCGGTTGCCAGCGTCGCCACCGCTGGCAAGAAGAAGTCAAGTAGTTGAAGAACCGTGGACGATGTCCTCCCCCTGTATACCCGTGGGTCCGAAAAGACAGACGCTGGATAGCGCAGCTGAGTTTGGCAGGCCCGCCCCTACGGCTGCTGCAAAGAGAGCCGCTGCCGCTGCCGCTGTCACTGCCGCTGTCGCTGTCGTTGCCGCTGTCGTTGCCGCTCCCACCATCGCGCGAGCAACAGCATGGAAGAATTAAGTGCCGTGTCGGTTGCCAGCGTCGCCACCGCTGGCAAGAAGAAGTCAAGTAATTGAAGAACCGTGGACGACGTCCTCCCCCTGCGTACCCGTGAGTCCGAAGAGACAGATGATAGATAGCGCAGCTGAGTTTGCCAGGCCCGCCCCTACGGCTGCTGCAAAGAGAGCCGCTGCCGCTGTCGCTGCCGCTGTCGCTGTCGCTGCCGCTGTCACTGCCGCTGTCGCTGTCGCTGTCGCTGCCGCTCCCACCATCGCGCGAGCAACAGCATGGAAGAAGCAGCAGCATTGCCCTTCCCAACTGCCACCCATAACGTGGATGGAGGGCGCCCTGAAGATGGACGCCAGTTCCGTGACCGGCACGGAATTAAGGGCCGTGTCGGTTGCCAGGGTCGCCACCGGTGGCAAGAAGAAGTCAAGTAGTTGAAGAACCGTGGACGACGTCCTCCCCCTGCGTACCCGTGGGTCCGAAGAGACAGACGCTGGATAGCGCAGCTGAGTTTGGCAGGCCCGCCCCTACGGCTGCTGCAAAGAAAGCCGCTGCTGATGGAGCTCGGCAGCTGCCGAGGTGACACGCCTTGACCTGGTGGGTGTCGCCCCCGAACCTGACAGACTGCCTGAAGCGCTGTTCGCCGCCCCCTCCCCTTCTGCAGCCAACAACGTGGATGGAGGGCTCCCTTAAAATGCACGCCAGAAGCGTGACCGGCACGGAATAAGGTGCCGTTTCGGTTGCCAGCGTCGCCACCGGTGGCAAGAAAATGTCAAGTAGTTGAAGAACCGTTGACGATGTCCTCCCCCTGTATACCCGTGGGTCCGAAAAGACAGACGCTGGATAGCGCAGCTGAGTTTGGCAGGCCCGCCCCTACGGCTGCTGCAAAGAGAGCCGCTGCCGCTGCCGCTGTCGCTGTCGCTGCCGCTGTCACTGCCGCTGTCGCTGTCGCTGCCGCTCCCACCATCGCGCGAGCAACAGCATGGAAGAATTAAGTGCCGTGTCGGTTGCCATCGTCGCCACCGCTGGCAAGAAGAAGTCAAGTAGTTGAAGAACCGTGGACGATGTCCTCCCCCTGTATACCCGTGGGTCCGAAGAGACAGACGCTGGATAGCGCAGCTGAGTTTGGCAGGCCCGCCCCTACGGCTGCTGCAAAGAGAGCCGCTGCCGCTGCTGATGACGACTTCGGAGCCGCTGTCGCTGCCGCCCCCCCATCTCGCGAGCAGCAGCATGGAAGAAGCAGCAGCATTGCGGAACGCGTTGCTGACAGACTGCCTGGAGCGCTACTCACTGCCCCTCCCCATCTTCTGCTCACAACGTGGATAGAGGGCGCCCTGAAAATAGACTCCAGAAGCGTGACCGGCACGGAATTAAGTGCCGTTTCGGTTGCCAGCGTCGCCACCGGTGGCAAGAAAATGTCAAGTAGTTGAAGAACCGTGGACGACGTCCTCCCTCTGCGTACCCGTGAGTCCGAAGAGACAGACGCTGGATAGCGCAGCTGAGTTTGCCAGGCCCGCCCCTACGGCGTCGCCACCGCTGGCAAGAAGAAGTCAAGTTGTTGAAGAACCGTGGACGATGTCCTCCCCCTGTATACCCGTGGGTCCGAAGAGACAGACGCTGGATAGCGCAGCTGAGTTTGGCAGGCCCGCCCCTACGGCTGCTGCAAAGAGAGCCGCTGCCTCTGCCGCTGTCGATGCCGCTGTCGCTGCCGCTGCCGCTGTCACTGCCGCTGTCGCTGTCGCTGCCGCTCCCACCATCGCGCGAGCAACAGCATGGAAGAATTAAGTACCGTGTCGGTTGCCAGCGTCGCCACCGCTGGCAAGAAGAATTCAAGTAGTTGAAGAACCGTGGACGATGTCCTCCCCCTGTATACCCGTGGGTCCGAAGAGACGGACGCTGCATAGCGCAGCTGAGTTTGGCAGGCCCGCCCAGCAGCATGGAAGATTGTGGAAGAGGGGTCTGGGGCGATCATCGCGGAGCTCTCGGCAGCTGCCGAAGTGACCCGCCTTGACCTGGTGGGTGTCGCCCCCGAACCTGACAGACAGCCTGAAGCGCTGTTCGCCGCCCCCTCCCCTTCTGCAACCAACAACGAGGATGGAGGGCTCCCTTAAAATGCACGCCAGAAGCGTGACCGGCACGGAATAAGGTGCCGTTTCGGTTGCCAGCGTCGCCACCGGTGGCATGAAAATGTCAAGTAGTTGAAGAACCGTGGACGACATCCTCCCCCTGCGTACCCGTTAGTCCGAAGAGACAGACGCTGGATAGCGCAGCTGAGTTTACCAGGCCCGCCCCTACGGCTGCTGCAAAGAGAGCCGCTGCCGCTGCTGATGACGACTTCGGAGCCGCTGTCGCTGCCGCCCCCACCATCTCGCGAGCAGCAGCATGGAAGAAGCAGCAGCATTGCGGAACGCGTTGCTGACAGACTGCCTGGAGCGCTACTCACTGCCCCCTCCCCATCTTCTGCTCACAACGTGGATAGAGGGCGCCCTGAAAATAGACGCCAGAAGCGTGACCGGCACGGAATTAAGTTTCGTTTCGGTTGCCAGCGTCGCCACCGGTGGCAAGAAAATGTCAAGTAGTTGAAGAACCGTGGACGATGTCCTCCCCCTGTATACCGTGGGTCCGAAGAGACAGACGCTGGATAGCGCAGCTAAGTTTGCCAGGCCCGCCCCTACTGCTGCTGCAAAGAGAGCCGCTGCTGATGGAGCTCGGCAGCTGCCGAGGTGACACGCCTTGACCTGGTGGGTGTCGCCCCCGAACCTGACGGACTGCCTGGAGCGCTGTTCGTGTCACCCTTCTTTTCTGCAGCCCACAACGTGGATGGAGGCGCCCTGAAAATGGACGCCAGAAGCGTGACCGGCACGGAATTAAGTGCCGTGTCGGTTGCCAGCGTCGCCACCGCTGGCAAGAAGAAGTCAAGTAGTTGAAGAACCGTGGACGATGTCCTCCCCCTGTATACCCGTGGGTCCGAAAAGACAGACGCTGGATAGCGCAGCTGAGTTTGGCAGGTCCGCCCCTACGACTGCTGCAAAGAGAGCCGCTGCCGCTGTCGCTGCCGCTGTCGCTGTCGCTGCCGCTGCCGCTGCCGCTGTCGCTGTCGCTGTCGCTGCCGCTCCCTCCATCGCGCGAGCAACAGCATGGAAGAATTAAGTGCCGTGTCGGTTGCCAGCGTCGCCACCGCTGGCAAGAAGAAGTCAAGTAGTTGAAGAACCGTGGACGATGTCCTCCCCCTGTATACCCGTGGGTCCGAAGAGACAGACGCTGGATAGCGCAGCTGAGTTTGGCAGGCCCGCCCCTACGGCTGCTGCAAAGAGAGCCGCTGCCGCTGTCGCTGCCGCTGCCGCTGTCGCTGTCGCTGCCGCTGTCACTGCCGCTGTCGCTGTCGCTGCCGCTCCCACCATAGCGCGTGCGGCAGCATGGAAGATTGTGGAAGTGGGGTCTGGGGCCTTGAGCTCTGCCCGCCGCCCCCTCCCCTTCTTCTGATCACAACGTGGATAGAGGGCGCCCTGCATATGGACGCCAGAATCGTGACCGGCACGGAACTAAGTGCCGTGTCGGTTGCCAGCGTCGCCACCGCTGGCAAGAAGAAGTCAAGTAGTTGAAGAACCGTGGACGATGTCCTCCCTCTGTATACCCGTGGGTCCGAAAAGACAGACGCTGGATAGCGCAGCTGAGTTTGGCAGGCCCGCCCCTACGGCTGCTGCAAAGAGAGCCGCTGCCGCTGCCGCTGTCGCTGCCGCTGTCACTGCCGCTGTCGCTGTCGTTGCCGCTGTCGTTGCCGCTCCCACCATCGCGCGAGCAACAGCATGGAAGAATTAAGTGCCGTGTCGGTTGCCAGCGTCGCCACCGCTGGCAAGAAGAAGTCCTCCCCCTGCGTACCCGTGAGTCCGAAGAGACAGACGATGGATAGCGCAGCTGAGTTTGCCAGGCCCGCCCCTACGGCTGCTGCAAAGAGAGCCGCTGCCGCTGTCGCTGTCGCTGCCGCTGTCGCTGTCGCTGCCGCTGTCACTGCCGCTGTCGCTGTCGCTGCCGCTCCCACCATCGCGCGAGCAACAGCATGGAAGAAGCAGCAGCATTGCCCTCCCCAACTGCCACCCATAACGTGGATGGAGGGCGCCCTGAAGATGGACGCCAGTACCGTGACCGGCACGGAATTAAGGGCCGTGTCGGTTGCCAGGGTCGCCACCGGTGGCAAGAAGAAGTCAAGTAGTTGAAGAACCGTGGACGACGTCCTCCCCTGCGTACCCGTGGGTCCGAAGAGACAGACGCTGAATAGCGCAGCTGAGTTTGGCAGGCCCGCCCCTACGGCTGCTGCAAAGAGAGCCGCTGCCGCTGTCGCTGCCGCTGCCGCTGTCGCTGTCGCTGCCGCTGTCACTGCCGCTCCCACCATCGCGCGAGCAATAGCATGGAAGAAGCAGCAGCATTTCCCTCCCCAACTGCCACCCACAACGTGGATGGAGGGCGCCCTGAAGATAGACGCCAGTACAGTGACCGGCACGGAATTAAGAACCGTGGACGGTGTCCTCCCCTGTATACCCGTGGGTCCGAAAAGACAGACGCTGGATAGCGCAGCTGAGTTTGGCAGGCCCGCCCCTACGGCTGCTGCAAAGAGACCCGCTGCCGCTGCCGCTGTCGCTGCCGCTGCCGCTGTCACTGCCGCTGTCGCTGTCGCTGTCGCTGTCGCTGCCGCTCCCACCATTGCGCGAGCAACAGCATGGAAGAATTAAGTGCCGTGTCGGTTGCCAGCGTCGCCACCGCTGGCAAGAAGAAGTCAAGTAGTTGAAGAACCGTGGACGATGTCCTCCCCCTGTATACCCGTGGGTACGAAGAGACAGACGCTGGATAGCGCAGCTGAGTTTGGCAGGCCCGCCCCTACGGCTGCTGCAAAGAGAGCCGCTGCCGCTGACGACTTCGGAGCCGCTGTCGCTGCCGCCCCCACCATCTCGCGAGCAGCAGCATGGAAGAAGCAGCAGCATTGCGGAACGCGTTGCTGACAGACTGCCTGGAGCGCTACTCACTGCCCTCCCCATCTTCTGCTCACAACGTGGATAGAGGGTGCCCTGAAAATAGACGCCAGAAGCGTGACCGGCACGGAATTAAGTGCCGTTTCGGTTGCCAGCGTCGCCACCGGTGGCAAGAAAATGTCAAGTAGTTGAAGAACCGTGGACGACGTCCTCCCCCTGCGTACCCGTGAGTCCGAAGAGACAGACGATGGATAGCGCAGCTGAGTTTGCCAGGCCCGTCCCTACGGCTGCTGCAAAGAGAGCCGCTGCCGCTGTCGCTACCGCTGTCGCTGCCGCTGTCGCTGTCGCTGCCGCTGTCACTGCCGCTGTCGCTGTCGCTGCCGCTCCCACCATCGCGCGAGCAATAGCATGGAAGAAGCAGCAGCATTGCCCTCCCCAACTGCCGCCCACATGTGGATGGAGGGCGCCCTGAAGATGGACGCCAGTACCGTGACCGGCACGGAATTAAGTGCCGTTTCGGCTGCTGCAAAGAGAGTCGCTGCCGCTGTCGCTGTCGCTGCCGCTGCCGCTGCCGCTGTCACTGCCGCTGTCGCTGTCGTTGCCGCTGTCGTTGCCGCTCCCACCATCGCGCGAGCAACAGCATGGAAGAATTAAGTGCCGTGTCGGTTGCCACCGTCGCCACCGGTGGCAAGAAAATGTTAAGTAGTTGAAGAGCCGTGGACGACGTCCTCCCCTTGCGTACCCGTGAGACCGAAGAGACAGACGCTGGATAGCGCAGCTAAGTGGACGACGTCCTCCCCTGGAGCTCAGCCCGCCGCCTCCTCCCCTTCTTCTGCTCACAACATGGATGGAGGGCGCCCTGAAAATGGACGCCAGAAGCGTGACCGGTACGGTATTAAGTGCCGTGTCGGTTGCGCCACTCACTGCGCCCTCCCCAACTGCCGCCCACAACGTGGATTGAGGGCGCCCTGAAGATGGACGCCAGTACCGTGACGTGCACGGAATAAAGTGCCGTGTTGGTTTCCAGCGTCGCCGCCGGTGGCAAGAAGAAGTCAAGTAGTTGAAGAACCGTGGACGACGTCCTCCCCCTGAGTACCGTGAGTCCGAAGAGACAGACGCTGGATAGCGCAGCTGAGTTTGGCAGGCCCGCCCCTACGGCGGCTGCAAGGAGAGTCGTTGCCGCTCTCGCTGTCGCTTTCGCTGTCGCTGCCACTATCGCTGTCGCTGCCGCTGTCGCGCGAGCAGCAGCATGGAAGATTGTGGAAGAGGGGTCTGGGGCGATCATCGCGGAGCTCTCGGCAGCTGCCGAAGAGACCCGCCTTGACCTGGTGGGTGTCGCCCCCGGACCTGACAGACTGCCTGGAGCGCTGCTCGACGCCCCCTCCCCTTCTGCAGCCCACAAAGTGGATGTTGGGCGCCCTGAAAATGGACGCCAGAAGCGTGACCGGCTCGGAATTAAGTGCCGTGTCGGTTGCCAGCGTCGCCACCGGTGGCAAGAAGAAGTCAAGTAGTTGAAGAACCGTGGACGACGTACTCCCCTGGAGCTCTGCCCGCCGCCCCCTCCCCATCTTCTGCACACAACATGGATGGAGGGCGCTGCAAAGAGAGCCGCTGCCGCTGCCGCTGCTGATGACGACTGCAAAGCCGCTGTCGCTGCTGCCCCCACCATCTCGCGAGCAGCAGCATGGAAGAAGCAGCAGTATTGCGGAACGCGTTGCTGACAGACTGCCTGGAGCGCTACTCACTGCCCCCTCCCCATCTTCTGCTCACAACGTGGATAGAGGGCGCCCTGAAAATAGTCGCCAGAAGCGTGACCGGCACGGAATTGAGTGCCGAGTCGATTGCCAGCGTCGCCGCCGGTGGCAAGAAGAAGTCGAGTAGTTGAAGAACCGTGGACGAAGAGACAGACGCTTGATAGCGCAACTGAGTTTGCCAGGCCCGCCCCTACGGCTGCTGCATCTTTGCAGCCGCTGCCGCTGCCGCTGCTGATGACGACTGCGAAGCCGCGTTCGCTGCCGCCCCCACCATGGCGCGAGCAGCAGCATGGAAGAAGCAGCAGCATTGCCCTCCCCAACTGCCGCCCACAACGTGGATTGAGGGCGCCCTGAAGATGGACGCCAGTACCGTGACCGGCACGGAATTAAGGGCCGTGTCGGTTGCCAGGGTCGCCACCGGTGGCAAGAAGAAGTCAAGTAGTTGAAGAACCGTGGACGACGTCCTCCCCCTGCGTACCCGTGGGTCCGAAGAGACAGACGCTGGATAGCGCAGCTCAGTTTGGCAGGCCCGCCCCTACGGCTGCTGCAAAGAGAGCCGCTGTCGCTGTCGCTGCCGCTGCCGCTGTCGTTGTCGCTGCCGCTGTCACTGCCGCTGCCGCTCCCACCGTCGCGCGAGCAACAGCATGGAAGAATTAAGTACCGTGTCGGTTGCCAGCGTCGCCACCGCTGGCAAGAAGAAGTCAAGTAGTTGAAGAACCGTGGACGATGTCCTCCCCCTGAATACCCGTGGGTCCGAAGAGACAGACGCTGGATAGCGCAGCTGAGTTTGCCAGGCCCGCCCCTACGGCGGCTGCAAAGAGAGCCGCTGCCGCTGCCGCTGCTGATGACGACTGCGAAGCCGCTGTCGCTGCCGGCCCCACCATCGCGCGAGCAGCAGCATGGAAGAAGGAGCAGCAGTGCGGAACGCTTTGCTGACAGACTGCCTGGAGCGCTACTCACTGCCCCCACCCCATCTTCTGCTCACAACGTGGATAGAGGGCGCCCTGAAAATAGACGCCAGAAGCGTGACCGGCACGGAATTGAGTGCCGAGTCGATTGCCAGCGTCGCCGCCGGTGGCAAGAAGAAGTCGAGTAGTTGAAGAACCGTGGACGACGTCCTCCCCCTGCGTACCCGTGGGTCCGAAGAGACAGACGCTGGATAGCGCAGCTAAGTTTGCCAGGCCCGCCCCTACTGCTGCTGCAAAGAGAGCCGCTGCTGATGGAGCTCGGCAGCTGCCGAGGTGACACGCCTTGACCTGGTGGGTGTCGCCCCCGAACCTGACAGACTGCCTGGAGCGCTGTTCGTGTCACCCTTCTTTTCTGCAGCCCACAACGTGGATGGAGGCGCCCTGAAAATGGACGCCAGAAGCGTGACCGGCACGGAATTAAGTGCCGAGTCGGTTGCCAGCGTCGCCACCGCTGGCAAGAAGAAGTCAAGTAGTTGAAGAACCGTGGTCGATGTCCTCCCCTGTATACCTGTGGGTCCGAAGAGACAGACGCTGGATAGCGCAGCTGAGTTTGGCAGGCCCGCCCCTGCGGCTGCTGCAAAGAGAGCCGCTGCCGCTGCCGCTGTCGCTGCCGCTGCCGCTGTCACTTCCGCTGTCGCTGTCGCTGCCGCTCCCACCATCGCGCGAGCAACAGCATGTAAGAATTAAGTGCCGTGTCGGTTGCCAGCGTCGCCACCGCTGGCAAGAAGAAGTCAAGTAGTTGAAGAACCGTGGACGATGTCCTCCCCCTGTATAACCGTGAGTCCGAAGAGACAGACGCTGGATAGCGCAGCTAAGTTTGCCAGGCCAGTCCCTACGGCTGCTGCAAAGAGAGTCGCTGCCGCTGTCGCTGCCGCTGTCGTTGTCGCTGTCGCTGTCGCTGCCGCTGTCGCTGCCGCTTTCGATGCCGCCCCCACCATCGCGCGAGCAGCAGCATGGAAGATTGTGGAAGAGGGGTCTGGGGCGATCATCGCGGAGCTCTCGGCAGCTGCCGAAGTGACCCGCCTTGACCTGGTGGGTGTCGCCCCCGAACCTGACAGACAGCCTGAAGCGCTGTTCGCCGCCCCGCTGTTCGCCGCCCCACCGTGGACGACGTCCTCCCCCTGCGTACCCGTGAGTCCGAAGAGACAGACGATGGATAGCGCAGCTGAGTTTGCCAGGCCCGTCCCTACGGCTGCTGCAAAGAGAGCCGCTGCCGCTGTCGCTGTCGCTGCCGCTGCGGCTGTCACTGCCGCTGCCGCTCCCACCATCGCGTGAGCAACAGCATGGAAGAATTAAGTGCCGTGTCGGTTGCCAGCGACGCCACCGCTGGCAAGAAGAAGTCAAGCAATTGAAGAACCGTGGACGACGTCCTCCCCCTGCGTACCGTGAGTCCGAAGAGACAGACGCTGGATAGCGCAGCTGAGTTTGCCAGGCCTGCCCCTACGGCGGCTGCAAAGAGAGCCGCTGCCGCTGCCGCTGCTGATGACGACTGCGAAGCCGCTGTCGCTGCCGGCCCCACCATCGCGCGAGCAGCAGCATGGAAGAAGCCGCAGCAGTGCGGAACGCTTTGCTGACAGACTGCCTGGAGCTCTGCCCGCCGCCCACTTCCCTTCGTCTGCTCACAATGGATGGAGGGCGCCCTGAAAATGGACGCCAGAAGCGTGGCCGGCACGGAATTAAGTGCCGTGTCGGTTGCCATCGTCGCAACCGGTGGCAAGAAGATGTCAAGTAATTGAAGAACCGTGGACGACGTCCTCCCCCTGCGTACCCGTGAGACCGAAGAGACAGACGATGGATAGCGCAGCTGAGTTTGCCAGGCCCGTCCCTACGGCTGCTGCAAAGAGAGCCGCTGCCGCTGTCGCTGTCGCTGCCGCTGCGGCTGTCACTGCCGCTGCCGCTCCCACCATCGCGTGAGCAACAGCATGGAAGAATTAAGTGCCGTGTCGGTTGCCAGCGTCGCCACCGCTGGCAAAAAGAAGTCAAGCAATTGAAGAACCGTGGACGACGTCCTCCCCCTGCGTACCCGTGAGTCCGAAGAGACAGACCCTGGATAGCGCAGCTGAGTTTGCCAGGCCTGCCCCTACGGCGGCTGCAAAGAGACCGCTGCCGCTGCCGCTGCTGATGACGACTGCGAAGCCGCTGTCGCTGCCGGCCCCACCATCGCGCGAGCAGCAGCATGGAAGAAGCCGCAGCAGTGCGGAACGCTTTGCTGACAGACTGCCTGGAGCTCTGCCCGCCGCCCACTTCCCTTCGTCTGCTCACAACGTGGATGGAGGGCGCCCTGAAAATGGACGCCAGAAGCGTGGCCGGCACGGAATTAAGTGCCGTGTCGGTTGCCAGCGTCGCCACCGCTGGCAAGAAGAAGTCAAGTAGTTGAAGAACCGTGGACGATGTCCTCCCCCTGTATACCCGTGGGTCCGAAGAGATAGACGCTAGATAGCGCAGCTTAGTTTGCCAGGCCCGTCCCTACGGCTGCTGCAAAGAGAGCCGCTGCCGCTCTCGCTGTCGCTGCCGCTGCCGCTGTCACTGCCGCTGCCGCTCCCACCATCGCGTGAGCAACAGCATGGAAGAATTAAGTGCCGTGTCGGTTGCCAGCGTCGCCACCGCTGGCAAGAAGAAGTCAAGCAATTGAAGAACCGTGGACGACGTCCTCCCCCTGCGTACCCGTGAGTCCGAAGAGACAGACGCTGGATAGCGCAGCTGAGTTTGCCAGGCCTGCCCCTACGGCGGCTGCAAAGAGAGCCGCTGCCGCTGCCGCTGCTGATGACGACTGCGAAGCCGCTGTCGCTGCCGGCCCCACCATCGCGCGAGCAGCTGCATGGAAGAAGCCGCAGCAGTGCGGAACGCTTTGCTGACAGACTGCCTGGAGCTCTGCCCGCCGCCCACTTCCCTTCGTCTGCTCACAACGTGGATGGAGGGCGCCCTGAAAATGGACGCCAGAAGCGTGGCCGGCACGGAATTAAGTGCCGTGTCGGCTGCCATCGTCGCAACCGGTGGCAAGAAGATGTCAAGTAATTGAAGAACCGTGGACGACGTCCTCCCCCTGAGTACCCGTGAGTCCGAAGAGACAGACGATGGATAGCGCAGCTGAGTTTGCCAGGCCCGTCCCTACGGCTGCTGCAAAGAGAGTCGCTGCCGCTGTCGCTGTCGCTGTCGCTGCCGCCCCCACCATAGCGAGTGCAGCAGCATGGAAGATTGTGGAAGTGGGGTCTGGGGCGATCATCGGGGAGCTCTCGGCAGCTGCCGAAGTGACCCGCCTTGAGCTCTGCCCGCCGCCCCCTCCCCTTCTTCTGATCACAACGTGGATAGAGTGCGCCCTGCATATGGACGCCAGAATCGTGACCGGCACGGAACTAAGTGCCGTGTCGGTTGCCACCGTCGCCACCGGTGGCAAGAAAATGTCAAGTAGTTGAAGAACCGTGGTCGATGTCCGCCCCCTGAGTACCCGTGAGTCCGAAGAGACAGACGCTGGATAGCGCAGCTGAGTTTGCCAGGCCTGCCCCTACGGCGGCTGCAAAGAGAGCCGCTGCCGCTGCCGCTGCTGATGACGACTGCGAAGCCGCTGTCGCTGCCGGCCCCACCATCGCGCGAGCAGCAGCATGGAAGAAGCCGCAGCAGTGCGGAACGCTTTGCTGACAGACTGCCTGGAGCTCTGCCCGCCGCCCACTTCCCTTCGTCTGCTCACAACGTGGATGGAGGGCGCCCTGAAAATGGACGCCAGAAGCGTGGCCGGCACGGAATTAAGTGCCGTGTCGGTTGCCAGCGTCGCCACCGCTGGCAAGAAGAAGTCAAGTAGTTGAAGAACCGTGGACGATGTCCTCCCCCTGTATACCCGTGGGTCCGAAGAGATAGACGCTAGATAGCGCAGCTTAGTTTGCCAGGCCCGTCCCTACGGCTGCTGCAAAGAGAGCCGCTGCCGCTCTCGCTGTCGCTGCCGCTGCCGCTGTCACTGCCGCTGCCGCTCCCACCATCGCGTGAGCAACAGCATGGAAGAATTAAGTGCCGTGTCGGTTGCCAGCGTCGCCACCGCTGGCAAGAAGAAGTCAAGCAATTGAAGAACCGTGGACGACGTCCTCCCCTGCGTACCCGTGAGTCCGAAGAGACAGACGCTGGATAGCGCAGCTGAGTTTGCCAGGCCTGCCCCTACGGCGGCTGCAAAGAGAGCCGCTGCCGCTGCCGCTGCTGATGACGACTGCGAAGCCGCTGTCGCTGCCGGCCCCACCATCGCGCGAGCAGCTGCATGGAAGAAGCCGCAGCAGTGCGGAACGCTTTGCTGACAGACTGCCTGGAGCTCTGCCCGCCGCCCACTTCCCTTCGTCTGCTCACAACGTGGATGGAGGGCGCCCTGAAAATGGACGCCAGAAGCGTGGCCAGCACGGAATTAAGTGCCGTGTCGGTTGCCATCGTCGCAACCGGTGGCAAGAAGATGTCAAGTAATTGAAGAACCGTGGACGACGTCCTCCCCTGCGTACCCGTGAGTCCGAAGAGACAGACGATGGATAGCGCAGCTGAGTTTGCCAGGCCCGTCCCTACGGCTGCTGCAAAGAGAGTCGCTGCCGCTGTCGCTGCCGCCCCCACCATAGCGAGTGCAGCAGCATGGAAGATTGTGGAAGTGGGGTCTGGGGCGATCATCGGGGAGCTCTCGGCAGCTGCCGAAGTGACCCGCCTTGAGCTCTGCCCGCCGCCCCCTCCCCTTCTTCTGATCACAACGTGGATAGAGTGCGCCCTGCATATGGACGCCAGAATCGTGACCGGCACGGAACTAAGTGCCGTGTCGGTTGCCACCGGTGGCAAGAAAATGTCAAGTAGTTGAAGAACCGTGGTCGATGTCCTCCCCCTGAGTACCCGTGAGTCCGAAGAGACAGACGATGGATAGCGCAGCTGAGTTTGCCAGGCCCGTCCCTACGGCTGCTGCAAAGAGAGTCGCTGCCGCTGTCGCTGTCGCTGTCGCTGCCGCCCCCACCATAGCGAGTGCAGCAGCATGGAAGATTGTGGAAGTGGGGTCTGGGGCGATCATCGGGGAGCTCTCGGCAGCTGCCGAAGTGACCCGCCTTGAGCTCTGCCCGCCGCCCCCTCCCCTTCTTCTGATCACAACGTGGATAGAGTGCGCCCTGCATATGGACGCCAGAAGCGTGGCCGGCACGGAATTAAGTGCCGTGTCGGTTGCCATCGTCGCAACCGGTGGCAAGAAGATGTCAAGTAATTGAAGAACCGTGGACGACGTCCTCCCCCTGCGTACCCGTGAGTCCGAAGAGACAGACGCTGGATAGCGCAGCTGAGTTTGCCAGGCCTGCCCCTACGGCGGCTGCAAAGAGAGCCGCTGCTGATGACGACTGCGAAGCCGCTGTCGCTGCCGGCCCCACCATCGCGCGAGCAGCTGCATGGAAGAAGCCGCAGCAGTGCGGAACGCTTTGCTGACAGACTGCCTGGATCTCTGCCCGCCGCCCACTTCCCTTCGTCTGCTCACAACGTGGATGGAGGGCGCCCTGAAAATGGACGCCAGAAGCGTGGCCGGCACGGAATTAAGTGCCGTGTCGGTTGCCATCGTCGCAACCGGTGGCAAGAAGATGTCAAGTAATTGAAGAACCGTGGACGACGTCCTCCCCCTGCGTACCCGTGAGACCGAAGAGACAGACGATGGATAGCGCAGCTGAGTTTGCCAGGCCCGTCCCTACGGCTGCTGCAAAGAGAGTCGCTGCCGCTGTCGCTGTCGCTGTCGCTGCCGCCCCCACCATAGCGAGTGCAGCAGCATGGAAGATTGTGGAAGTGGGGTCTGGGGCGATCATCGGGGAGGTCTCGGCAGCTGCCGAAGTGACCCGCCTTGAGCTCTGCCCGCCGCCCCCTCCCCTTCTTCTGATCACAACGTGGATAGAGTGCGCCCTGCATATGGACGCCAGAATCGTGACCGGCACGGAACTAAGTACCGTGTCGGTTGCCACCGTCGCCACCGGTGGCAAGAAAATGTCAAGTAGTTGAAGAACCGTGGTCGATGTCCTCCCCTTGAGTACCCGTGAGTCCGAAGAGACAGACGCTGGATAGCGCAGCTGAGTTTGCCAGGCCTGCCCCTACGGCGGCTGCAAAGAGAGTCGCTGCCGCTGCCGCTGCTGATGACGACTGCGAAGCCGCTGTCGCTGCCGGCCCCACCATCACGCGAGCAGCAGCATGGAAGAAGCCGCAGCAGTGCGGAACGCTTTGCTGACAGACTGCCTGGAGCTCTGCCCGCCGCCACTTCCCTTCGTCTGCTCACAACGTGGATGGAGGGCGCCCTGAAGATGGACGCCAGTACCGTGACCGGCACGGAATTAAGTGCCGTGTCGGTTGCCAGGGTCGCCACCGGTGGCAAGAAGAAGTCAAGTAATTGAAGAACCGTGGACGACGTCCTCCGCTGCGTACCCGTGAGACCGAAGAGACAGACGATGGATAGCGCAGCTGAGTTTGCCAGGCCCGTCCCTACGGCTGCTGCAAAGAGAGTCGCTGCCGCTGTCGCTGTCGCTGTCGCTGCCGCCCCCACCATAGCGAGTGCAGCAGCATGGAAGATTGTGGAAGTGGGGTCTGGGGCGATCATCGGGGAGGTCTCGGCAGCTGCCGAAGTGACCCGCCTTGAGCTCTGCCCGCCGCCCCTCCCCTTCTTCTGATCACAACGTGGATAGAGTGCGCCCTGCATATGGACGCCAGAATCGTGACCGGCACGGAACTAAGTACCGTGTCGGTTGCCACCGTCGCCACCGGTGGCAAGAAGAAGTCAAGTAGTTGAAGAACCGTGGACGATGTCCTCCCCCTGTATAACCGTGGGTCCGAAGAGACAGACGCTGGATAGCGCAGCTAAGTTTGCCAGGCCAGTCCCTAAAAGAGAGACGCTGCCGCTGCCGCTGCCGCTGCCGCTGCTGATGACGACTGCGAAGCCGCTGTCGCTGCCGGCCCCATCACGCGAGCAGCAGCATGGAAGAAGCCGCAGCAGTGCGGAACGCTTTGCTGACAGACTGCCTGGAGCTCTGCCCGCCGCCCACTTCCCTTCGTCTGCTCACAACGTGGATGGAGGGCGCCCTGAAGATGACGCCAGTACCGTGACCGGCACGGAATTAAGTGCCGTGTCGGTTGCCAGGGTCGCCACCGGTGGCAAGAAGAAGTCAAGTAGTTGAAGAACCGTGGACGATAGCGCAGCTGAGTTTGCCAGTCCCGCCCCTACTGCTGCTGCAAAGAGAGCCGCTGCTGATGGAGCTCGGCAGCTGCCGAAGTGGCACGCCTTGACCTGGTGGGTGTCGCCCCCGAACCTGACAGACTGCCTGGAGCGCTGATCGTGTCACCCTTCTTTTCTGCAGCCCACAACGTGGATGGAGGCGCCCTGAAAATGGACGCCAGAAGCGTGACCGGCACGGAATTAAGTGCCGTGTCGGTTGCCAGCGTCGCCACTGCCGGCAAGAAGAAGTCAAGTAGTTGAAGAACCGTGGACGATGTCCTCCCCTGTATACCCGTGGGTCCGAAGAGACAGACCCTGGATAGCGCAGCTGAGTTTGCTAGGCCAGTCCCTACGGCTGCTGCAAAGAGAGTCGCTGCCGCTGTCGCTGTCGCTGCCGCTGTTGCTGTCGCTGCCGCACCCACCATCGCGCGAGCAGCAGCATGGAAGATTGTGGAAGAGGGGTCTGGGGCGATCATCGCGGTGCTCTCGGCAGCTGCCGAAGTGACCCGCCTTGACCTGGTGGGTGTCGCCCCCGAACCTGACAGACAGCCTGAAGCGCTGTTCGCCGCCCCTTCCCTTCTGCAGCCAACAACGTGGATGGAGGGCTCCCTGAAAATGCACGCCAGAAGCGTGACAGGCACGGAATTAAGTGCCGTTTCGGTTGCCAGCATCGCCACCGGTGGCAAGAAAATGTCAAGTAGTTGAAGAACCGTGGACGACGTCCACCCCTGCGTACCCGTGGGTCCGAAGAGACAGACGCTGGATAGCGCAGCTAAGTTTGCCAGGCCCGCCCCTACGGCTGCTGCAAAGAGAGCCGCTGCCGCTGCTGATGACGACTGCGGAGCCGCTGTCGCTGCCGCCCCCACCATCTCGCGAGCAGCAGCATGGAAGAAGCAGCAGCATTGCGGAACGCGATGCTGACACACTGCCTGGAGCGCTACTCACTGCCCCTTCCCCATCTTCTGCTCACAACGTGGATAGAGGGCGCCCTGAAAATAGACGCCAGAAGCGTGACCGGCACGGAATTAAGTGCCGTTTCGGTTGCCAGCGTCGCCACCGGTGGCAAGAAAATGTCAAGTAGTTGAAGAACCGTGGACGACGTCCTCCCTCTGCGTACCCGTGAGTCCGAAGAGACACACGCTGGATAGCGCAGCTGAGTTGGCCAGGCCCGCCCCTACGGCTGCTGCAAAGAGAGCCGCTGCCGCTGCCGCTGCTGATGACGACTGCGGAGCCGCTGTCGCTGCCGCCCCACCATCTCGCGAGCAGCAGCATGGAAGAAGCAGCAGCATTGCCCTCCCCAACTGCCGTCCACAACGTGGATGGAGGGCGCCCTGAAGATGAACGCCAGTACAGTGACCGGCACGGAATTAAGGACCGTGTCGGTTGCCAGGGTCGCCACGGTGGCAAGAAGAAGTCAAATAGTTGAAGAACCGTGGACGACGTCCACCCTGCGTACCCGTGGGTCCGAAGAGACAGACGCTGGATAGCGCAGCTAAGTTTGCCAGGCCCGTCCCTACGGCTGCTGCAAAGAGAGTCGCTGCCGCTGTCGCTGCCGCTGTCGCTGTCGTTGTCGCTGTCGCTGCCGCTGTCGCTGTCGCTGCCGCCCCCACCATCGCGCGAGCAGCAGCATGGAAGATTGTGGAAGAGGGGTCTGGGGCGATCATCGCGGAGCTCTCTGCAGCTGCCGAAGTGACCCGCCTTGACCTGGTGGGTGTCGCCCCCGAACCTGACAGACAGCCTGAAGCGCTGTTCGCCGCCCCCTCCCCTTCTGCAGCCAACAACGTGGATGGAGGGCTCCCTGAAAATGCACGCCAGAAGCGTGATCGGCACGGAATTGAGTGCCGAGTCGATTGACAGCGTCGCCGCCGCTGGCAAGAAGAAGTCAAGTAGTTGAAGAACCGTGGACGATGTCCTCCCCCTGTATACCCGTGAGTCCGAAGAGACAGACGCTGGATAGCGCAGCTGAGTTTGCCAGGCCTGCCCCTACGGCGGCTGCAAAGAGAGCCGCTGCCGCTGCCGCTGCTGATGACGACTGCGAAGCCGCTGTCGCTGCCGGCCCCACCATCGCGCGAGCAGCAGCATGGAAGAAGCCGCAGCAGTGCGGAACGCTTTGCTGACAGACTGCCTGGAGCTCTGCCCGCCGTCCACTTCCCTTCGTCTGCTCACAACGTGGATGGAGGGCACCCTGAAAATGGACGCCAGAAGCGTGGCCGGCACGGAATTAAGTGCCGTGTCGGTTGCCAGCGTCGCCACCGCTGGCAAGAAGAAGTCAAGTAGTTGAAGAACGGTGGACGATGTCCTCCCCTGTATACCCGTGGGTCCGAAAAGATAGACGCTGGATAGCGCAGCTGAGTTGGCAGGCCCGCCCCTGCGGCTGCTGCAAAGAGAGCCGCTGCCGCTGCCGCTGCCGCTGTCGCTGCCGCTGTCACTGCCGCTGTCGCTGTCGCTGCCGCTCCCACCATCGCGCGAGCAACAGCATGGAAGAATTAAGTGCCGTGTCGGTTGCCAGCGTCGCCACCGCTGGCAAGAAGAAGTCAAGTAGTTGAAGAACCGTGGACGATGTCCTCCCCATGTATAACCGTGGGTCCGAAGAGACAGACGCTGGATAGCGCAGCTAAGTTTGCCAGGCCAGTCCCTACGGCTGCTGCAAAGAGAGTCGCTGACGGCTTCGTTGTCGCTGTCGCTGTCGCTGCCGCTGTCGATGCCGATCCCACCATCGCGCGAGCAGCAGCATGGAAGAAGCAGCAGCATTGCGGAACGCGTTGCTGACCAACTGCCTGGAGCGCTACTCACTGCCCCCTCCATTTTCTGCTCACAACGTGGATAGAGGGCGCCCTGAAAATAGACGCCAGAAGCGTGACCGGCACGGAATTAAGTGCCGTGTCGGTTGCCATCGTCGCAACCGGTGGCAAGAAGATGTCAAGTAATTGAAGAACCGTGGACGACGTCCTCCCCCTGCGTACCCGTGAGTCCGAAGAGACAGACGATGGATAGCGCAGCTGAGTGTGCCAGGCCCGTCCCTACGGCTGCTGCAAAGAGAGTCGCTGCCGCTGTCGCTGTCGCTGTCGCTGCCGCCCCCACCATAGCGAGTGCAGCAGCATGGAAGATTGTGGAAGTGGGGTCTGGGGCGATCATCGGGGAGGTCTCGGCAGCTGCCGAAGTGACCCGCCTTGAGCTCTGCCCGCCGCCCCTCCCCTTCTTCTGATCACAACGTGGATAGAGTGCGCCCTGCATATGGACGCCAGAATCGTGACCGGCACGGAACTACGTACCGTGTCGGTTGCCACCGTCGCCACCGGTGGCAAGAAAATGTCAAGTAGTTGAAGAACCGTGGTCGATGTCCTCCCCTTGAGTACCCGTGAGTCCGAAGAGACAGACGCTGGATAGCGCAGCTGAGTTTGCCAGGCCTGCCCCTACGGCGGCTGCAAAGAGAGCCGCTGCCGCTGCCGCTGCCGCTGCCGCTGCCGCTGCTGATGACGACTGCGAAGCCGCTGTCGCTGCCGGCCCCACCATCACGCGAGCAGCAGCATGGAAGAAGCAGCAGCAGTGCGGAACGCTTTGCTGACAGACTGCCTGGAGCTCTGCCCGCCGCCCACTTCCCTTCGTCTGCTCACAACGTGGATGGAGGGCGCCCTGAAGATGGACGCCAGTACCGTGACCGGCACGGAATTAAGGGCCGTGTCGGTTGCCAGGGTCGCCACCGGTGGCAAGAAGAAGTCAAGTAGTTGAAGAACCGTGGACGATAGCGCAGCTGAGTTTGCCAGTCCCGCCCCTACTGCTGCTGCAAAGAGAGCCGCTGCTGATGGAGCTCGGCAGCTGCCGAAGTGGCACGCCTTGACCTGGTGGGTGTCGCCCCCGAACCTGACAGACTGCCTGGAGCGCTGATCGTGTCACCCTTCTTTTCTGCAGCCCACAACGTGGATGGAGGCGCCCTGAAAATGGACGCCAGAAGCGTGACCGGCACGGAATTAAGTGCCGTGTCGGTTGCCAGCGTCGCCACTGCCGGCAAGAAGAAGTCAAGTAGTTGAAGAACCGTGGACGATGTCCCCCCTGTATACCCGTGGGTCCGAAGAGACAGACCCTGGATAGCGCAGCTGAGTTTGCTAGGCCAGTCCCTACGGCTGCTGCAAAGAGAGTCGCTGCCGCTGTCGCTGTCGCTGCCGCTGTCGCTGTCGCTGCCGCACCCACCATCGCGCGAGCAGCAGCATGGAAGATTGTGGAAGAGGGGTCTGGGGCGATCATCGCGGTGCTCTCGGCAGCTGCCGAAGTGACCCGCCTTGACCTGGTGGGTGTCGCCCCGAACCTGACAGACAGCCTGAAGCGCTGTTCGCCGCCCCCTTCCCTTCTGCAGCCAACAACGTGGATGGAGGGCTCCCTGAAAATGCACGCCAGAAGCGTGACAGGCACGGAATTAAGTGCCGTTTCGGTTGCCAGCGTCACCACCGGTGGCAAGAAAATGTCAAGTAGTTGAAGAACCGTGGACGACGTCCACCCCTGCGTACCCGTGGGTCCGAAGAGACAGACGCTGGATAGCGCAGCTAAGTTTGCCAGGCCCGCCCCTACGGCTGCTGCAAAGAGAGCCGCTGCCGCTGCTGATGACGACTGCGGAGCCGCTGTCGCTGCCGCCCCCACCATCTCGCGAGCAGCAGCATGGAAGAAGCAGCAGCATTGCGGAACGCGTTGCTGACACACTGCCTGGAGCGCTACTCACTGCCCCTTCCCCATCTTCTGCTCACAACGTGGATAGAGGGCGCCCTGAAAATAGACGCCAGAAGCGTGACCGGCACAGAATTAAGTGCCGTTTCGGTTGCCAGCGTCGCCACCGGTGGCAAGAAAATGTCAAGTAGTTGAAGAACCGTGGACGACGTCCTCCCTCTGCGTACCCGTGAGTCCGAAGAGACACACGCTGGATAGCGCAGCTGAGTTGGCCAGGCCCGCCCCTACGGCTGCTGCAAAGAGAGCCGCTGCCGCTGCCGCTGCTGATGACGACTGCGGAGCCGCTGTCGCTGCCGCCCCACCATCTCGCGAGCAGCAGCATGGAAGAAGCAGCAGCATTGCCCTCCCCAACTGCCGTCCACAACGTGGATGGAGGGCGCCATGAAGATGAACGCCAGTACCGTGACCGGCACGGAATTAAGGACCGTGTCGGTTGCCAGGGTCGCCACCGGTGGCAAGAAGAAGTCAAATAGTTGAAGAACCGTGGACGACGTCCACCCCTGCGTACCCGTGGGTCCGAAGAGACAGACGCTGGATAGCGCAGGTAAGTTTGCCAGGCCCGTCCCTACGGCTGCTGCAAAGAGAGTCGCTGCCGCTGTCGCTGTCGCTGTCGTTGTCGCTGTCGCTGCCGCTGTCGCTGTCGCTGCCGCCCCCACCATCGCGCGAGCAGCAGCATGGAAGATTGTGGAAGAGGGGTCTGGGGCGATCATCGCGGAGCTCTCTGCAGCTGCCGAAGTGACCCGCCTTGACCTGGTGGGTGTCGCCCCGAACCTGACAGACAGCCTGAAGCGCTGTTCGCCGCCCCCTCCCCTTCTGCAGCCCACAACGTGGATGGAGGGCTCCCTGAAAATGCACGCCAGAAGCGTGATCGGCACGGAATTGAGTGCCGAGTCGATTGACAGCGTCGCCGCCGCTGGCAAGAAGAAGTCAAGTAGTTGAAGAACCGTGGACGATGTCCTCCCCCTGTATACCCGTGAGTCCGAAGAGACAGACGCTGGATAGCGCAGCTGAGTTTGCCAGGCCTGCCCCTACGGCGGCTGCAAAGAGAGCCGCTGCCGCTGCCGCTGCTGATGACGACTGCGAAGCCGCTGTCGCTGCCGGCCCCACCATCGCGCGAGCAGCAGCATGGAAGAAGCCGCAGCAGTGCGGAACGCTTTGCTGACAGACTGCCTGGAGCTCTGCCCGCCGTCCACTTCCCTTCGTCTGCTCACAACGTGGATGGAGGGCACCCTGAAAATGGACGCCAGAAGCGTGGCCGGCACGGAATTAAGTGCCGTGTCGGTTGCCAGCGTCGCCACCGCTGGCAAGAAGAAGTCAAGTAGTTGAAGAACGGTGGACGATGTCCTCCCCTGTATACCCGTGGGTCCGAAAAGATAGACGCTGGATAGCGCAGCTGAGTTTGGCAGGCCCGCCCCTGCGGCTGCTGCAAAGAGAGCCGCTGCCGCTGCCGCTGCCGCTGTCGCTGCCGCTGTCGCTGCCGCTGTCACTGCCGCTGTCGCTGTCGCTGCCGCTCCCACCATCGCGCGAGCAACAGCATGGAAGAATTAAGTGCCGTGTCGGTTGCCAGCGTCGCCACCGCTGGCAAGAAGAAGTCAAGTAGTTGAAGAACCGTGGACGATGTCCTCCCCATGTATAACCGTGGGTCCGAAGAGACAGACGCTGGATAGCGCAGCTAAGTTTGCCAGGCCAGTCCCTACGGCTGCTGCAAAGAGAGTCGCTGACGGCTTCGTTGTCGCTGTCGCTGTCGCTGCCGCTGTCGATGCCGATCCCACCATCGCGCGAGCAGCAGCATGGAAGAAGCAGCAGCATTGCGGAACGCGTGCTGACCAACTGCCTGGAGCGCTACTCACTGCCCCCTCCATTTCTGCTCACAACGTGGATAGAGGGCGCCCTGAAAATAGACGCCAGAAGCGTGACCGGCACGGAATTAAGTGCCGTGTCGGTTGCCATCGTCGCAACGGTGGCAAGAAGATGTCAAGTAATTGAAGAACCGTGGACGACGTCCTCCCCCTGCGTACCCGTCAGTCCGAAGAGACAGACGATGGATAGCGCAGCTGAGTTTGCCAGGCCCGTCCCTACGGCTGCTGCAAAGAGAGTCGCTGCCGCTGTCGCTGTCGCTGTCGCTGCCGCCCCCACCATAGCGAGTGCAGCAGCATGGAAGATTGTGGAAGAGGGGTCTGGGGCGATCATCGCGGAGCTCTCGGCAGCTGCCGAAGTGACCCGCCTTGACCTGGTGGGTGTCGCCCCCGAACCTGACAGACAGCCTGAAGCGCTGTTCGCCGCCCCCTCCCCTTCTGCAGCCAACAACGTGGATGGAGGGCTACCTGAAAATGCACGCCAGAAGCGTGGCCGGCACGGAATTAAGTGCCGTTTTGGTTGCCAGCGTAGCCACCGGTGGCAAGAAAATGTCAAGTAGTTGAAGAACCGTGGACGACGTCCTCCCCTGCGTACCCGTGAGTCCGAAAAGACAGACGCTAGATAGCGCAGCTTAGTTTGCCAGGCCCGTCCCTACGGCTGCTGCAAAGCGAGCCGCTGCCGCTGCCGCTGTCGCTGTCGCTGCCGCTGCCGCTGTCACTGCCGCTGCCGCTCCCACCATCGCGTGAGCAACAGCATGGAAGAATTAAGTGCCGTGTCGGTTGCCAGCGTCGCCACCGCTGGCAAGAAGAAGTCAAGTAATTGAAGAACCGTGGACGACGTCCTCCCCCTGCGTACCCGTGAGTCCGAAGAGACAGTCGCTGGATAGCGCAGCTGAGTTTGCCAGGCCTGCCCCTACGGCGGCTGCAAAGAGAGCCGCTGCCGCTGCCGCTGCTGATGACGACTGCGAAGCCGCTGTCGCTGCCGGCCCCACCATCGCGCGAGCAGCAGCATGGAAGAAGCCGCAGCAGTGCGGAACGCTTTGCTGACAGACTGCCTGGAGCTCTGCCCGCCGCCCACTTCCCTTCGTATGCTCACAACGTGGATGGAGGGCGCCCTGAAATGGACGCCAGAAGCGTGGCCGGCACGGAATTAAGTGCCGTGTCGGTTGCCATCGTCGCAACCGGTGGCAAGAAGATGTCAAGTAATTGAAGAACCGTGGATGACGTCCTCCCCCTGCGTACCCGTAAGTCCGAAGAGACAGACGCTGGATAGCGCAGCTAAGTTTGCCAGGCCTGCCCTACGGCGGCTGCAAAGAGAGCCGCTGCTGATGACGACTGCGAAGCCGCTGTCGCTGCCGGCCCCACCATCGCGCGAGCAGCTGCATGGAAGAAGCCGCAGCAGTGCGGAACGCTTTGCTGACAGACTGCCTGGAGCTCTGCCCGCCGCCCACTTCCCTTCGTCTGCTCACAACGTGGATGGAGGGCGCCCTGAAAATGGACGCCAGAAGCGTGGCCGGCACGGAATTAAGTGCCGTGTCGGTTGCCATCGTCGCAACCGGTGGCAAGAAAATGTCGAGTAGTTGAAGAACCGTGGTCGATGTCCTCCCCCTGAGTACCGTGAGTCCGAAGAGACAGACGCTGGATAGCGCAGCTGAGTTTGCCAGGCCTGCCCCTACGGCGGCTGCAAAGAGAGCCGCTGCCGCTGCCGCTGCTGATGACGACTGCGAAGCCGCTGTCGCTGCCGGCCCCACCATCGCGCGAGCAGCAGCATGGAAGAAGCCGCAGCAGTGCGGAACGCTTTGCTGACAGACTGCCTGGAGCTCTGCCCGCCGCCCACTTCCCTTCGTCTGCTCACAACGTGGATGGAGACGATGTCCTCCCCTGTATACCCGTGGGTCAGAAGAGATAGACGCTGGATAGCGCAGCTGAGTTTGGCAGGCCCGCCCTGCGGCTGCTGCAAAGAGAGCCGCTGCCGCTGCCGCTGTCGCTGCCGCTGCCGCTGTCACTGCTCTGTCGCTGTCGCTGCCGCTCCCACCATCGCGCGAGCAACAGCATGGAAGAATTAAGTGCCGTGTCGGTTGCCAGCGTCGCCACCGCTGGCAAGAAGAAGTCAAGTAGTTGAAAAACCGTGAACGATGTCCTCCCCCTGTATAACCGTGGGTCCGAAGAGACAGACGCTGGATAGCGCAGCTAAGTTTGCCAGGCCAGTCCCTACGGCTGCTGCAAAGAGAGTCGCTGCCGCTGTCGCTGCCGCTGTCGTTGTCGCTGTCGCTGCCGCTGTCGCTGTCGCTGCCGCTGTCGATGCCGATCCCACCATCGCGCGAGCAACAGCATAGGAGAAGCAGCAGCATTCCGGAACGCGTTGCTGACAGACTGCCTGGAGCGCTACTCACTGCCCCCCCCATCTTCTGCTCACAGCGTGGATAGAGGGCGCCTGAAAATAGACGCCAAAAGCGTGACCGGCACGGAATTGAGTGCCGAGTCGATTGCCATAGTCGCCGCCAGTGGCAAGAAGAAGTCAAGTAGTTGAAGAACCGTGGACGACGTCCTCCCCCTGCGTACCCGTGAGTCTGAAGAGACAGACGCTTGATAGCGCAAATGAGTTTGCCAGGCCCGCCCCTACGGCTGCTGCAAAGAGAGCCGCTGCCGCTGTCGCTGCCGCTCCCACCATCGCGCGAGCAACAGCATGGAAGAATTAAGTGCCGTGTCGGTTGCCACCGTCGCCACCGGTGGCAAGAAAATGTCAAGTAGTTGAAGAGCCGTGGACGACGTCCTCCCCCTGCGTACTCGTGAGACCGAAGAGACAGACGCTGGATAGCGCAGCAAAGTTTGCCAGGCCCGTCCCTACGACTGCTGCAAATAGAGTCACTGCCGCTGTCGCTGTCGCTTTCGCTGTCGCTTTCGCTGTCGCTGCCGCTGTCGCTGCCGCTGCCGCTGTCGATGCCGATCCCACCATCGCGCGAGCAGCAGCATAGGAGAAGCAGCAGCATTGCGGAACGCGTTGCTGACAGACTGCCTGGAGCGCTACTCACTGCCCCCTCCCCATTTTCTGCTCACAACGTGGATAGAGGGCGCCCTGAAAATAGACGCCAGAAGCGTGACCGGCACGGAATTAAGTGCCGTGTCGGTTGCCAGCGTCGCCACCGCTGGCAAGAAGAAGTCAAGTAGTTGAAGAACCGTGGACGATGTCCTCCCCCTGCGTACCCATGGGTCCGAAGAGACAGACGCTGGATAGCGCAGCTAAGTTTGCCAGGCCAGTCCCTACGGCTGCTGCAAAGAGAGTCGCTGCCGCTGTCGTTGTCGCTGTCGCTGTCGCTGCCGCTGTCGCTGTCGCTGCCGCTGTCGATGCCGATCCCACCATCGCGCGAGCAGCAGCATAGGAGAAGCAGCAGCATTGCGGAACGCGTTGCTGACAGACTGCCTGGAGCGCTACTCACTGCCCCCTCCCCATTTTCTGCTCACAACGTGGATAGAGGGCGCCCTGAAAATAGACGCCAGAAGCGTGACCGGCACGGAATTAAGTGCCGTGTCGGTTGCCATCGTCGCAACCGGTGGCAAGAAGATGTCAAGTAATTGAAGAACGTGGACGACGTCCTCCCCCTGCGTACCGTCAGTTCGAAGAGACAGACGATGGATAGCGCAGCTGAGTTTGCCAGGCCAGTCCCTACGGCTGCTGCAAAGAGAGTCGCTGCCGCTGTCGCTGTCGCTGCCGCCCCCACCATAGCGAGTGCAGCAGCATGGAAGATTGTGGAAGTGGGGTCTGGGGCGATCATCGCTGAGCTCTCGGCAGCTGCCGAAGTGACCCGCCTTGACCTGGTGGGTGTCGCCCCCGAACCTGACAGACAGCCTGAAGCGCTGTTCGCCGCCCCCTCCCTTCTGCAGCCAACAACGTGGATGGAGGGCTACCTGAAAATGCACGCCAGAAGCGTGGCCGGCACGGAATTAAGTGCCGTTTCGGTTGCCAGCGTAGCCACCGGTGGCAAGAAAATGTCAAGTAGTTGAAGAACCGTGGACGACGTCCTTCCCCTGCGTACCCGTGAGTCCGAAGAGACAGACGCTGGATAGCGCAGCTGAGTTTGCCAGGCCCGCCCCTACGGCTGCTGCAAAGAGAGCCGCTGCCGCTGCTGATGACGACTGCGAAGCCACGTTCGCTGCCGCCAACACCATCGCGCGAGCAGCAGCATGGAAGAAGCAGCAACATTGCCCTCCCCAACTGCCGCCCACAACGTGGATGGAGGGCGCCCTGAAGATGGACGCCAGTACCGTGACCGGCACGGAATTAAGTGCCGTTTCGGTTGCCAGCGTCGCCACCGGTGGCAAGAAAATGTCAAGTAGTTGAAGAACCGTGGTCGATGTCCTCCCCTGCGTACCCGTGAGTCCGAAGAGACAGACGCTGGATAGCGCAGCTGAGTTTGCCAGGCCTGCCCTACGGCGGCTGCAAAGAGAGCCGCTGCCGCTGCCGCTGCTGATGACGACTGCGAAGCCGCTGTCGCTGCCGGCCCCACCATCGCGCGAGCAGCAGCATGGAAGAAGCCGCAGCAGTGCGGAACGCTTTGCTGACAGACTGCCTGGAGCTCTGCCCGCCGCCCACTTCCCTTCGTCTGCTCACAACGTGGATGGAGGGCGCCCTGCATATGGACGCCAGAATCGTGACCGGCACGGAACTAAGTGCCGTGTCGGTTGCCACCGTCGCCACCGGTGGCAAGAAAATGTCATGTAGTTGAAGAACCGTGGACGACGTCCTCCCCCTGCGTACTCGTGAGACCGAAGAGACAGACGCTGGATAGCGCAGCAAAGTTTGCCAGGCCCGTCCCTACGACTGCTGCAAATAGAGTCACTGCCGCTGTCGCTGTCGCTTTCGCTGTCGCTGCCGCTGTCGCTGCCGCTGTCGCTGCTGCTGTCGCTGCTGCTGTCGCTGTCGCTGCCGCTGTCGCTGCTATGTCGCTGTCGCTGCCGCCCCCACCATCGCGCGAGCAGCAGCATGGAAGATTGTGGAAGAGGGGTCTGGGGCGATCATCGCGGAGCTCTCGGCAACTGCCGAAGTGACCCGCCTTGACCTGGTGGGTGTCGCCCCCGGACCTGACAGACTGCCTGGAGCGCTGCTCGACGCCCCCTCCCCTTCTGCAGCCCACAAAGTGGATGTTGGGCGCCCTGAAGATGGACGCCAGTACCGTGACCGGCACGGAATTAAGGGCCGTGTCGGTTGCCAGGGTCGCCACCGGTGGCAAGAAGAAGTCAAGTAATTGAAGAACCGTGGACGACGTCCTCCCCCTGCGTACCCGAGGGTCCGAAGAGACAGACGCTGGATAGCGCAGCTGAGTTTGGCAGGCCCGCCCCTACGGCTGCTGCAAAGAGCGCCGCTGCCGCTGTCGCTGCCGCTGTTTCTGCCGCTGTCGCTGTCGCTGCCGCTCCCACCATCGCGCGAGCAGCTGCATGGAAGAATTAAGTGCCGTGTCGGTTGCCAGCGTCGCCGCCGGTGGCAAGAAGAAGTCAAGTAGTTGAAGAACCGTGGACGATGTCCTCCCCCTGTATACCCGTGGGTCCGAAGAGACAGACGCTGGATAGCGCAGCTGAGTTTGGCAGGCCCACCCCTACGGCTGCTGCAAAGAGCGCCGCTGCCGCTGTCGCTGCCGCTGTTTCTGCCGCTGTCGCTGTCGCTGCCGCTCCCACCATCGCGCGAGCAGCTGCATGGAAGAATTAAGTGCCGTGTCGGTTGCCAGCGTCGCCGCCGGTGGCAAGAAGAAGTCAAGTAGTTGAAGAACCGTGGACGATGTCCTCCCCTGTATACCCGTGGGTCCGAAGACACAGACGCTGGATAGCGCAGCTAAGTTTGCCAGGCCAGTCCCTACGGCTGCTGCAAAGAGAGCCGCTGCCGCTGCCGCTGCTGATGACGACTGCGGAGCCGCTGTCGCTGCCGCCCCCACCATCTTGCGAGCAGCAGCATGGAAGAAGCAGCAGCATTGCGGAACGCGTTGCTGACAGACTGCCTGGAGCGCTACTCACTGCCCCCTCCCCATCTTCAGCTCACAACGTGGATAGAGGGCGCCCTGCAAATAGACGCCAGTAGCGTGACCGGCACGGAATTAAGTGCCGTTTCGGTTGCCAGCGTCGCCACCGGTGGCAAGAAGATGTCAAGTAATTGAAGAACCGTGGACGACGTCCTCCCCCTGCGTACCCGTGAGTCCGAAGAGACAGACGCTGGATAGCGCAGCTGAGTTTGCCAGGCCCGTCCCTACGGCTGCTGCAAAGAGAGTCGCTGCCGCTGTCGCTGCTGATGACGACTGCGGAGCCGCTGTCGCTGCCGCCCCCACCATCTTGCGAGCAGCAGCATGGAAGAAGCCGCAGCAGTGCGGAACGCTTTGCTGACAGACTGCCTGGAGCTCTGGAGCTCGTGGATGGAGGGCGCCCTGAAAATGGACGCCAGAAGCGTGGCCGGCACGGAATTAAGTGCCGTGTCGGTTGCCAGCGTCGCAACCGGTGGCAAGAAGATGTCAAGTAATTGAAGAACCGTGGACGACGTCCTCCCCCTGCGTACCCGTGAGTCCGAAGAGACAGACGCTGGATAGCGCAGCTTAGTTTGCCAGGCCCGTCCCTACGGCTGCTGCAAAGAGAGTCGCTGCCGCTGTCGCTGTCGCTGTCGCTGCCGCTGTCGATGCCGCCCCCACCATAGCGCGTGCAGCAGCATGGAAGATTGTGGAAGAGGGGTCTGGGGCGATCATCGCGGAGCTCTCGGCAGCTGCCGAAGTGACCCGCCTTGACCTGGTGGGTGTCGCCCCGAACCTGACAGACAGCCTGAAGCGCTGTTCGCCGCCCCCTCCCCTTCTGCGGCCAACAACGTGGATGGAGGGCTCCCTGAAAATGCACGCCAGAAGCGTGACCGGCACGGAATTAAGTGCCGTGTCGGTTGCCAGCGTCGCCACCGGTGGCAAGAAGAAGTCAAGTAGTTGAAGAACCGTGGACGACGTCCTCCCCTGGAGCTCTGCCCGCCGCCACCACCCCTTCTTCTGCACACAACATGGATGGAGGGCGCTGCAAAGAGAGCCGCTGCCGCTGCTGATGACGACTGCGATGCCGCGTTCGCTGCCGCCCCCACCATCGCGCGAGCAGCAGCATGGAAGAAGCAGCAGCATTGCCATCCCCAACTGCCGCCCACAACGTGGATGGAGGGCGCCCTGAAGATGGACGCCAGTACCGTGACCGGCACGGAATTAAGGGCCGTGTCGGTTGCCAGGGTCGCCACCGGTGGCAAGAAGACGTCAAGTAGTTGAAGAACCGTGGACGATAGCGCAGCTAAGTTTGCCAGGCCCGCCCCTACTGCTGCTGCAAAGAGAGCCGCTGCTGATGGAGCTCGGCAGCTGCCGAAGTGACACGCCTTGACCTGGTGGGTGTCGCCCCCGAACCTGACAGACTGCCTGGAGCGCTGTTCGTGTCACCCTTCTTTTCTGCAGCCCACAACGTGGATGGAGGCGCCCTGAAAATGGACGCCAGAAGCGTGACCGGCACGGAATTAAGTGCCGTGTCGGTTGCCAGCGTCGCAACCGGTGGCAAGAAGATGTCAAGTAATTGAAGAACCGTGGACGACGTCCTCCCCCTGTATACCCGTGGGTCCGAAGAGACAGACCCTGGATAGCGCAGCTGAGTTTGCTAGGCCAGTCCCTACGGCTGCTGCAAAGAGAGTCGCTGTCGCTGTCGCTGTCGCTTCCGCCCCCACCATCGCGCGAGCAGCAGCATGGAAGATTGTGGAAGAGGGGTCTGGGGCGATCATCGCGGTGCTCTCGGCAGCTGCCGAAGTGACCCGCCTTCACCTGGTGGGTGTCGCCCCCGAACCTGACAGACAGCCTGAAGCGCTGTTCGCCGCCCCCTCCCCTTCTGCAGCCACAACGTGGATGGAGGGCTCCCTGAAAATGCACGCCAGAAGCGTGATCGGCACGGAATTGAGTGCCGAGTCGATTGACAGCGTCGCCGCCGCTGGCAAGAAAAAGTCAAGTAGTTGAAGAACCGTGGACGACGTCCTCCCCTTGCGTACCCGTGAGTCCGAAGTGACAGACGCTGGATAGCGCAGCTAAGTTTGCTAGGCCCGCCCCTACGGCTGCTGCAAAGAGAGCCGCTGCCGCTGCTGATGACGACTGCGAAGCCGCTGTCGCTGCCGCCCCACCATCGCGCGAGCAGCAGCATGGAAGAAGCAGCTGCAGTGCGAAACGCGTTGCTGACAGACTGCCTGGAGCGCTACTCACTGCCCCTCCCCATCTTCTGCTCACAACGTGGATAGAGGGCGCCCTGAAAATAGACGCCAGAAGCGTGACCGGCACGGAATTAAGTGCCGTTTCGGATGCCAGCGTCTCCACCGGTGGCAAGAAAATGTCAAGTAGTTGAAGAACCGTGGACGACGTCCTCCCCCTGCGTACCCGTGAGTCCGAAGAGACAGACGCTTGATAGCGCAGCTGAGTTTGCCAGGCCCGCCCCTACGGCTGCTGCAAAGAGAGCCGCTGCCGCTGCCGCTGCCGCTGCCGCTGCTGATGACGACTGCGAAGCCGCTGTCGCTGCCGCCCCACTATCTCGCGAGCAGCAGTATGGAAGAAGCAGCAGCATTGCGGAACGCGTTGCTGACAGACTGCCTGGAGCGCTACTCACTGCCCCTTCCATCTTCTGCTCACAGCGTGGATAGAGGGCGCCCTGAAAATAGACGCCAGAAGCGTGACCGGCACGGAATTCAGTGCCGAGTCGATTGCCAGCGTCGCCGCCAGTGGCAAGAAGAAGTCAAGTAGTTGAAGAACCGTGGACGACGTCCTCCCCCTGCGTACCCGTGAGTCCGAAGAGACAAACGCTTGATAGCGCAAATGAGTTTGCCAGGCCCGCCCCTACGGCTGCTGCAAAGAGAGCCGCTGCCGCTGCCGCTGTCGCTGCCGCTCCCACCATCGCGCGAGCAACAGCATGGAAGAATTAAGTGCCGTGTCGGTTGCCAGCGTCGCCGCCGCTGGCAAGAAGAAGTCAAGTAGTTGAAGAACCGTGGACGACGTCCTCCCCTTGCGTACCCGTGAGTCCGAAGTGACAGACGCTGGATAGCGCAGCTAAGTTTGCTAGGCCCGCCCCTACGGCTGCTGCAAAGAGAGTCGCTGCCGCTGCTGATGACGACTGCGAAGCCGCTGTCGCTGCCGCCCCCACTATCTCGCGAGCAGCAGCATGGAAGAAGCAGCAGCATTGCGGAACGCGTTGCTGACAGACTGCCTGGAGCGCTACTCACTGCCCCTCCCCATCTTCTGCTCACAACGTGGATAGAGGGCGCCCTGAAAATAGACTCCAGAAGCGTGACCGGCACGGAATTAAGTGCCGTTTCGGTTGCCAGCGTCGCCACCGGTGGCAAGAAAATGTCAAGTAGTTGAAGAACCGTGGACGACGTCCTCCCTCTGCGTACCCGTGAGTCCGAAGAGACAGACGCTGAACCGTGGACGATGTCCTCCCCCTGTATACCCGTGGGTCCGAAGAGACAGACGCTGCATAGCGCAGCTGAGTTTGGCAGGCCCGCCCAGCAGCATGGAAGATTGTGGAAGAGGGGTCTGGGGCGATCATCGCGGACCTCTCGGCAGCTGCCGAAGTGACCCGCCTTGACCTGGTGGGTGTCGCCCCCGAACCTGACAGACAGCCTGAAGCGCTGTTCGCCGCCCCCTCCCCTTCTGCAGCCAACAACGTGGATGGAGGGCTCCCTTAAAATGCACGCCAGAAGCGTGACCGGCACGGAATAAGGTGCCGTTTCGGTTGCCAGCGTCGCCACCGGTGGCAAGAAAATGTCAAGTAGTTGAAGAACCGTGGACGACGTCCTCCCCTGCGTACCCGTTAGTCCGAAGAGACAGACGCTGGATAGCGCAGCTGAGTTTGCCAGGCCCGCCCCTACGGCTGCTGCAAAGAGAGCCGCTGCCGCTGCTGATGACGACTTCGGAGCCGCTGTCGCTGCCGCCCCACCATCTCGCGAGCAGCAGCATGGAAGAAGCAGCAGCATTGCGGAACGCGTTGCTGACAGACTGCCTGGAGCGCTACTCACTGCCCCCTCCCCATCTTCTGCTCACAACGTGGATAGAGGGCGCCCTGAAAATAGACGCCAGAAGCGTGACCGGCACGGAATTAAGTGCCGTTTCGGTTGCCAGCGTCGCCACCGGTGGCAAGAAAATGTCAAGTAGTTGAAGAACCGTGGACGATGTCCTCCCCTGTATACCCGTGGGTCCGAAGAGACAGACGCTGGATAGCGCAGCTAAGTTTGCCAGGCCCGCCCCTACTGCTGCTGCAAAGAGAGCCGCTGCTGATGGAGCTCGGCAGCTGCCGAGGTGACACGCCTTGACCTGGTGGGTGTCGCCCCCGAACCTGACGGACTGCCTGGAGCGCTGTTCGTGTCACCCTTCTTTTCTGCAGCCCACAACGTGGATGGAGGCGCCCTGAAAATGGACGCCAGAAGCGTAACCGGCACGGAATTAAGTGCCGTGTCGGTTGCCAGCGTCGCCACCGCTGGCAAGAAGAAGTCAAGTAGTTGAAGAACCGTGGACGATGTCCTCCCCTGTATACCCGTGGGTCCGAAAAGACAGACGCTGGATAGCGCAGCTGAGTTTGGCAGGTCCGCCCCTACGGCTGCTGCAAAGAGAGCCGCTGCCGCTGTCGCTGTCGCTGCCGCTGTCGCTGTCGCTGTCGCTGCCGCTGTCGCTGTCGCTGTCGCTGCCGCTGTCGCTGCCGCTCCCACCATCGCGCGAGCAACAGCATGGAAGAATTAAGTGCCGTGTCGGTTGCCAGCGTCGCCACCGCTGGCAAGAAGAAGTCAAGTAGTTGAAGAACCGTGGACGATGTCCTCCCCTGTATACCCGTGGGTCCGAAGAGACAGACGCTGGATAGCGCAGCTGAGTTGGCAGGCCCGCCCCTACGGCTGCTGCAAAGAGAGCCGCTGCCGCTGTCGCTGCCGCTGTCGCTGCCGCTGTCGCTGCCGCTGTCGCTGTCGCTGCCGCTGTCAATGCCGCTGTCGCTGACGCTGCCGCTCCCACCATAGCGCGTGCGGCAGCATGGAAGATTGTGGAAGTGGGGTCTGGGGCCTTGAGCTCTGCCCGCCGCCCCCTCCCCTTCTTCTGATCACAACGTGGATAGAGGGCGCCATGAATATGGACGCCAGAATCGTGACCGGCACGGAACTAAGTGCCGTGTCGGTTGCCAGCGTCGCCACCGCTGGCAAGAAGAAGTCAAGTAGTTGAAGAACCGTGGACGATGTCCTCCCTCTGTATACCCGTGGGTCCGAAAAGACAGACGCTGGATAGCGCAGCTGAGTTTGGCAGGCCCGCCCTACGGCTGCTGCAAAGAGAGCCGCTGCCGCTGCCGCTGTCACTGCCGCTGTCGCTGTCGTTGCCGCTGTCGTTGCCGCTCCCACCATCGCGCGAGCAACAGCATGGAAGAATTAAGTGCCGTGTCGGTTGCCAGCGTCGCCACCGCTGGCAAGAAGAAGTCAAGTAATTGAAGAACCGTGGACGACGTCGTCCCCCTGCGTACCGTGAGTCCGAAGAGACAGATGATAGATAGCGCAGCTGAGTTTGCCAGGCCCGCCCCTACGGCTGCTGCAAAGAGAGCCGCTGCCGCTGTCGCTGCCGCTGTCGCTGCCGCTGTCGCTGTCGCTGCCGCTGTCACTGCCGCTGTCGCTGTCGCTGTCGCTGCCGCTCCCACCATCGCGCGAGCAACAGCATGGAAGAAGCAGCAGCATTGCCCTTCCCAACTGCCACCCATAACGTGGATGGAGGGCGCCCTGAAGATGGACGCCAGTTCCGTGACCGGCACGGAATTAAGGGCCGTGTCGGTTGCCAGGGTCGCCACCGGTGGCAAGAAGAAGTCAAGTAGTTGAAGAACCGTGGACGACGTCCTCCCCCTGCGTACCCGTGGGTCCGAAGAGACAGACGCTGGATAGCGCAGCTGAGTTTGGCAGGCCCGCCCCTACGGCTGCTGCAAAGAGAGCCGCTGCTGATGGAGCTCGACAGCTGCCGAGGTGACACGCCTTGACCTGGTGGGTGTCGCCCCCGAACCTGACAGACTGCCTGAAGCGCTGTTCGCCGCCCCTCCCCTTCTGCAGCCAACAACGTGGATGGAGGGCTCCCTTAAAATGCACGCCAGAAGCGTGACCGGCACGGAATAAGGTGCCGTTTCGGTTGCCAGCGTCGCCACCGGTGGCAAGAAAATGTCAAGTAGTTGAAGAACCGTGGACGATGTCCTCCCCTGTATACCCGTGGGTCCGAAAAGACAGACGCTGGATAGCGCAGCTGAGTTTGGCAGGCCCGCCCCTACGGCTGCTGCAAAGAGAGCCGCTGCCGCTGCCGCTGTCGCTGTCGCTGCCGCTGCCGCTGTCACTGCCGCTGCCGCTCCCACCATCGCGCGAGCAACAGCATGGAAGAATTAAGTGCCGTGTCGGTTGCCATCGTCGCCACCGCTGGCCAGAAGAAGTCAAGTAGTTGAAGAACCGTGGACGATGTCCTCCCCCTGTATACCCGTGGGTCCGAAGAGACAGACGCTGGATAGCGCAGCTGAGTTTGGCAGGCCCGCCCCTACGGCTGCTGCAAAGAGAGCCGCTGCCGCTGCTGATGACGACTTCGGAGCCGCTGTCGCTGCCGCCCCCACCATCTCGCGAGCAGCAGCATGGAAGAAGCAGCAGCATTGCGGAACGCGTTGCTGACAGACTGCCTGGAGCGCTACTCACTGCCCCTCCCCATCTTCTGCTCACAACGTGGATAGAGGGCGCCCTGAAAATAGACTCCAGAAGCGTGACCGGCACGGAATTAAGTGCCGTTTCGGTTGCCAGCGTCGCCACCGGTGGCAAGAAAATGTCAAGTAGTTGAAGAACCGTGGACGACGTCCTCCCTCTGCGTACCCGTGAGTCCGAAGAGACAGACGCTGGATAGCGCAGCTGAGTTTGCCAGGCCCGCCCCTACGGCGTCGCCACCGCTGGCAAGAAGAAGTCAAGTTGTTGAAGAACCGTGGACGATGTCCTCCCCCTGTATACCCGTGGGTCCGAAGAGACAGACGCTGGATAGCGCAGCTGAGTTTGGCAGGCCCGCCCCTACGGCTGCTGCAAAGAGAGCCGCTGCCTCTGCCGCTGTCGATGCCGCTGTCGCTGTCGCTGCCGCTGCCGCTGTCACTGCCGCTGTCGCTGTCGCTGCCGCTCCCACCATCGCGCGAGCAACAGCATGGAAGAATTAAGTACCGTGTCGGTTGCCAGCGTCGCCACCGCTGGCAAGAAGAATTCAAGTAGTTGAAGAACCGTGGACGATGTCCTCCCCCTGTATACCCGTGGGTCGAAGAGACGGACGCTGCATAGCGCAGCTGAGTTTGGCAGGATTGTGGAAGAGGGGTCTGGGGCGATCATCGCGGAGCTCTCGGCAGCTGCCGAAGTGACCCGCCTTGACCTGGTGGGTGTCGCCCCCGAACCTGACAGACAGCCTGAAGCGCTGTTCGCCGCCCCCTCCCCTTCTGCAACCAACAACGAGGATGGAGGGCTCCCTTAAAATGCACGCCAGAAGCGTGACCGGCACGGAATAAGGTGCCGTTTCGGTTGCCAGCGTCGCCACCGGTGGCATGAAAATGTCAAGTAGTTGAAGAACCGTGGACGACATCCTCCCCTGCGTACCCGTTAGTCCGAAGAGACAGACGCTGGATAGCGCAGCTGAGTTTACCAGGCCCGCCCCTACGGCTGCTGCAAAGAGAGCCGCTGCCGCTGCTGATGACGACTTCGGAGCCGCTGTCGCTGCCGCCCCCACCATCTCGCGAGCAGCAGCATGGAAGAAGCAGCAGCATTGCGGAACGCGTTGCTGACAGACTGCCTGGAGCGCTACTCACTGCCCCCTCCCCATCTTCTGCTCACAACGTGGATAGAGGGCGCCTGAAAATAGACGCCAGAAGCGTGACCGGCACGGAATTAAGTTTCGTTTCGGTTGCCAGCGTCGCCACCGGTGGCAAGAAAATGTCAAGTAGTTGAAGAACCGTGGACGATGTCCTCCCCCTGTATACCCGTGGGTCCGAAGAGACAGACGCTGGATAGCGCAGCTGAGTTTGGCAGGTCCGCCCCTACGACTGCTGCAAAGAGAGCCGCTGCCGCTGCCGCTGTCGCTGCCGCTGTCGCTGTCGCTGCCGCTGCCGCTCCCTCCATCGCGCGAGCAACAGCATGGAAGAATTAAGTGCCGTGTCGGTTGCCAGCGTCGCCACCGCTGGCAAGAAGAAGTCAAGTAGTTGAAGAACCGTGGACGATGTCCTCCCCCTGTATACCCGTGGGTCCGAAGAGACAGACGCTGGATAGCGCAGCTGAGTTTGGCAGGCCCGCCCTACGGCTGCTGCAAAGAGAGCCGCTGCCGCTGTCGCTGCCGCTGTCGCTGTCGCTGCCGCTGTCACTGCCGCTGTCGCTGTCGCTGCCGCTCCCACCATAGCGCGTGCGGCAGCATGGAAGATTGTGGAAGTGGGGTCTGGGGCTTGAGCTCTGCCCGCCGCCCCTCCCCGTCTTCTGATCACAACGTGGATAGAGGGCGCCCTGAATATGGACGCCAGAATCGTGACCGGCACGGAACTAAGTGCCGTGTCGGTTGCCAGCGTCGCCACCGCTGGCAAGAAGAAGTCAAGTAGTTGAAGAACCGTGGACGATGTCCTCCCTCTGTATACCCGTGGGTCCGAAAAGACAGACGCTGGATAGCGCAGCTGAGTTTGGCAGGCCCGCCCCTACGGCTGCTGCAAAGAGAGCCGCTGCCGCTGCCGCTGCCGCTGTCGCTGCCGCTGTCACTGCCGCTGTCGCTGTCGTTGCCGCTGTCGTTGCCGCTCCCACCATCGCGCGAGCAACAGCATGGAAGAATTAAGTGCCGTGTCGGTTGCCAGCGTCGCCACCGCTGGCAAGAAGAAGTCCTCCCCCTGCGTACCCGTGAGTCCGAAGAGACAGACGATGGATAGCGCAGCTGAGTTTGCCAGGCCCGCCCCTACGGCTGCTGCAAAGAGAGCCGCTGCCGCTGTCGCTGTCGCTGCCGCTGTCGCTGTCGCTGCCGCTGTCACTGCCGCTGTCGCTGTCGCTGCCGCTCCCACCATCGCGCGAGCAACAGCATGGAAGAAGCAGCAGCATTGCCCTCCCCAACTGCCACCCATAACGTGGATGGAGGGCGCCCTGAAGATGGACGCCAGTACCGTGACCGGCACGGAATTAAGGGCCGTGTCGGTTGCCAGGGTCGCCACCGGTGGCAAGAAGAAGTCAAGTAGTTGAAGAACCGTGGACGACGTCCTCCCCTGCGTACCCGTGGGTCCGAAGAGACAGACGCTGAATAGCGCAGCTGAGTTTGGCAGGCCCGCCCCTACGGCTGCTGCAAAGAGAGCCGCTGCCGCTGTCGCTGCCGCTGCCGCTGTCGCTGTCGCTGTCGCTGTCACTGCCGCTGTCGCTGTCGCTGCCGCTCCCACCATCGCGCGAGCAATAGCATGGAAGAAGCAGCAGCATTTCCCTCCCCAACTGCCACCCACAACGTGGATGGAGGGCGCCTGAAGATAGACGCCAGTACAGTGACCGGCACGGAATTAAGGGCCGTGTCGGTTGTCAGCGTCGCCACGGTGGCAAGAAGAAGTCAAGTAGTTGAAGAACCGTGGACGACGTCCTCCCCCTGCGTACCCGTGGGTCCGAAGAGACAGACGCTGGATAGCGCAGCTAAGTTTGCCAGGCCCGCCCCTACTGCTGCTGCAAAGAGAGCCGCTGCTGATGGAGCTCGGCAGCTGCCGAGGTGACACGCCTTGACCTGGTGGGTGTCGCCCCCGAACCTGACAGACTGCCTGAAGCGCTGTTCGCCGCCCCCTCCCCTTCTGCAGCCAACAACGTGGATGGAGGTCTCCTTAAAATGCACGCCAGAAGCGTGACCGGCACGGAATAAGGTGCCGTTTCGGTTGCCAGCGTCGCCACCGGTGGCAAGAAAATGTCAAGTAGTTGAAGAACCGTGGACGGTGTCCTCCCCCTGTATACCCGTGGGTCCGAAAAGACAGACGCTGGATAGCGCAGCTGAGTTTGGCAGGCCCGCCCCTACGGCTGCTGCAAAGAGACCCGCTGCCGCTGCCGCTGTCGCTGCCGCTGCCGCTGTCACTGCCGCTGTCGCTGTCGCTGTCGCTGTCGCTGCCGCTCCCACCATTGCGCGAGCAACAGCATGCAAGAATTAAGTGCCGTGTCGGTTGCCAGCGTCGCCACCGCTGGCAAGAAGAAGTCAAGTAGTTGAAGAACCGTGGACGATGTCCTCCCCCTGTATACCCGTGGGTACGAAGAGACAGACGCTGGATAGCGCAGCTGAGTTTGGCAGGCCGCCCCTACGGCTGCTGCAAAGAGAGCCGCTGCCGCTGACGACTTCGGAGCCGCTGTCGCTGCCGCCCCCACCATCTCGCGAGCAGCAGCATGGAAGAAGCAGCAGCATTGCGGAACGCGTTGCTGACAGACTGCCTGGAGCGCTACTCACTGCCCCTCCCCATCTTCTGCTCACAACGTGGATAGAGGGTGCCCTGAAAATAGACGCCAGAAGCGTGACCGGCACGGAATTAAGTGCCGTTTCGGTTGCCAGCGTCGCCACCGGTGGCAAGAAAATGTCAAGTAGTTGAAGAACCGTGGACGACGTCCTCCCCCTGCGTACCCGTGAGTCCGAAGAGACAGACGATGGATAGCGCAGCTGAGTTTGCCAGGCCCGTCCCTACGGCTGCTGCAAAGAGAGCCGCTGCCGCTGTCGCTACCGCTGTCGCTGCCGCTGTCGCTGTCGCTGCCGCTGTCACTGCCGCTGTCGCTGTCGCTGCCGCTCCCACCATCGCGCGAGCAATAGCATGGAAGAAGCAGCAGCATTGCCCTCCCCAACTGCCGCCCACATGTGGATGGAGGGCGCCCTGAAGATGGACGCCAGTACCGTGACCGGCACGGAATTAAGTGCCGTTTCGGCTGCTGCAAAGAGAGTCGCTGCCGCTGTCGCTGTCGCTGCCGCTGCCGCTGCCGCTGTCACTGCCGCTGTCGCTGTCGTTGCCGCTGTCGTTGCCGCTCCCACCATCGCGCGAGCAACAGCATGGAAGAATTAAGTGCCGTGTCGGTTGCCACCGTCGCCACCGGTGGCAAGAAAATGTCAAGTAGTTGAAGAGCCGTGGACGACGTCCTCCCCTTGCGTACCCGTGAGACCGAAGAGACAGACGCTGGATAGCGCAGCTAAGTGGACGACGTCCTCCCCTGGAGCTCAGCCCGCCGCCTCCTCCCCTTCTTCTGCTCACAACATGGATGGAGGGCGCCCTGAAAATGGACGCCAGAAGCGTGACCGGTACGGTATTAAGTGCCGTGTCGGTTGCGCCACTCACTGCGCCCTCCCCAACTGCCGCCCACAACGTGGATTGAGGGCGCCCTGAAGATGGACGCCAGTACCGTGACGTGCACGGAATAAAGTGCCGTGTTGGTTTCCAGCGTCGCCGCCGGTGGCAAGAAGAAGTCAAGTAGTTGAAGAACCGTGGACGACGTCCTCCCCTGAGTACCCGTGAGTCCGAAGAGACAGACGCTGGATAGCGCAGCTGAGTTTTCCAGGCCCGCCCTACGGCGGCTGCAAGGAGAGTCGTTGCCGCTCTCGCTGTCGCTTTCGCTGTCGCTGCCACTATCGCTGTCGCTGCCGCTGTCGCTGCCGCTGTCGCGCGAGCAGCAGCATGGAAGATTGTGGAAGAGGGGTCTGGGGCGATCATCGCGGAGCTCTCGGCAGCTGCCGAAGAGACCCGCCTTGACCTGGTGGGTGTCGCCCCCGGACCTGACAGACTGCCTGGAGCGCTGCTCGACGCCCCTCCCCTTCTGCAGCCCACAAAGTGGATGTTGGGCGCCCTGAAAATGGACGCCAGAAGCGTGACCGGCTCGGAATTAAGTGCCGTGTCGGTTGCCAGCGTCGCCACCGGTGGCAAGAAGAAGTCAAGTAGTTGAAGAACCGTGGACGACGTACTCCCCTGGAGCTCTGCCCGCCGCCCCCTCCCATCTTCTGCACACAACATGGATGGAGGGCGCTGCAAAGAGAGCCGCTGCCGCTGCCGCTGCTGATGACGACTGCAAAGCCGCTGTCGCTGCTGCCCCCACCATCTCGCGAGCAGCAGCATGGAAGAAGCAGCAGTATTGCGGAACGCGTTGCTGACAGACTGCCTGGAGCGCTACTCACTGCCCCCTCCCCATCTTTGCTCACAACGTGGATAGAGGGCGCCCTGAAAATAGTCGCCAGAAGCGTGACCGGCACGGAATTGAGTGCCGAGTCGATTGCCAGCGTCGCCGCCGGTGGCAAGAAGAAGTCGAGTAGTTGAAGAACCGTGGACGAAGAGACAGACGCTTGATAGCGCAACTGAGTTTGCCAGGCCCGCCCCTACGGCTGCTGCATCTTTGCAGCCGCTGCCGCTGCCGCTGCTGATGACGACTGCGAAGCCGCGTTCGCTGCCGCCCCCACCATGGCGCGAGCAGCAGCATGGAAGAAGCAGCAGCATTGCCCTCCCCAACTGCCGCCCACAACGTGGATTGAGGGCGCCCTGAAGATGGACGCCAGTACCGTGACCGGCACGGAATTAAGGGCCGTGTCGGTTGCCAGGGTCGCCACCGGTGGCAAGAAGAAGTCAAGTAGTTGAAGAACCGTGGACGACGTCCTCCCCTGCGTACCCGTGGGTCCGAAGAGACAGACGCTGGATAGCGCAGCTCAGTTTGGCAGGCCCGCCCCTACGGCTGCTGCAAAGAGAGCCGCTGTCGCTGTCGCTGCCGCTGCCGCTGTCGTTGTCGCTGCCGCTGTCACTGCCGCTGCCGCTCCCACCGTCGCGCGAGCAACAGCATGGAAGAATTAAGTACCGTGTCGGTTGCCAGCGTCGCCACCGCTGGCAAGAAGAAGTCAAGTAGTTGAAGAACCGTGGACGATGTCCTCCCCTGTATACCCGTGGGTCCGAAGAGACAGACGCTGGATAGCGCAGCTGAGTTTGCCAGGCCCGCCCCTACGGCGGCTGCAAAGAGAGCCGCTGCCGCTGCCGCTGCTGATGACGACTGCGAAGCCGCTGTCGCTGCCGGCCCCACCATCGCGCGAGCAGCAGCATGGAAGAAGCCGCAGCAGTGCGGAACGCTTTGCTGACAGACTGCCTGGAGCGCTACTCACTGCCCCCACCCCATCTTCTGCTCACAACGTGGATAGAGGGCGCCCTGAAAATAGACGCCAGAAGCGTGACCGGCACGGAATTGAGTGCCGAGTCGATTGCCAGCGTCGCCGCCGGTGGCAAGAAGAAGTCGAGTAGTTGAAGAACCGTGGACGACGTCCTCCCCTGCGTACCCGTGGGTCCGAAGAGACAGACGCTGGATAGCGCAGCTAAGTTTGCCAGGCCCGCCCCTACTGCTGCTGCAAAGAGAGCCGCTGCTGATGGAGCTCGGCAGCTGCCGAGGTGACACGCCTTGACCTGGTGGGTGTCGCCCCCGAACCTGACAGACTGCCTGGAGCGCTGTTCGTGTCACCCTTCTTTTCTGCAGCCCACAACGTGGATGGAGGCGCCCTGAAAATGGACGCCAGAAGCGTGACCGGCACGGAATTAAGTGCCGAGTCGGTTGCCAGCGTCGCCACCGCTGGCAAGAAGAAGTCAAGTAGTTGAAGAACCGTGGTCGATGTCCTCCCCCTGTATACCTGTGGGTCCGAAGAGACAGACGCTGGATAGCGCAGCTGAGTTTGGCAGGCCCGCCCCTGCGGCTGCTGCAAAGAGAGCCGCTGCCGCTGCCGCTGTCGCTGCCGCTGCCGCTGTCACTTCCGCTGTCGCTGTCGCTGCCGCTCCCACCATCGCGCGAGCAACAGCATGTAAGAATTAAGTGCCGTGTCGGTTGCCAGCGTCGCCACCGCTGGCAAGAAGAAGTCAAGTAGTTGAAGAACCGTGGACGATGTCCTCCCCCTGTATAACCGTGGGTCCGAAGAGACAGACGCTGGATAGCGCAGCTAAGTTTGCCAGGCCAGTCCCTACGGCTGCTGCAAAGAGAGTCGCTGCCGCTGTCGCTGCCGCTGTCGCTGCCGCTGTCGTTGTCGCTGTCGCTGAGCTGCCGCTGTCGCTGCCGCTTTCGATGCCGCCCCCACCATCGCGCGAGCAGCAGCATGGAAGATTGTGGAAGAGGGGTCTGGGGCGATCATCGCGGAGCTCTCGGCAGCTGCCGAAGTGACCCGCCTTGACTGGTGGGTGTCGCCCCCGAACCTGACAGACAGCCTGAAGCGCTGTTCGCCGCCCCGCTGTTCGCCGCCCCACCGTGGACGACGTCCTCCCCCTGCGTACCCGTGAGTCCGAAGAGACAGACGATGGATAGCGCAGCTGAGTTTGCCAGGCCCGTCCCTACGGCTGCTGCAAAGAGAGCCGCTGCCGCTGTCGCTGTCGCTGCCGCTGCGGCTGTCACTGCCGCTGCCGCTCCCACCATCGCGTGAGCAACAGCATGGAAGAATTAAGTGCCGTGTCGGTTGCCAGCGTCGCCACCGCGGGGAAGAAGAAGTCAAGCAATTGAAGAACCGTGGACGACGTCCTCCCCCTGCGTACCCGTGAGTCCGAAGAGACAGACGCTGGATAGCGCAGCTGAGTTTGCCAGGCCTGCCCTACGGCGGCTGCAAAGAGAGCCGCTGCCGCTGCCGCTGCTGATGACGACTGCGAAGCCGCTGTCGCTGCGGCCCCACCATCGCGCGAGCAGCAGCATGGAAGAAGCCGCAGCAGTGCGGAACGCTTTGCTGACAGACTGCCTGGAGCTCTGCCCGCCGCCCACTTCCCTTCGTCTGCTCACAACGTGGATGGAGGGCGCCCTGAAAATGGACGCCAGAAGCGTGGCCGGCACGGAATTAAGTGCCGTGTCGGTTGCCATCGTCGCAACCGGTGGCAAGAAGATGTCAAGTAATTGAAGAACCGTGGACGACGTCCTCCCCCTGCGTACCCGTGAGACGAAGAGACAGACGATGGATAGCGCAGCTGAGTTTGCCAGGCCCGTCCCTACGGCTGCTGCAAAGAGAGCCGCTGCCGCTGTCGCTGTCGCTGCCGCTGCGGCTGTCACTGCCGCTGCCGCTCCCACCATCGCGTGAGCAACAGCATGGAAGAATTAAGTGCCGTGTCGGTTGCCAGCGTCGCCACCGCTGGCAAAAAGAAGTCAAGCAATTGAAGAACCGTGGACGACGTCCTCCCCCTGCGTACCCGTGAGTCCGAAGAGACAGACGCTGGATAGCGCAGCTGAGTTTGCCAGGCTGCCCCTACGGCGGCTGCAAAGAGAGCCGCTGCCGCTGCAGCTGCTGATGACGACTGCGAAGCCGCTGTCGCTGCCGGCCCCACCATCGCGCGAGCAGCAGCATGGAAGAAGCCGCAGCAGTGCGGAACGCTTTGCTGACAGACTGCCTGGAGCTCTGCCCGCCGCCCACTTCCCTTCGTCTGCTCACAACGTGGATGGAGGGCGCCCTGAAAATGGACGCCAGAAGCGTGGCCGGCACGGAATTAAGTGCCGTGTCGGTTGCCAGCGTCGCCACCGCTGGCAAGAAGAAGTCAAGTAGTTGAAGAACCGTGGACGATGTCCTCCCCCTGTATACCCGTGGGTCCGAAGAGATAGACGCTAGATAGCGCAGCTTAGTTTGCCAGGCCCGTCCCTACGGCTGCTGCAAAGAGAGCCGCTGCCGCTCTCGCTGTCGCTGCCGCTGCCGCTGTCACTGCCGCTGCCGCTCCCACCATCGCGTGAGCAACAGCATGGAAGAATTAAGTGCCGTGTCGGTTGCCAGCGTCGCCACCGCTGGCAAGAAGAAGTCAAGCAATTGAAGAACCGTGGACGACGTCCTCCCCCTGCGTACCCGTGAGTCCGAAGAGACAGACGCTGGATAGCGCAGCTGAGTTTGCCAGGCCTGCCCCTACGGCGGCTGCAAAGAGAGCCGCTGCCGCTGCCGCTGCTGATGACGACTGCGAAGCCGCTGTCGCTGCCGGCCCCACCATCGCGCGAGCAGCTGCATGGAAGAAGCCGCAGCAGTGCGGAACGCTTTGCTGACAGACTGCCTGGAGCTCTGCCCGCCGCCCACTTCCCTTCGTCTGCTCACAACGTGGATGGAGGGCGCCCTGAAAATGGACGCCAGAAGCGTGGCCGGCACGGAATTAAGTGCCGTGTCGGTTGCCATCGTCGCAACCGGTGGCAAGAAGATGTCAAGTAATTGAAGAACCGTGGACGACGTCCTCCCCTGCGTACCCGTGAGTCCGAAGAGACAGACGATGGATAGCGCAGCTGAGTTTGCCAGGCCCGTCCCTACGGCTGCTGCAAAGAGAGTCGCTGCCGCTGTCGCTGTCGCTGTCGCTGCCGCCCCCACCATAGCGAGTGCAGCAGCATGGAAGATTGTGGAAGTGGGGTCTGGGGCGATCATCGGGGAGCTCTCGGCAGCTGCCGAAGTGACCCGCCTTGAGCTCTGCCCGCCGCCCCTCCCCTTCTTCTGATCACAACGTGGATAGAGTGCGCCTGCATATGGACGCCAGAATCGTGACCGGCACGGAACTAAGTGCCGTGTCGGTTGCCACCGTCGCCACCGGTGGCAAGAAAATGTCAAGTAGTTGAAGAACCGTGGTCGATGTCCGCCCCTGAGTACCCGTGAGTCCGAAGAGACAGACGCTGGATAGCGCAGCTGAGTTTGCCAGGCCTGCCCCTACGGCGGCTGCAAAGAGAGCCGCTGCCGCTGCCGCTGCTGATGACGACTGCGAAGCCGCTGTCGCTGCCGGCCCCACCATCGCGCGAGCAGCAGCATGGAAGAAGCCGCAGCAGTGCGGAACGCTTTGCTGACAGACTGCCTGGAGCTCTGCCCGCCGCCCACTTCCCTTCGTCTGCTCACAACGTGGATGGAGGGCGCCCTGAAAATGGACGCCAGAAGCGTGGCCGGCACGGAATTAAGTGCCGTGTCGGTTGCCAGCGTCGCCACCGCTGGCAAGAAGAAGTCAAGTAGTTGAAGAACCGTGGACGATGTCCTCCCCCTGTATACCCGTGGGTCCGAAGAGATAGACGCTAGATAGCGCAGCTTAGTTTGCCAGGCCCGTCCCTACGGCTGCTGCAAAGAGAGCCGCTGCCGCTCTCGCTGTCGCTGCCGCTGCCGCTGTCACTGCCGCTGCCGCTCCCACCATCGCGTGAGCAACAGCATGGAAGAATTAAGTGCCGTGTCGGTTGCCAGCGTCGCCACCGCTGGCAAGAAGAAGTCAAGCAATTGAAGAACCGTGGACGACGTCCTCCCCCTGCGTACCCGTGAGTCCGAAGAGACAGACGCTGGATAGCGCAGCTGAGTTTGCCAGGCCTGCCCCTACGGCGGCTGCAAAGAGAGCCGCTGCCGCTGCCGCTGCTGAGACGACTGCGAAGCCGCTGTCGCTGCCGGCCCCACCATCGCGCGAGCAGCTGCATGGAAGAAGCCGCAGCAGTGCGGAACGCTTTGCTGACAGACTGCCTGGAGCTCTGCCCGCCGCCCACTTCCTTCGTCTGCTCACAACGTGGATGGAGGGCGCCCTGAAAATGGACGCCAGAAGCGTGGCCAGCACGGAATTAAGTGCCGTGTCGGTTGCCATCGTCGCAACCGGTGGCAAGAAGATGTCAAGTAATTGAAGAACCGTGGACGACGTCCTCCCCTGCGTACCCGTGAGTCCGAAGAGACAGACGATGGATAGCGCAGCTGAGTTTGCCAGGCCCGTCCCTACGGCTGCTGCAAAGAGAGTCGCTGCCGCTGTCGCTGCCGCCCCCACCATAGCGAGTGCAGCAGCATGGAAGATTGTGGAAGTGGGGTCTGGGGCGATCATCGGGGAGCTCTCGGCAGCTGCCGAAGTGACCCGCCTTGAGCTCTGCCCGCCGCCCCCTCCCCTTCTTCTGATCACAACGTGGATAGAGTGCGCCCTGCATATGGACGCCAGAATCGTGACCGGCACGGAACTAAGTGCCGTGTCGGTTGCCACCGGTGGCAAGAAAATGTCAAGTAGTTGAAGAACCGTGGTCGATGTCCTCCCCTGAGTACCCGTGAGTCCGAAGAGACAGACGATGGATAGCGCAGCTGAGTTTGCCAGGCCCGTCCCTACGGCTGCTGCAAAGAGAGTCGCTGCCGCTGTCGCTGTCGCTGTCGCTGCCGCCCCCACCATAGCGAGTGCAGCAGCATGGAAGATTGTGGAAGTGGGGTCTGGGGCGATCATCGGGGAGCTCTCGGCAGCTGCCGAAGTGACCCGCCTTGAGCTCTGCCCGCCGCCCCCTCCCCTTCTTCTGATCACAACGTGGATAGAGTGCGCCCTGCATATGGACGCCAGAAGCGTGGCCGGCACGGAATTAAGTGCCGTGTCGGTTGCCATCGTCGCAACCGGTGGCAAGAAGATGTCAAGTAATTGAAGAACCGTGGACGACGTCCTCCCCTGCGTACCCGTGAGTCCGAAGAGACAGACGCTGGATAGCGCAGCTGAGTTTGCCAGGCCTGCCCCTACGGCGGCTGCAAAGAGAGCCGCTGCTGATGACGACTGCGAAGCCGCTGTCGCTGCCGGCCCCACCATCGCGCGAGCAGCTGCATGGAAGAAGCCGCAGCAGTGCGGAACGCTTTGCTGACAGACTGCCTGGAGCTCTGCCCGCCGCCCACTTCCCTTCGTCTGCTCACAACGTGGATGGAGGGCGCCCTGAAAATGGACGCCAGAAGCGTGGCCGGCACGGAATTAAGTGCCGTGTCGGTTGCCATCGTCGCAACCGGTGGCAAGAAGATGTCAAGTAATTGAAGAACGTGGACGACGTCCTCCCCTGCGTACCCGTGAGACCGAAGAGACAGACGATGGATAGCGCAGCTGAGTTTGCCAGGCCCGTCCCTACGGCTGCTGCAAAGAGAGTCGCTGCCGCTGTCGCTGTCGCTGTCGCTGCCGCCCCCACCATAGCGAGTGCAGCAGCATGGAAGATTGTGGAAGTGGGGTCTGGGGCGATCATCGGGGAGGTCTCGGCAGCTGCCGAAGTGACCCGCCTTCTTCTGATCACAACGTGGATAGAGTGCGCCCTGCATATGGACGCCAGAATCGTGACCGGCACGGAACTAAGTACCGTGTCGGTTGCCACCGTCGCCACCGGTGGCAAGAAAATGTCAAGTAGTTGAAGAACCGTGGTCGATGTCCTCCCCTTGAGTACCCGTGAGTCCGAAGAGACAGACGCGGATAGCGCAGCTGAGTTTGCCAGGCCTGCCCTACGGCGGCTGCAAAGAGAGCCGCTGCCGCTGCCGCTGCCGCTGCCGCTGCCGCTGCCGCTGCTGAGAACGACTGCGAAGCCGCTGTCGCTGCCGGCCCCCCATCACGCGAGCAGCAGCATGGAAGAAGCCGCAGCAGTGCGGAACGCTTTGCTGACAGACTGCCTGGAGCTCTGCCCGCCGCCCACTTCCCTTCGTCTGCTCACAACGTGGATGGAGGGCGCCCTGAAGATGGACGCCAGTACCGTGACCGGCACGGAATTAAGGGCCGTGTCGGTTGCCAGGGTCGCCACCGGTGGCAAGAAGAAGTCAAGTAGTTGAAGAACCGTGGACGATAGCGCAGCTGAGTTTGCCAGTCCCGCCCCTACTGCTGCTGCAAAGAGAGCCGCTGCTGATGGAGCTCGGCAGCTGCCGAAGTGGCACGCCTTGACTGGTGGGTGTCGCCCCCGAACCTGACAGACTGCCTGGAGCGCTGATCGTGTCACCCTTCTTTTCTGCAGCCCACAACGTGGATGGAGGCGCCCTGAAAATGGACGCCAGAAGCGTGACCGGCACGGAATTAAGTGCCGTGTCGGTTGCCAGCGTCGCCACTGCCGGCAAGAAGAAGTCAAGTAGTTGAAGAACCGTGGACGATGTCCTCCCCCTGTATACCCGTGGGTCCGAAGAGACAGACCCTGGATAGCGCAGCTGAGTTTGCTAGGCCAGTCCCTACGGCTGCTGCAAAGAGAGTCGCTGCCGCTGTCGCTGTCGCTGCCGCACCCACCATCGCGCGAGCAGCAGCATGGAAGATTGTGGAAGAGGGGTCTGGGGCGATCATCGCGGTGCTCTCGGCAGCTGCCGAAGTGACCCGCCTTGACCTGGTGGGTGTCGCCCCCGAACCTGACAGACAGCCTGAAGCGCTGTTCGCCGCCCCCTTCCCTTCTGCAGCCAACAACGTGGATGGAGGGCTCCCTGAAAATGCACGCCAGAAGCGTGACAGGCACGGAATTAAGTGCCGTTTCGGTTGCCAGCGTCGCCACCGGTGGCAAGAAAATGTCAAGTAGTTGAAGAACCGTGGACGACGTCCACCCCTGCGTACCCGTGGGTCCGAAGAGACAGACGCTGGATAGCGCAGCTAAGTTTGCCAGGCCCGCCCCTACGGCTGCTGCAAAGAGAGCCGCTGCCGCTGCTGATGACGACTGCGGAGCCGCTGTCGCTGCCGCCCCCACCATCTCGCGAGCAGCAGCATGGAAGAAGCAGCAGCATTGCGGAACGCGTTGCTGACACACTGCCTGGAGCGCTACTCACTGCCCCTTCCCATCTTCTGCTCACAACGTGGATAGAGGGCGCCCTGAAAATAGACGCCAGAAGCGTGACCGGCACGGAATTAAGTGCCGTTTCGGTTGCCAGCGTCGCCACCGGTGGCAAGAAAATGTCAAGTAGTTGAAAAACCGTGGACGACGTCCTCCCTCTGCGTACCCGTGAGTCCGAAGAGACACACGCTGGATAGCGCAGCTGAGTTGGCCAGGCCCGCCCCTACGGCTGCTGCAAAGAGAGCCGCTGCCGCTGCCGCTGCTGATGACGACTGCGGAGCCGCTGTCGCTGCCGCCCCACCATCTCGCGAGCAGCAGCATGGAAGAAGCAGCAGCATTGCCCTCCCCAACTGCCGTCCACAACGTGGATGGAGGGCGCCCTGAAGATGAACGCCAGTACAGTGACCGGCACGGAATTAAGGACCGTGTCGGTTGCCAGGGTCGCCACCGGTGGCAAGAAGAAGTCAAATAGTTGAAGAACCGTGGACGACGTCCACCCCTGCGTACCCGTGGGTCCGAAGAGACAGACGCTGGATAGCGCAGCTAAGTTTGCCAGGCCCGTCCCTACGGCTGCTGCAAAGAGAGTCGCTGCCGCTGTCGCTGCCGCTGTCGCTGCCGCTGTCGCTGTCGTTGTCGCTGTCGCTGCCGCTGTCGCTGCCGCCCCCACCATCGCGCGAGCAGCAGCATGGAAGATTGTGGAAGAGGGGTCTGGGGCGATCATCGCGGAGCTCTCTGCAGCTGCCGAAGTGACCCGCCTTGACCTGGTGGGTGTCGCCCCCGAACCTGACAGACAGCCTGAAGCGCTGTTCGCCGCCCCCTCCCTTCTGCAGCCAACAACGTGGATGGAGGGCTCCCTGAAAATGCACGCCAGAAGCGTGATCGGCACGGAATTGAGTGCCGAGTCGATTGACAGCGTCGCCGCCGCTGGCAAGAAGAAGTCAAGTAGTTGAAGAACCGTGGACGATGTCCTCCCCCTGTATACCCGTGAGTCCGAAGAGACAGACGCTGGATAGCGCAGCTGAGTTTGCCAGGCCTGCCCCTACGGCGGCTGCAAAGAGAGCCGCTGCCGCTGCCGCTGCTGATGACGACTGCGAAGCCGCTGTCGCTGCCGGCCCCACCATCGCGCGAGCAGCAGCATGGAAGAAGCCGCAGCAGTGCGGAACGCTTTGCTGACAGACTGCCTGGAGCTCTGCCCGCCGTCCACTTCCCTTCGTCTGCTCACAACGTGGATGGAGGGCACCCTGAAAATGGACGCCAGAAGCGTGGCCGGCACGGAATTAAGTGCCGTGTCGGTTGCCAGCGTCGCCACCGCTGGCAAGAAGAAGTCAAGTAGTTGAAGAACGGTGGACGATGTCCTCCCCCTGTATACCGTGGGTCCGAAAAGATAGACGCTGGATAGCGCAGCTGAGTTTGGCAGGCCCGCCCCTGCGGCTGCTGCAAAGAGAGCCGCTGCCGCTGCCGCTGCCGCTGTCGCTGCCGCTGTCACTGCCGCTGTCGCTGTCGCTGCCGCTCCCACCATCGCGCGAGCAACAGCATGGAAGAATAAGTGCCGTGTCGGTTGCCAGCGTCGCCACCGCTGGCAAGAAGAAGTCAAGTAGTTGAAGAACCGTGGACGATGTCTCCCATGTATAACCGTGGGTCCGAAGAGACAGACGCTGGTTAGCGCAGCTAAGTTTGCCAGGCCAGTCCCTACGGCTGCTGCAAAGAGAGTCGCTGACGGCTTCGTTGTCGCTGTCGCTGTCGCTGCCGCTGTCGATGCCGATCCCACCATAGCGCGAGCAGCAGCATGGAAGAAGCAGCAGCATTGCGGAACGCGTTGCTGACCAACTGCCTGGAGCGCTACTCACTGCCCCCTCCATTTTCTGCTCACAACGTGGATAGAGGGCGCCCTGAAAATAGACGCCAGAAGCGTGACCGGCACGGAATTAAGTGCCGTGTCGGTTGCCATCGTCGCAACCGGTGGCAAGAAGATGTCAAGTAATTGAAGAACCGTGGACGACGTCCTCCCCCTGCGTACCGTGAGTCCGAAGAGACAGACGATGGATAGCGCAGCTGAGTTTGCCAGGCCCGTCCCTACGGCTGCTGCAAAGAGAGTCGCTGCCGCTGTCGCTGTCGCTGTCGCTGCCGCCCCCACCATAGCGAGTGCAGCAGCATGGAAGATTGTGGAAGTGGGGTCTGGGGCGATCATCGGGGAGGTCTCGGCAGCTGCCGAAGTGACCCGCCTTGAGCTCTGCCCGCCGCCCCTCCCCTTCTTCTGATCACAACGTGGATAGAGTGCGCCCTGCATATGGACGCCAGAATCGTGACCGGCACGGAACTAAGTACCGTGTCGGTTGCCACCGTCGCCACCGGTGGCAAGAAAATGTCAAGTAGTTGAAGAACCGTGGTCGATGTCCTCCCCTTGAGTACCGTGAGTCCGAAGAGACAGACGCTGGATAGCGCAGCTGAGTTTGCCAGGCCTGCCCCTACGGCGGCTGCAAAGAGAGCCGCTGCCGCTGCCGCTGCCGCTGCTGATGACGACTGCGAAGCCGCTGTCGCTGCCGGCCCCACCATCACGCGAGCAGCAGCATGGAAGAAGCCGCAGCAGTGCGGAACGCTTTGCTGACAGACTGCCTGGAGCTCTGCCCGCCGCCCACTTCCTTCGTCTGCTCACAACGTGGATGGAGGGCGCCCTGAAGATGGACGCCAGTACCGTGACCGGCACGGAATTAAGGGCCGTGTCGGTTGCCAGGGTCGCCACCGGTGGCAAGAAGAAGTCAAGTAGTTGAAGAACCGTGGACGATAGCGCAGCTGAGTTTGCCAGTCCCGCCCCTACTGCTGCTGCAAAGAGAGCCGCTGCTGATGGAGCTCGGCAGCTGCCGAAGTGGCACGCCTTGACCTGGTGGGTGTCGCCCCCGAACCTGACAGACTGCCTGGAGCGCTGATCGTGTCACCCTTCTTTTCTGCAGCCCACAACGTGGATGGAGGCGCCCTGAAAAATGGACGCCAGAAGCGTGACCGGCACGGAATTAAGTGCCGTGTCGGTTGCCAGCGTCGCCACTGCCGGCAAGAAGAAGTCAAGTAGTTGAAGAACCGTGGACGATGTCCTCCCCTGTATACCCGTGGGTCCGAAGAGACAGACCCTGGATAGCGCAGCTGAGTTTGCTAGGCCAGTCCCTACGGCTGCTGCAAAGAGAGTCGCTGCCGCTGTCGCTGTCGCTGCCGCTGTCGCTGTCGCTGCCGCACCCACCATCGCGCGAGCAGCAGCATGGAAGATTGTGGAAGAGGGGTCTGGGGCGATCATCGCGGTGCTCTCGGCAGCTGCCGAAGTGACCCGCCTTGACCTGGTGGGTGTCGCCCCGAACCTGACAGACAGCCTGAAGCGCTGTTCGCCGCCCCCTTCCCTTCTGCAGCCAACAACGTGGATGGAGGGCTCCCTGAAAATGCACGCCAGAAGCGTGACAGGCACGGAATTAAGTGCCGTTTCGGTTGCCAGCGTCGCCACCGGTGGCAAGAAAATGTCAAGTAGTTGAAGAACCGTGGACGACGTCCACCCCTGTGTACCCGTGGGTCCGAAGAGACAGACGCTGGATAGCGCAGCTAAGTTTGCCAGGCCCGCCCTACGGATGCTGCAAAGAGAGCCGCTGCCGCTGCTGATGACGACTGCGGAGCCGCTGTCGCTGCCGCCCCCACCATCTCGCGAGCAGCAGCATGGAAGAAGCAGCAGCATGCGGAACGCGTTGCTGACACACTGCCTGGAGCGCTACTCACTGCCCCTTCCCCATCTTCTGCTCACAACGTGGATAGAGGGCGCCCTGAAAATAGACGCCAGAAGCGTGACCGGCACAGAATTAAGTGCCGTTTCGGTTGCCAGCGTCGCCACCGGTGGCAAGAAAATGTCAAGTAGTTGAAGAACCGTGGACGACGTCCTCCCTCTGCGTACCCGTGAGTCCGAAGAGACACACGCTGGATAGCGCAGCTGAGTTGGCCAGGCCCGCCCCTACGGCTGCTGCAAAGAGAGCCGCTGCCGCTGCCGCTGCTGATGACGACTGCGGAGCCGCTGTCGCTGCCGCCCACCATCTCGCGAGCAGCAGCATGGAAGAAGCAGCAGCATTGCCCTCCCAACTGCCGTCCACAACGTGGATGGAGGGCGCCATGAAGATGAACGCCAGTACCGTGACCGGCACGGAATTAAGGACCGTGTCGGTTGCCAGGGTCGCACCGGTGGCAAGAAGAAGTCAAATAGTTGAAGAACCGTGGACGACGTCCACCCCTGCGTACCGTGGGTCCGAAGAGACAGACGCTGGATAGCGCAGCTAAGTTTGCCAGGCCCGTCCCTACGGCTGCTGCAAAGAGAGTCGCTGCCGCTGTCGCTGTCGCTGTCGTTGTCGCTGTCGCTGCCGCTGTCGCTGTCGCTGCCGCCCCCACCATCGCGCGAGCAGCAGCATGGAAGATTGTGGAAGAGGGGTCTGGGCGATCATCGCGGAGCTCTCTGCAGCTGCCGAAGTGACCCGCCTTGACCTGGTGGGTGTCGCCCCCGAACCTGACAGACAGCCTGAAGCGCTGTTCGCCGCCCCTCCCTTCTGCAGCCCACAACGTGGATGGAGGGCTCCTGAAAATGCACGCCAGAAGCGTGATCGGCACGGAATTGAGTGCCGAGTCGATTGACAGCGTCGCCGCCGCTGGCAAGAAGAGAGTCAAGTAGTTGAAGAACCGTGGACGATGTCTCCCCCTGTATACCCGTGAGTCCGAAGAGACAGACGCTGGATAGCGCAGCTGAGTTTGCCAGGCCTGCCCCTACGGCGGCTGCAAAGAGAGCCGCTGCCGCTGCGCTGCTGATGACGACTGCGAAGCGCTGTCGCTGCCGGCCCCACCATCGCGCGAGCAGCAGCATGGAAGAAGCCGCAGCAGTGCGGAACGCTTTGCTGACAGACTGCCTGGAGCTCTGCCGCCGTCCACTTCCCTTCGTCTGCTCACAACGTGGATGGAGGGCACCCTGAAAATGGACGCCAGAAGCGTGGCCGGCACGGAATTAAGTGCCGTGTCGGTTGCCAGCGTCGCCACCGCTGGCAAGAAGAAGTCAAGTAGTTGAAGAACGGTGGACGATGTCCTCCCCTGTATACCCGTGGGTCCGCGAAAAGATAGACGCTGGATAGCGCAGCTGGTTTGCAGGCCGCCCCTGCGGCTGCTGCAAAGAGAGCCGCTGCCGCGCCGCTGCCGCTGTCGCTGCCGCTGTCACTGCGCTGTCGCTGTCGCTGCCGCTCCCACCATCGCGCGAGGCAACAGCATGGAAGAAGATAAGTGCCGTGTCGGTTGCCAGCGTCGCCACCGCTGGAAGAAGAAGTCAAGTAGTTGAAGAAACGTGGACGATGCCTCCCCATGTAGACAACCGTGGGTCCGAAGAGACAGACGCTGGATAGCGCAGCTAAGTTTGCAGGCCCAGTCCTACGGCTGCTGCAAAGAGAGTCGATGACGGTTCGTTGTCGCTGTCGCTGTCGCTGCCGCTGTCGATGCCGATCCACCATCGCGCGAGCAGCAGCATGGAAGAAGCGCAGCATGCGGAACGCGTTGGACCAACTGCCTGGAGCGCTACTCACTGCCCCCTCCATTTTCTGCTCACAACGTGGATAGAGGGCGCCCTGAAAATAGACGCCAGAAGCTGGTGACCGGCACGGAATTAAGTGCCGTGTCGGTTGCCATCGTCGCAACCGGTGGCAAGAAGATGTCAAGTAATGAAGAACCGTGGACGACGTCATCCCCTGCGTACCGTCAGTCCGAAGAGACAGACGATGGATAGCGCAGCTGAGTTTGCCAGGCCAGTCCAACGGCTGCTGCAAAAGAGAGTCGCTGCCGCTGTCGCTGTCGCTGTCGCTGCCGCCCCCACCATAGCGAGTGCAGCAGCAGGAAGATTGTGGAAGAGGGGTCTGGGGCGATCATCGCGGAGCTCTCGGCAGCTGCCGAAGTGACCCGCTTGACCTGGTGGGTGTCGCCCCCGAACCTGACAGACAGCCTGAAGCGCTGTTCGCCGCCCCCTCCCTTCTGCAGCCAACAACGTGGATGGAGGGCTACCTGAAAATGCACGCCAGAAGCGTGGCCGGCACGGATTAAGTGCCGTTTTGTTGCCAGCGTAGCACCGGTGGCAAAGAAAATGTCAAGTAGTGAAGAAGAACCGTGGACGACGTCCTCCCCCTGCGTACCCGTGAGTCCGAAAAGAAGACGCTAGATAGCGCAGCTAGTTTGCCAGGCCCGTCCCTACGGCTGCTGCAAAGCGAGCCGCTGCCGCTGTCGCTGTCGCTGCCGCGCCGCTGTCGCTGTCGCTGCCGCTGCCGCTGTCACTGCCGCTGCCGCTCCCACCATCGCGTGAGCAACAGCATGGAAGAATAAGGCCGTGTCGGTTGCCAGCGTCGCCACCGCTGGCAAGAAGAAGTCAAGTAATTGAAGAACCGTGGACGACGTCCCCCCTGCGTACCCGTGAGTCCGAAGAGACAGTCGCTGGATAGCGCAGCTGAGTTTGCCAGGCCTGCCCCTACGGCGGCTGCAAAGAGAGCCGCTGCCGCTGCTGATGACGACTGCGAAGCCGCTGTCGCTGCCGGCCCCACCTCGCGCGAGCAGCAGCATGGAAGAAGCCGCAGCAGTGCGGAACGCTTTGCTGACAGACTGCCTGGAGCTCTGCCCGCCGCCCACTTCCCTTCGTATGCTCACAACGTGGATGGAGGGCGCCCTGAATGGACGCCAGAAGCGTGGCCGGCACGGAATTAAGTGCCGTGTCGGTTGCCATCGTCGCAACGGTGGCAAGAAGATGTCAAGTAATTGAAGAACCGTGGACGACGTCCTCCCCTGCGTACCAGTAAGTCCGAAGAGACAGACGCTGGATAGCGCAGCCAAGTTGCCAGGCCTGCCCCTACGGCGGCTGCAAAGAGAGCCGCTGCTGATGACGACTGCGAAGCAGCCGCTGTCGCTGCCGGCCCACCATCGCGCGAGCAGCAGCATGGAAGAAGCCGCAGCAGTGCGGAACGCTTTGCTGACAGACTGCCTGGAGCTCTGCCGCCGCCCCTCCCTTCGTCTGCTCACAACGTGGATGGGGACGATGTCCTCCCCTGTTACCCGTGGGGTCAGAAGAGATAGGACGTGGATAGCGCAGCTGAGTTTGGCAGGCCCGACCCTGCGGCTGCTGCAAAGAGAGCCGCTGCCGCTGCCGCTGTCGCTGACGCTGCGCTGTCACTGCTCTGTCGCTGTCGCTGCGCTCCCACCATCGCGCGAGCAACAGCACTGAAGAATAAGTGCAGTGTCGGTGCCAGCGTCGCCACCGCTGGCAAGAAGAAGTCAAGTCGTTGAAAAACCGTGGACGATGTCCTCCCCTGTATACCGTGGGTACGAAAGAGACAGACGCTGGATAGCGCAGCTAAGTTGCCAGGCCAGTCCATACGGCTGCTGCAAAGAGAGTCGCTGCCGCTGTCGCTGCCGCTGTCGTTGTCGCTGTCGCTGCCGCTGTCGCTGTCGCTGCCGCTGCGATGCCGATCCCCCATCGCGCGAGCAACAGCATAGGAGGAAGCTAGGCAGCAATGCGGAACGCGTTTGCTGACAGACTGCCTGGAGCGCTACTCACTGCCCCCTCCCCATCTTATGCGCACAGGTGGATAGAGGCGTCGATGTCCTCCCCTGTATACCCGTGGGTCAGAAGAGATAGACGCTGGATAGCGCAGCTGAGTTGGCAGGCCCGCCCTGCGGCTGCTGCAAAGAGAGCCGCTGCCGTGCCGCTGTCGCTGCCGCTGCCGCTGTCACTGCTCTGTCGCTGTCGCTGCCGCTCCCACCATCGCGCGAGCAACAGCATGGAAGAATAAGTGCAGTGTCGGTTGCCAGCGTCGCCACCGCTGGCAAGAAGAAGTCAAGTAGTTGAAAAACCGTGGAACGATGTCCTCCCCTGTATAACCGTGGGTCCGAAGAGACAGACGCTGGATAGCGCAGCTAAGTTTGCCAGGCCAGTCCCTACGGCTGCTGCAAAGAGAGTCGCTGCCGCTGTCGCTGCCGCTGTCGTTGTCGCTGTCGCTGCCGCTGTCGCTGTCGCTGCCGCTGTCGATGCCGATCCCACCATCGCGCGAGCACAGCATAGGAGAAGCAGCAGCATGCGGAACGCGTTGCTGACAGACTGCCTGGAGCGCTACTCACTGCCCCCTCCCCATCTTCTGCTCACAGCGTGGATAGAGGGCGTCCTGAAAATAGACGCCAAAAGCGTGACCGGCACGGAATTGAGTGCCGAGTCGATTGCCATAGTCGCCGCCAGTGGCAAGAAGAAGTCAAGTAGTGAAGAAACGTGGACGACGTCTCCCCTGGCGTACCGTGAGTCTGAAGAGACAGACGCTTGATAGCGCAAATGAGTTTGCCAGCCCGCCCCTACGGCTGCTGCAAAGAGAGCCGCTGCGCTGTCGCTGCCGCTCCCACCATCGCGCGAGCAACAGCATGGAAGAATTAAGTGCCGTGTCGGTTGCCACCGTCGCCACCGGTGGCAAGAAAAATGTCAAGTAGTTGAAGAGCCGGGGACGACGTTCCCCCTGCGTACTCGTGAGACCGAAGAGACAGACGCTGGATAGCGCAGCAAAGTTTGCCAGGCCGTCCCTACGACTGCTGCAAATAGAGTCACTGCCGCTGTCGCTGTCGCTTTCGCTGTCGCTTTCGCTGTCGCTGCCGCTGTCGCTGCCGCTGTCGATGCCGATCCACCATCGCGCGAGCAGCAGAATAGGAGAAGCAGCAGCATTGCGGAACGCGTTGCTGACAGACTGCCTGGAGCGCTACTCACTGCCCCTCCCCATTTTCTGCTCACAACGTGGATAGAGGGCGCCTGAAAATAGACGCCAGAAGCGTGACCGGCACGGAATTAAGTGCCGTGTCGGTTGCAGCGTCGCCACCGGGCAGAAGAAGTCAAGTAGTTGAAGAACCGTGGACGATGTCCTCCCCCTGCGTACCCATGGGTCCGAAGAGACAGACGTGGATAGCGCAGCTAAGTTTGCAGGCCAGTCCTACGTGCTGCAAAGAGAGTCGCTGCCGCTGTCGTTGTCGCTGTCGCTGTCGCTGCCGCTGTCGCTGTCGCTGCCGCTGTCGATGCCGATTCCCACCATCGCGCGAGCAGCAGCATAGGAGAAGCAGCAGCATTGCGGAACGCGTTGCTGACCAGACTGCTGGAGCGCTACTCACTGCCCCCTCCCCATTTTCTGCTCACAACGTGGTAGAGGCGCCCTGAAAATAGACGCCGGAAGCGTGACCGGCACGGAATTAAGTGCCGTGTCGGTTGCCATCGTCGCAACGGGTGGCAAGAAGATGTCAAGTAATTGAAGAACCGTGGACGACGTCCTCCCCCTGCGTACCGTCAAGTCCGAAGAGACAGACGATGGATAGCGCAGCTGAGTTTGCCAGGCCAGTCCCACGGCTGCTGCAAAGAGAGTCGCTGCCGCTGTCGCGTCGGCGCTGTCGCTGCCGCCCCCCCATAGCGAGTGCAGCAGCATGGAAGATTGTGGAAGTGGGGTGGGGCAATCATCGCTGAGCTCTCGGCAGCTGCCGAAGTGACCCGCTTGACTGGTGGGTGTCGCCCCCGAACCTGACAGACAGCCTGAAGCGCTGTTCGCCGACCCCCCTTCTGCAGCCAACAAAGTGGATGGAGGGCTACCTGAAAATGCACGCAGAAGCGTGGCGGCACGGAATTAAGTGCCGTTTCGGTTGCCAGCGTAGCACCGGTGGCAAGAAAATGTCAAGTAGTTCAAGAACCGTGGACGACGCCTTCCCCTGCGTACCCGTGAGTCCGAAGAGACAGACGCTGGATAGCGCAGATGAGTTTGCCAGGCCCGCCTACGGCTGCTGCAAAGAGAGCCGCTGCCGCTGCTGATGACGACTGCGAAGCACGTTCGCTGCGCCAACACCATCGCGCGAGCAGGCAGCATGGAAGAAAGCAGCAACATTGCCCTCCCCAACTGCCGCCCAAACGTGGATGGAGGGCGCCTGAAGATGGACGCCAGTACCGTGACCGGCACGGAATTAAGTGCCGTTTCGGTTGCCAGCGGCCACACGGTGGCAAGAAAATGTCAAGTAGTTGAAGAACCGTGGTCGATGTCCTCCCCCTGCGTACCCGTGAGTCCGAAGAGACAGACGCTGGATAGCGCAGCTGAGTTTGCCAGGCTGCCCTACAGGCGGCTGCAAAGAGAGCCGCTGCCGCTGCCGCTGCTGATGACGACTGCGAGCCGCTGTCGCTGCGGCCCCACCATCGCGCGAGCAGCAGCATGGAAGAAGCCGCAGCAGTGCGGAACGCTTTGCTGACAGACTGCATGGAGCTCTGCCGCCCGCCCACTTCCTTCGTTGATCACAACGGGATGGAGGGCGCCATGCATATGGACGCCAGAATCGTGACCGGCAAGGAACTAAGTGCCGTGTCGGTTGCCACCGTCGCCACCGGTGGCAAGAAAATGTCATGTAGTTGAAGAACCGTGGACGACTTCCTCCCCCTGCGTACTCGTGAGACCGAAGAGACAGACGCTGGATAGCGCAGCAAAGTTTGCCAGGCCAGTCCCTACGACTGCTGCAAATAGAGTCACTGCCGCTGTCGCTGTCGCTTTCGCTGTCGCTGCCGCTATCGCTGCCGCTGTCGCTGCTGCTGTCGCTGCTGCTGTCGCTGTCGCTGCCGCTGTCGCTGCTATGTCGCTGTCGCTGCCGCCCCCACCATCGCGCGAGCAGCAGCATGGAAGATTGTGGAAGAGGGGTCTGGGGCGATCATCGCGGAGCTCTCGGCAACTGCCGAAGGACCCGCCTGACCTGGTGGGTGTCGCCCCCGGACCTGGACAGACTGCCTGGAGCGCTGCTCGACGCCCCCTCCCCTTCTGCAGCCCACAAAGTGGATGTTGGGCGCCCTGAAGATGGACGCCAGTACCGTGACCGGCACGGAATTAAGGGCCGTGTCGGTTGCCAGGGTCGCACCGGTGGCAAGAAGAAGTCAAGTAATTGAAGAACCGTGGACGACGTCCTCCCCCTGCGTACCGAGGGTCCGAAGAGACAGACGCTGGATAGCGCAGCTGAGTTTGGCAGGCCCGCCCCTACGGCTGCTGCAAAAGAAGCCGCTGCCGCTGCCGCTGCCGCTGCCGCTGTTACTGCCGCTGTCGCTGTCGCTGCCGCTCCCACCATCGCGCGAGCAACAGCATGGAAGAAGCAGCAGCATTGCCCTCCCCAACTGCCACACACACGTGGATGAGGGCGCCCTGAAGTGGACGCCAGTACAATCACCGGCACGGAATTAACGGCCGTGTCGGTTGTCAGCGTCGCCACGGTGCAAGAAGAAGTCAAGTAGTTGAAGAACCATGACGAAGTCCTCCCCTGCGTACCCGTGGGTCGTAGTAGAGACAGACGCTGGATAGCGCAGCTGAGTTTGACAGGCCCACCCCTACGGCTGCTGCAAAGAGCGCCGCTGCCGCTGTCGCTGCCGCTGTTTCTGCCGCTGTCGCGGTCTGCCGCTCCCACATCGCGCGAGCAGCTGCATGGAAGAATTAAGTGCCGTGTCGGTTGCCAGCGTCGCCGCCGGTGGCAAGAAGAAGTCAAGTAGTGAAGAACCGTGGACGATGTCCTCCCCTGTATACCCGTGGGTCCGAAGAGACAGACGCTGGATAGCGCAGCTAAGTTTGCCAGGCCAGTCCATACGGCTGCTGCAAAGAGAGCCGCTGCCGCTGCCGCTGCTGATGACGACTGCGGAGCCGCTGTCGCTGCCGCCCCACCATCTTGCGAGCAGCAGCATGGAAGAAGCAGCAGCATTGCGGAACGCGTTGCTGACAGACTGCCTGGAGCGCTACTCACTGCCCCCTCCCCATCTTCAGCTCACAACGTGGATAGAGGGCGCCCTGCAATAGACGCCAGTAGCGTGACCGCACGGAATTAAGTGCCGTTTCGGTTGCCAGCGTCGCCACCGGTGGCAAGAAGATGTCAAGTAATTGAAGAACCGTGGACGACGTCCTCCCCCTGCGTACCCGTGAGTCCGAAGAGACAGACGCTGGATAGCGCAGCTGAGTTTGCCAGGCCCGTCCATACGGCTGCTGCAAAGAGGAGCGCTGCCGCTGTCGCTGCTGATGACGACTGCGGAGCCGCTGTCGCTGCCGCCCCCACCATCTTGCGAGCAGCAGCATGGAAGAAGCCGCAGCAGTGCGGAACGCTTTGCTGAAGACTGCCTGGAGCTCTGGAGCTCGTGGATGGAGGGCGCCCCTGAAAATGGACGCCAGAAGCGTGGCCGGCACGGAATTAAGTGCCGTGTCGGTTGCCAGCGTCGCAACCGGTGGCAAGAAGATGTCAAGTAATGAAGAACCGTGGACGACGTCTCCCCCTGCGTACCCGTGAGTCCGAAGAGACAGACGCTGGATAGCGCAGCTTAGTTGCCAGGCCCGTCCCTACGGCTGCTGCAAAGAGAGTTCGCTGCCGCTGTCGCTGTCGCTGCCGCTGTCGATGCCCGCCCCCACCATAGCGCGTGCAGCAGCATGGGAAGTTGGGAAGAGGGTCTGGGGCGATCATCGCGGAGCTCTCGGCAGCTGCCGAAGTGACCCGCCTTGACCTGGTGGGTGTCGCCCCGAACTGACAGACAGCCTGAAGCGCTGTTCGCCGCCCCCTCCCCTTCTGCGGCCAACAAAGTGGATGGAGGGCTCCCTGAAAATGCACGCCAGAAGCGTGACCGGCACGGAATTAAGTGCCGTGTCGGTTGCCAGCGTCGCCACCGGTGGCAAGAAGAAGTCAAGTAGTTGAAGAACCGTGGACGACGTCCTCCCCTGGAGCTCTGCCCGCCGCCACCACCCCTTCTCTGCACACAAACATGGATGGGAGGCGCTGCAAAGAGAGCCGCTGCCGCTGCTGATGACGACTGCGATGCCGCGTTCGCTGCCGCCCCCACCATCGCGCGAGCAGCAGCATGGAAGAAGCAGCAGCATTGCCATCCCCAACTGCGCCCACAAAACGTGGATGAGGGCGCCTGAAGATGGACGCCAGTACCGTGACCGGCACGGAATTAAGGGGCCGTGTGGTTTGCCAGGGTCGCCACCGGTGGCAAGAAGACGTCAAGTAGTTGAAGAACCGTGGACGATAGCGCAGCTAAGTTTGCCAGGCCCGCCCTACTGCTGCTGCAAAAGAGAGCCGCTGCGATGGAGCTCGGCAGCTGCCGAGTGACACGCCTTGACCTGGTGGGTGTCGCCCCCGAACCTGACAGGACTGCCTGGAGCGCTGTTCGTGTCACCCTTCTTTTCTGCAGCCCACAACGTGGATGGAGGCGCCCTGAAAATGGACGCCAGAAGCGTGACCGGCACGGAATTAAGTGCCGTGTCGGTTGCCAGCGTCGCAACCGGTGGCAAGAAGATGTCAAGTAATTGAAGAAACCGTGGACGACGTGCTCCCCCTGTATACCCGTGGGTCCGAAGAGACAGACCTGGATAGCGCAGCTGAGTTTGCTAGGCAGTCTACGGGCTGCTGCAAAGAGAGTCGCTGTCGCTGCCGCTGTCGCTGTCGCTTCCGCCCCCACCATCGCGCGAGCAGCAGCATGGAAGATTGTGGAAGAGGGGTCTGGGGCGATCATCGCGGTGCTCTCGGCAGCTGCCGAAGTGACCCGCCTTCACCTGGTGGGTGTCGCCCCCGAACCTGACAGACAGCCTGAAGCGCTGTTCGCCGCCCCCTCCCCTCTGCAGCCCACAACGTGGATGGAGGGCTCCCTGAAATGCACGCCAGAAGCGTGATCGGCACGGAATTGAGTGCCGAGTCGATTGACAGCGTCGCCGCCGCTGGCAAGAAAAAGTCAAGTAGTTGAAGAACCGTGGACGACGTCCTCCCTTGCGTACCCGTGAGTCCGAAGTGGACAGGGGGATTAGCGCCAGCTAAGTTTGCTAGGCCCGCCCCTACGGCTGCTGCAAAGAGAGCGCTGCCGCTGCTGATGACGACTGCGAAGCCGCTGTCGCTGCCGCCACCACCATCGCGCGAGCAGCAGCATGGAAGAAGCAGCTGCAGTGCGAACGCGTTGCTGACAGGACTGCCTGGAGCGCTACTCAATGCCCCTCCCCATCTTCTGCTCACAACGTGGATAGAGGGCGCCCTGAAAATAGACGCCAGAAGCGTGACCGGCACGGAATTAAGTGCCGTTTCGGATGCCAGCGTCTCCACCGGTGGCAAGAAAATGTCAAGTAGTGAATGAAAGAACCGTGGGACGACGTCCTCCCCTGCGCCCGTGAGTCCGAAGAGACAGACGCTTGATAGCGCAGCTGAGTTTGCCAGGACCGCCCCTACGGCTGCTGCAAAGAGAGCCGCTGCCGCGCCGCTGCCGCTGCCGCTGCTGATGACGACTGCGAAGCCGCTGTCGCTGCCGCCCCACTATCTCGCGAGCAGCAGTATGGAAGAAGCAGCAGATTGCGGACGCGTTGCTGACAGACTGCCTGGAGCGCTACTCACTGCCCCCTTCCATCTTCTGCTCACAGCGTGGATAGAGGGCGCCCTGAAAATAGACGCCAGAAGCGTGACCGGCACGGAATTCAGTGCCGAGTCGATTGCCAGCGTCGCCGCCAGTGGCAAGAAGAAGTCAAGTAGTTGAAGAACCGTGGACGACGTCCTCCCCCTGCGTACCCGTGAGTCCGAAGAGACAAACGCTTGATAGCGCAAAGGAGTTTGCCAGGCCGCCCCTACGGCTGCTGCAAAGAGAGCCGCTGCCGCTGGCCGTCGCTGCCGCTCCCACCATCGCGCGAGCAACAGCATGGAAGAATTAAGTGCCGTGTCGGTTGCCAGCGTCGCCGCCGCTGGCAAGAAGAAGTCAAGTAGTTGAAGAAACGTGGACGACGTCCTCCCTTTGCGTACCCGTGAGTCCGAAGTGACAGACGCTGGATAGCGCAGCTAAGTTGCTAGGCCCGCCCCTACGGCTGCTGCAAAGAGAGTGTCGCTGCGCTGCTGATGACGACTGCGAAGCCGCTGTCGCTGCCGCCCCCACTATCTCGCGAGCAGCAGCATGGAAGAAAGCAGCAGCATTGCCCTATCCAACTGCCGCCACAACGTGGATGGAGGGCGCCCTGAAGATGGACGCCAGTACCGTGACCGGCACGGAATTAAGGGCCGTGTCGGTTGCCAGGGTCGCCACCGGTGGGAAGAAGAAGTCAAATAGTTGAAGAACCGTGGACGATGTCTCTCCCCTGTATACCGTGGGTCCGAAGAGACAGGACGCTTGATAGCGCAAACTGAGTTTGCCAGGCCCTCACCTACGGCTGCTGCAAAGAGAGCCGCGGCCGCGTTCGCTGCCGCCCGCACCATCGCGCGAGCAGCAGCATGGAAGAAGCAGCAGCATTGCCCTCCC
>JAURSC010000121.1:0-98631 GCA_030788265.1 Drosophila americana
CCTGAAAATGGACGCCAAAAGCGTGACCGGCACGGAATTAAGTGCCGTGTCGGTTGCCAGCGTCGCCACCGGTGGCAAGAAGAAGTCAAGTAGTTGAAGAACCGTGGACGACGTCCTCCCCTGGAGCTCTGCCCGCCGCCCCCTCCCCTTCTTCTGCTCGCAACATGGATGGAGGGCGCCAGAAAATGGACGCCAGAAGCCCGCCCCTACGGCTGCTGCAAAGAGAGCCGCGGGCCGGTGCCGCTGCTGATGACGACTGCGAAGCCGCTGTCGCTGCCGCCCCGACCATCTCGCGAGCAGCAGCATGGAAGAAGCAAGCAGCATTGCAGAACGCGTTGCTGACAGACTGCCTGGAGCGCTACTCACTGCCCCCTCCCCATCTTCTGCTCACAACGTGGATAGAGGGCGCCCTGAAAATAGACGCCGAAGCGTGACCGGCACGGAATAAAGTGACGTTTCGGTTGCCAGCGTCGCCACCGGTGGCAAGAGATGTCAAGTAGTTGAAGAACCGGGACGACGTCCTCCCCTGCGTACCCGTGAGTCCGAAGAGCCAGAAGCTGGATAGCGCAGCTGAGTTTGCCAGGCCCGCCCCTACGGCTGCTGCAAAGAGAGTCGCTGCGCTGTCACTGCCGCTGTCGCTGCCGCTGTCGCTGTCGCTGTCGCTGTCGCTGCCGCTGTCGCTGCTATGTCGCTGTCGCTGCCGCCCCCACCATCGCGCGAGCAGCAGAGGAAAAAGCAGCAGCATTGCAGAACGCGTTGCTGACAGACTGCCTGGAGCGCTACTCACTGCCCCCTCCCATCTTCTGCACAACGTGGATAGAGGGCGCCCTGAAAATAGACGCCAGACGCGGACCGGCACGGAATTAAGTGCCGTTTCGGTTGCCAGCGTCGCCACCGGTGGCAAGAAGATGTCAAGTAGTTGAAGAACCGTGGACGACGTCATCCCCCTGCGTACCCGTAAGTCCGAAGAGCCAGACGCTGGATAGCGCAGCTGAGTTTGCCAGGCCCGCCTGCGGCTGCTGCAAAGAGAGTCGCTGCCGCTGTCGCTGCCGCTCCCACCATCGCGCGAGCAACAGCATGGAAGAGGCAGCAGCATTGCCCTCCCCAACTGCCGTCCACAACGTGGATGGAGGGCGCCCTGAAGATGGACGCCAGTACAGTGACGGACGGGCGTGTCGGTTGTCAGCGTCGCCACCGTGGCAAGAGAAGTCAAGTAGTTGAAAGAACCGTGGACGACGTCCTCCCCCTGCGTACCCCGTGGGTCCGAAGAGAGACAGACGCTGAATAGCGCAGCTAAGTTTGCCAGGCCCGCCCCTACTGCTGCTGCAAAGAGAGCCGCTGCTGCTGCCGCTGCTGATGACGACTGCGACGCCGCTGTCGCTGCCGCCCACCATCGAACGAGCAGCATCATGGAAGTTTGTGGAAGAGGGGACTGGGGCGATCATCGCGGAGCTCTCGGCAGCTGCCGAAGTGACCCGCCTTGACCTGGTGGGTGTCGCCCCGAACCTGACAGACTGCCTGGAGCGCTGTTCGTCGCACCCTTTTTTCTGCAGCCACAACGTGGATGGAGGCGCCTGAAAATGGACGCAGAAGCGTGAACGGCACGGAATTAAGTGCCGTATCGGTTGCCAGCGTCGCCACCGCTGGCAAGAAGAAGTCAAGTAGTTGAAGAACCGTGGACGATGTCCTCCCCTGTGTATACCGTGGGTCCGAAGAGACAGACGCTGGATAGCGCAACTGAGTTTGCCAGGCCCGCCCCTACGGCTGCTGCAAAGAGAGCCACTGCCGCTGCCGCTGTGATGACGACTGCGCGAAGCCGCGTTCGCTGCCGCCCCACCATCGCGCAAGCAGCAGCATGGAAGAAGCAGCAGCATTGCCCTCCCAACTGCCGCCCACAACGTGTACCGACGCCAGTACCGTGACCGGCACGGAATTAAGGGCCGTGTCGGTTGCCAGGGTCGCCACCAGTGCAAGACGAAGTCAAGTAGTTGAAGAACGTGGACAACGTCCTCCCCTGCGTACCGTGGGTCCGAAGAGACAGACGCTGGATAGCGCAGTTAAGTTTGCAGGCCTGTCCCTACGGCTGCTGCAAAGAGAGTCGCTGCCGCTGTCGCTGCTGATGACGACTGCGAAGCCGCGTTCGCTGCCGCCCCACCATCGCGCGAGCAACAGCAGGGAAGAGGCAGCAGCATTGCCCTCCCAAACTGCCGCCACAACGTGTACGACGCCAGTACCGTGAACGGCACGGAATTAAGGGCCGTGTCGGTTGCCAGGGTCGCCACCAGTGGCAAGACGAAGTCAAGTAGTTGAAGAACGTGGACAAGTCCTCCCCTGCGTACCCGTGGGTCGAAGAGACAGACGCTGAATAGCGCAGCTAAGTTTGCCAGGCACGCCCTACTGCTGCTGCAAAGAGAGCCGCTGCCGCTGCCGCTGATGATGACGACTGCGAAGCTGCTGTCGCTGCCGCTCCACCATCGAACGAGCAGCATCATGGAAGTTTGTGGAAGAGGGGACTGGGGCGATCATCGCGGAGCTCTCGGCAGCTGCCGAAGTGACCCGCCTTGACCTGGTGGGTGTCGCCACCGAACCTGACAGACTGACGGGAGCGCTGTTCGTCGCACCCTTTTTTCTGCAGCCCACAACGTGGATGTTGGGCGCCCTGAAAAATGGACGCCAGAAGCGTGACCGGCACGGAATTAAGTGCCGTGTCGGTTGCCAGCGTCGCCACCGCTGGCAAGAAGAAGTCAAGTAGTTGAAGAACCGTGGACGATGTCCTCCCCCTGTATACCCGTGGGTCCGAAGAGACAGACGCTGGATAGCGCAGCTAAGTTTGCCAGGCCCGTCCTACGGCTGCTGCAAAGAGAGTCGCTGCCGCTGTCGCTGCCGCTCCCACCATCGCGCGAGCAACAGCATGGAAGAGGCAGCAGCATTGCCCTCCCCAACTGCCGTCCACAACGTGGATGGAGGGCGCCCTGAAGATGGACGCCAGTACAGTGACCGGCAAGGGCCGTGTCGGTTGTCAGCGTCGCCACCGGTGGCAAGAAGAAGTCAAGTAGTTGAAGAACCGTGGACGACGTCCTCCCCTGCGTACCCGTGGGTCCGAAGAGACAGACGCTGGATAGCGCAACTGAGTTTGCCAGGCCCGCCCTACGGCTGCTGCAAAAGAGAGCCACTGCCGCTGCCGCTGCTGATGACGACTGCGAAGCCGCGTTCGCTGCCGCCCCACCATCGCGCGAGCAGCAGCATGGAAGAAGCAGCAGCCTGCCCTCCCCAACTGCCGCCCACAACGTGTACCGACGCTAGTACCGTGACCGGCACGGAATTAAGGGCCGTGTCGGTTGCCAGGGTCGCCACCGGTGGCAAGACGAGAGTCAAGTAGTTAAAGAACGTGGACGACGTCCTCCCACTGCGTAACCGTGGGTCCGAAGAGAGACAGACGTGGATAGCGCAGTTAAGTTTGCCAGGCCCGTCCCTACGGCTGCTGCAAAGAGAGTCGCTGCCGCTGCCGCTGTGATGACGATGCGAAGCCGCTGTCGCTGCCGCCCCCACCATCTCGCGAGCAGCAGCATGGAAGCAGCAGAATTGCCTCCCCAACTGCGCCCACAACGTGGATGGAGGGCGCCCTGAAGATGGACGCCAGTACAGTGACCGGAACGGAATTAAGGGCCGTGTCGGTTGTCAGCGTCGCCACCGGTGGCAAGACGAAGTCAAGTAGTGAAGAACGTGGACGACGTCCTCCCCCTGCGTACCCGTGGGTCCGAAGAGACAGACGCTGAATAGCGCAGTTAGTTTGCCAGGCACGCCCCTACTGCTGCTGCAAAGAGAGCCGCTGCCGCTGCTGATGACGACTGCGAAGCTGCTGTCGCTGCGGGCCCCACCATCGCGCGAGCAGCAGCATGGAAGATTTTGAAGAGGGGTCTGGGGCGATCATCGCGGAGCTCTCGGCAGCTGCCGAAGTGACCCGCCTTGACCTGGTGGGTGTCGCCCCCGGACCTGACAGACTGCTGGAGCGCTGCTCGACGCCCCCGCCCCTCTGCAGCCACAAAGTGGATGTTGGGCGCCCTGAAAATGGACGCCAAAAGCGTGACCGGCACGCGAATTAAGTGCCGTGTCGGTTGCCAGCGTCGCCACCGGTGGCAAGAAGAAGTCAAGTAGTTGAAGAACCGTGGACGACGTCCTCCCCTGGAGCTCTGCCCGCCGCCCCCTCCCCTTCTTCTGCTCGCAACATGGATGGAGGGCGCCCTGAAAATGGACGCCAGAAGAACGCCCCTACGGCTGCTGCAAAGAGAGCCGCTGCCGGTGCGCTGCTGATGACGACTGCGAAACCGCTGTCGCTGCCGCCCCCACCATCTCGCGAGCAGCAGCTGGAAGAAGCAGCAGCATTGCAGAACGCGTTGCTGACAGACTGCCTGGAGCGCTACTCACTGCCCCCTCCCCATCTTCTGCTCACAACGTGGATAGAGGGCGCCCTGAAAATAGACGCCAGAGAAGCGTAACCGGCACGAATAAAGTGACGTTTCGGTTGCCAGCGTCGCCACGGTGGCAAGAAGATGTCAAGTAGTTGAAGAACCGTGGACGACGTCCTCCCCCTGCGTACCCGTGAGTCCGAAGAGCCAGACGCTGGATAGCGCAGCTGAGTTTGCCAGGCCCGCCTACGGCTGCTGCAAGAGAGTCGCTGCCGCTGTCGCTGTCGCTGCCGCTGTCGCTGCGGCTGCCGCTGTCGCTGCCGATCCCACCATCGCGCGAGCAACAGCATGGAAGAAGCAGCAGCATTGCCCTCCCCAACTGCCGCCCACAACGTGGATGGAGGGCGCCCTGAAAATGGACGCCAGTACCGTAACCGGCCACGGAATTAAGTGCCGTGTCGGTTGTCAGCGTCGCACCGGTTGGCAAGAAGAAGTCAAGTAGTTGAAGAACCGGGGACGACGTCCTCCCCTGGAGCTCTGCACGCCGCCCTCCCTTCTTCTGCTCGCAACATGGATGGAGGGCGCCCTGAAAATGGACGCCAGAAGCCCACCCCTACGGCTGCTGCAAAGAGAGCCGCTGCGCTGCTGATGACGACTGCGAAGCCGCGGTCGCTGCCGCCCCACCATCGCGCGAGCAGAGCATGGAAGAAGCAGCAGCATTGCGGAACGCGTTGCTGAAAGACTGCTGGAGCGCTACTCACTGCCCCTCCCCATCTTCTGCTCACACGTGGATAGAGGGCGCCCTGAAAATAGACGCCAGAAGCGTGACCGGCACGGAATTAAGTGCCGTTTCGGTGCCAGCGTCGCCACCGGTGGCCAAGAAGATGTCAGGTAGTTGAAGAACCGTGGACGACGTCCTCCCCTGCGTACCCGTGAGTCCGAAGAGCCAGACGCTGGATAGCGCAGCTGAGTTTGCAGGCCCGCCCCTGTGGCTGCTGCAAAGAGTGTCGCTGCCGCTGTCGCTGCCGCTGTCGCTGCGCTGTCGCTGTCGCTGCCGCTCCCACCATCGCGCGAGCAACAGCATGGAAGAAGAGCAGCATTGCCCTCCCCAACTGCCACCCACAACGTGGATGGAGGGCGCCCTGAAGATGGACGCCAGTACAGTGACCGGCACGGAATTAAGTGCCGTGTCGTTTGCCAGCGTCGCCACCCGTGGCAAGAAGAAGTCAAGTAGTTGAAGAACCGTGGACGATGTCCTCCCCCTGTATACCCGTGGGTCCGAAGGAGACAGACGCTGGATAGCGCAACTGAGTTTGCCAGGCCGCCCCTACGGCTGCTGCAAAGAGAGCCGCTGCCGCTGCCGCTGCTGATGACGACTGCGAAGCCGCGTTCGCTGCGCCCCCACCATCGCGCGAGCAGCAGCATGGAAGAAGCAGCAGCATTGCCCTCCCCAACTGCCGCCCACAACGTGTACGACGCCAGTACGTGACCGGCACGGAATTAAGGGCCGTGTCGGTTGCCAGGGTCGCCACCGGTGGCAAAGACGATCAAGTAGTTAAAGAAACCGTGGACGACGTCCTTCCCTGCGTACCCGTGGGTCCGAAGAGACAGACGTGGATAGCGCAGTTAAGTTTGCCAGGCCCGTCCCTACGGCTGCAGCAAAGAGAGTCGCTGCCGCTGTCGCTGTCGCTGTCGCTGCCGCTGTCGCTGTCGCTGCCGCTGTCGCTGTCGCTGTCGCTGCCGCTGTCGCTGTCGCTGTCGCTGCCGCCCCACCATCGCGCGAGCAGCAGTATGGAAGATTGTGGAAGAAGGGTCTGGGGCGATCATCGCGGAGCTCTCGGCAGCTGACGAAGTGACCCGCCTTGACCTGGTGGGTGTCGCCCCCGAACCTGACAGACAGCCTGAAGCGCTGTTCGCCGCCCCTCCCTTCTGCAGCCACAACGTGGATGGAGGGCTCCCTGAAAATGCACGCCAGAAGCGTGACCGGCACGGAATTGAGTGCCGAGTCGATTGCCAGCGTCGCCGCCGCTGGCAAGAAGAAGTCAAGTAGTTGAAGAACCGTGGACGATGTCCTCCCCCTGTATACCCGTGGGTCCGAAGAGACAGACGCTGGATAGCGCAACTGAGTTTGCCAGGCCCGCCCTACGGCTGCTGCAAAGAGAGCCACTGCCGCTGCCGCTGCTGATGACGACTGCGAAGCCGCGTTCGCTGCCGCCCCCACCATCGCGCGAGCAGCAGCATGGAAGAAGCAGCAGCAGATTGCCCTCCCAAACTGCCGCCCACAACGTGTACCGACGCTAGTACCGTGACCGGCACGGAATTAAGGGCCGTGTCGGTTGCCAGGGTCGCCACCGGTGGCAAGACGAAGTCAAGTAGTTAAAGAACCGTGGACGACGTCCTCCCCTGCGTACCCGTGGGTCCGAAGAGACAGACGCTGGATAGCGCAGTTAAGTTTGCAGGCCCGTCCTACGGCTGCAGCAAAGAGAGTCGCTGCCGCTGTCGCTGTCGTCGCTGCGCTGTCGCTGTCGCTGCGCTGTCGCTGTCGCTGTCGCTGCCGCCCCACCATCGCGCGAGCAGCAGTATGGAAGATTGTGGAAGAAGGGTCTGGGGCGATCATCGCGGAGCTCTCGGCAGCTGCCGAAGTGACCCGCCTTGACCTGGTGGGTGTCGCCCCGAACCTGACAGACAGCCTGAAGCGCTGTTCGCCGCCCCCTCCCTTCTGCAGCCCACAACGTGGATGGAGGCTCCCTGAAAACACGCCAGAAGCGTGACCGGCACGGATTGAGTGCCGAGTCGATTGCCAGCGTCGCCGCCGCTGGCAAGAAGAAGTCAAGTAGTTGAAGAACGTGGACGACGTCCTCCCCTTGCGTACCCGTGATTTCGAAGTGACAGACGCTGGATAGCGCAGCTAAGTTTGCTAGGCCCGCCCTACGGCTGCTGCAAAGAGAGCCGCTGCCGCTGCCGCTGCTGATGACGACTGCGAAGCCGCTGTCGCTGCCGCCCACCATCGAACGAGCAGCATTATGGAAGTTTGTGGAAGAGGGGACCGGGGCGATCATCGCGGAGCTCTCGGCAGCTGCCGAAGTGACCCGCCTTGACCTGGTGGGTGTCGCCCCCGAACCTGACAGACTGCCTGGAGCGCTGTTCGTCGCACCCTTCTTTTCTGCAGCTCACAACGTGGATGGAGGCGCCCTGAAAATGGACGCCAGAAGCGTGACCGGCACGGAATTAAGTGCCGTGCCGGTTGCCAGCGTCGCCACCGCGGCAAGAAGAAGTCAAGTAGTTGAAGAAACGTGGACGATGTCCTCCCCTGTATACCCGTGGGTCCGAAGAGACAGACGCTGGATAGCGCAGCTAAATTTGCCAGGCCCGTCCTACAGCTGCTGCAAAGAGAGTCGCTGCCGCTGCTGATGACGACTGCGAAGCCGCTGTCGCTGCCGCCCACCATCTCGCGAGCAGCAGCATGGAAGCAGCAGCATTGCCCTCCCAAACTGCCGCCCACAACGTGGATGGAGGGGCGCCCTGAAGATGGACGCCAGTACAGTGACCGGAACGGAATTAAGGGCCGTGTCGGTTGTCAGCGTCGCCACAGGTGGCAAGAAGAAGTAAAGTAGTTGAAGACCGTGGACGACGTCCTCCCCTGCGTACCCGTGGGTCCGAAGAGACAGACGCTGAATAGCGCAGCTAAGTTTGCAAGGCCCGCCCCTACTGCTGCTGCAAAGAGAGCCGCTGCCGCTGCCGCTGCTGATGACGACTGCGAAGCCGCTGTCGCTGCCGCCCCACCATCGAACGAGCAGCATTATGGAAGTTTGTGGAAGAGGGGACCGGGCGATCATCGCGGAGCTCTCGGCAGCTGCCGAAGTGACCCGCCTTGACTGGTGGGTGTCGCCCCCGAACATGACAGACTGCCTGGAGCGCTGTTCGTCGCACCCTTCTTTCTGCAGCTCACAACGTGGATGGAGGCGCCCTGAAAATGGACGCCAGAAGCGTGACCGGCACGGAATTAAGTGCCGTGCCGGTTGCCAGCGTCGCCACCGCTGGCAAGAAGAAGTCAAGTAGTTGAAGAGAACCGTGGACGATGTCCTCCCCTGTATACCCGTGGGTCCGAAGAGACAGACGCTGGATAGCGCAGCTAAATTTGCCAGGCCCGTCCCTACAGCTGCTGCAAAGAGAGTCGCTGCGCTGCTGATGACGACTGCGAAGCCGCTGTCGCTGCCGCCCCCACCATCTCGCGAGCAGCAGCATGGAAGCAGCAGCATTGCCCTCCCCAACTGCCGCCCACAACGTGGATGGAGGGCGCCCTGAAGATGGACGCAGTACAGTGACCGGAACGGAATTAAGGGCCGTGTCGGTTGTCAGCGTCGCCACCAGTGGCAAGACGAAGTCAAGTAGTGAAGAACCGTGGACGACGTCCTCCCCTGCGCTCTCGGCAGCTGCCGAAGTGACCCGCCTTGGCCTGGTGGGTGTCGCCCCCGGACCTGACAGACTGCCTGGAGCGCTGGCGACGCCCCCGCCCCTTCTGCAGCCCACAACGTGGATGTTGGGCGCCCTGAAAATGGACGCCAGAAGCGTGACCGGACCGGAATTAAGTGCCGTGTCGGTTGCCAGCGTCGCACCGGTGCGGGTGGAAGAAGTCAAGTAGTTGAAGAGCCGTGGAGACGACTCCTCCCTGGAGCTCTGCCCGCCGCCCCCTCCCTTCTTCTGCTCGCACATGGATGGAGGGCGCCCTGAAAATGGACGCCAGAAGCCGCCCCTGGCGCTGCAAAGAGAGCCGATGCCGGTGCCGCTGCTGATGACGACTGCGAAGCCGCTGTCGCTGCCGCCCCCACTATCTCGCGAGCAGCAGCATGGAAGAAGCCGCAGCATTGCGGAACGCGTTGCTGACAGACTGCCTGGAGCGCTACTCACTGCCCCCTCCATCTTCTGCTCACAACGTGGATAGAGGGCGCCTTGAAATAGACGCCAGAAGCGTGACCGGCACGGAATTAAGTGCCGTTTCGGTTGCCAGCGTCGCCACCGGTGGCAAGAGATGTCAAGTAGTTGAAGAACCGTGGACGACGTCCTCCCCTGCGTTCCGTGAGTCCGAAGAGCCAGACGCTGGATAGCGCAGCTGAGTTTGCCAGGCCCGCCCTGTGGCTGCTGCAAAGAGAGTCGCTGCGCTGTCGCTGCCGCTCCCACCATCGCGCGAGCAAACAGCATGGAAGAAGCAGCAGCATTGCCCTCCCCAACTGCCGCCCACAACGTGGATGTTGGGCGCCCTGAAAATGGACGCCAGTACGACGGCTGCTGCAAAGAGAGCCGCTGCCGCTGCCGCTGCTGATGACGACTGCGAAGCCGCTGTCGCTGCCGCCCCCACCATCTCGCGAACAGCAGCATGGAAGAAGCAGCAGCATTGCGGAACGCGTTGCTGACAGACTGCCTGGAGCGCTACTCACTGCCCCCTCCATCTTCTGCTCACAACGTGGATAGAGGGCGCCCTGAAAATAGACGCCAGAAGCGTGACCGGCACGGAATTAAGTGCCGTTCGGTTGCCAGCGTCGCCACGGTGGCAAGAAGATGTCAAGTAGTTGAAGAACCGTGGACGACGTCCTCCCCCTGCGTTCCCGTGAGTCCGAAGAGCCAGACGCTGGATAGCGCAGCTGAGTTTGCCAGGCCCGCCCCTGTGGCTTGCAAAGAGAGTCGCTGCCGCTGTCGCTGCCGCTCCCACCATCGCGCGAGCAACAGCATGGAAGAAGCAGCAGCATTGCCCTCCCAACTGCCGCCCACAACGTGGATGGAGGGCGCCTGAAGATGGACGCCAGTACAGTGACCGGCACGGGTCGTGTCGGTTGTCAGCGTCGCCACCGGTGGCAAGAAGAAGTCAAGTAGTTGAAGAACCGTGGACGACGTCCTCCCCCTGCGTACCGTGGGACCGAAGAGACAGACGCTGGATAGCGCAGCTAAGTTTACCAGGCCCGCCCCTACTGCTGCTGCAAAGAGAGCCGCTGCCGCTGCCGCTGCTGATGACGACTGCGAAGCCGCTGTCGCTGCCGCCCCACCATCGAACGAGCAGCATCATGGAAGTTTGTGGAAGAGGGTACTGGGGCGATCATCGCGAAGCTCTCGGCAGCTGCCGAAGTGACCCGCCTTGACCTGGTGGGTGTCGCCCCGAACCTGACAGACTGCTGGAGTGCTGTTCGTCGCACCTTCTTTTCTGCAGCCCACAACGTGGATGGAGGCGCCCTGAAAATGGACGCCAGAAGCGTGACCGGCACGGAATTAAGTGCCGTGTCGGTTGCCAGCGTCGCCACCGCTGGCAAGAAGAAGTCAAGTAGTTGAAGAACCGAGGACGATGTCCTCCCCTTTATACCCGTGGGTCTGAAGAGACAGACGCTGGATAGCGCAGCTAAGTTTGCCGGGCCGTCCCTACGGCTGCTGCAAAGAGAGTCGCTGCCGCTGTCGCTGCCGCCCCCACCATCGCGCGAGCAGCAGCATGGAAGATTGTGGAAGAGGGGTCTGGGGCGATCATCGCGGAGCTCTCGGCAGCTGTCGAAGTGACCCGCCTGACCTGGTGGGTGTCGCCCCGAACCTGACAGACAGCCTGAAGCGCTATTCGCCGCACCCTTCTTTTCTGCAGCACACAACGTGGATAGAGGCGCCCTGAAAATGGACGCCAGAAGCGTGACCGGCACGGAATTAAGTGCCGTGTCGGTTGCCAGCGTCGCCACCGCTGGCAAGAAGAAGTCAAGTAGTTGAAGAACCGTGGACGATGTCCTCCCCTGTATACCCGTGGGTCCGAAGAGACAGACGCTGGATAGCGCAGCTAAGTTTGCCAGGCCCGTCCCTACGGCTGCTGCAAAGAGAGTCGCTGCCGCTGTCGCCGCCACTGTCGCTGTCGCTGCCGCCCCCACCATCGCGCGAGCAGCAGCATGGAAGATTTTTGAAGAGGGGTCTGGGGCGATCATCGCGGAGCTCTCGGCAGCTGCCGAAATGACCCGCCTTGACCTGGTGGGTGTCGCCCCCGGACCTGACAGACTGCCTGGAGCGCTGCTCGACGCCCGCCCCTTCTGCAATCCCACAAAGTGGATGTTGGGCGCCCTGAAAATGGACGCCAAAAGCGTGACCGGCACGGAATTAAGTGCCGTGTCGGTTGCCAGCGTCGCCACCGGTGGCAAGAAGAAGTCAAGTAGTTGAAGAACCGTGGACGACGTCCTCCCTGGAGCTCTGCCCGCCGCCCCCTCCCCTTCTTCTGCTCGCAACATGGATGAGGGCGCCCTGAAAATGGACGCCAGAGAAGCCCGCCCTACGGCTGCTGCAAAGAGAGCCGCTGCCGGTGCCGCTGCTGATGACGACTGCGAAGCCGCTGTCGCTGCCGCCCGACCATCTCGCGAGCAGCAGCATGGAAGAAGCAGCAGCATTGCAGAACGCGTTGCTGACAGACTGCCTGGAGCGCTACTCACTGCCCTCCCCATCTTCTGCTCACAACGTGGATACAGGGCGCCCTGAAAATAGAAGCCAGAAGCGTGACCGGCACGGAATAAAGTGACGTTTCGGTTGCCAGCGTCGCCACGGTGGCAAGAAGATGTCAAGTAGTTGAAGAACCGTGGACGACGTCCTCCCCTGCGCGTACCCGTGAGTCCGAAGAGCCAGACGCTGGATAGCGCAGTGAGTTTGCCAGGCCCGTCCCTACGGCTGCTGCAAAGAGAGTCGCTGCCGCTGTCACTGCCGCTGTCGCTGTCGCTGCCGCTGTCGCTGTCGCTGCCGCTGTCGCTGCTATGTCGCTGTCGCTGCCGCCCCACCATCGCGCGAGCAGCAGCATGGAATAAGCAGCAGCATTGCAGAACGCGTTGCTGACAGACTGCTGGAGCGCTACTCACTGCCCCCTCCCCATCTTCTGATCACAACGTGGATAGAGGGCGCCCTGAAAATAGACGCCAGAAGCGTGACCGGCACGGAATTAAGTGCCGTTTCGGTTGCCAGCGTCGCCACCGGTGGCAAGAAGATGTCAAGTAGTTGAAGAACCGTGGACGACGTCCTCCCCCTGCGTACCCGTAAGTCCGAAGAGCCAGACGCTGGATAGCGCAGCTGAGTTTGCCAGGCCCGCCCCTGCGGCTGCTGCAAAGAGAGTCGCTGCCGCTGTCGCTGCCGCTGTCGCTGTCGCTGCCGCTCCCACCATCGCGCGAGCAACAGCATGGAAGAGGCAGCAGCATTGCCCTCCCAACTGACGTCCACAACGTGGATGGAGGGCGCCCTGAAGATGGACGCCAGTACAGTGACCGGCACGGGCCGTGTCGGTTGTCAGCGTCGCCACCGGTGGCAAGAAGAAGTCAAGTAGTTGAAGAACCGTGGACGACGTCCTCCCCTGCGTACCCGTGGGTCCGAAGAGACAGACGCTGAATAGCGCAGCTAAGTTTGCCAGGCCCGCCCCTACTGCTGCTGCAAAGAGAGCCGCTGCCGCTGCCGCTGCTGATGACGACTGCGACGCCGCTGTCGCTGCCGCCCCACCATCGAACGAGCAGCATCATGGAAGTTGTGGAAGAGGGGACTGGGGCGATCATCGCGGAGCTCTCGGCAGCTGCCGAAGTGACCCGCCTTGACCTGGTGGGTGTCGCCCCCGAACCTGACAGACTGCCTGGAGCGCTGTTCGTCGCACCCTTCTTTTCTGCAGCCCAACGTGGATGGAGGCGCCCTGAAAATGGACGCCAGAAGCGTGACCGGCACGGAATTAAGTGCCGTATCGGTTGCCAGCGTCGCCACCGCTGGCAAGAAGAAGTCAAGTAGTTGAAGAACCGTCGACGATGTCCTCCCCCTGTATACCCGTGGGTCCGAAGAGACAGACGCTGGATAGCGCAACTGAGTTTGCCAGGCCCGCCCCTACGGCTGCTGCAAAGAGAGCCACTGCCGCTGCCGCGCTGATGACGACTGCGAAGCCGCGTTCGCTGCCGCCCCCACCATCGCGCGAGCAGCAGCATGGAAGAAGCAGCAGCATTGCCCTCCCCAACTGCCGCCCACAACGTGTACCGACGCTAGTACCGTGACCGGCACGGAATTAAAGGCCGTGTCGGTTGCCAGGGTCGCCACCGGTGGCAAGACCAAGTCAAGTAGTTAAAGAACCGTGGACGACGTCCTCCCCCTGCGTACCCGTGGGTCCGAAGAGACAGACGCTGGATAGCGCAGTTAAGTTTGCCAGGCCCGTCCCTACGGCTGCTGCAAAGAGAGTCGCTGCCGCTGTCGCTGCCGCTGCTGATGACGACTGCGAAGCCGCTGTCGCTGCCGCCCCACCATCTCGCGAGCAGCAGCATGGAAGCAGCAGCATTGCCCTCCCCAACTGCCGCCCACAACGTGGATGGAGGCGCCCTGAAGATGGACGCCAGTACAGTGACCGGAACGGAATTAAGGGCCGTGTCGGTTGTCAGCGTCGCCACCGGCGGCAAGAAGAAGTCAAGTAGTTGAAGAACCGTGGACGACGTCCTCCCCTGGAGCTCTGCCCGCCGCCCCCTCCCCTTCTTCTGCTCGCAACATGGATGGAGGCGCCCTGAAAATGGACGCCAGAAGCCCGCCCCTACGGCTGCTGCAAAGAGAGCCGCTGCCGGTGCCGCTGCTAATGACGACTGCGAAGCCGCTGTCGCTGCCGCCCCGACCATCTCGCGAGCAGCAGCATGGAAGAAGCAGCAGCATTGCAGAACGCGTTGCTGACAGACTGCCTGGAGCGCTACTCACTGCCCCCTCCCCATCTTCTGCTCACAACGTGGATACAGGGCGCCCTGAAAATAGACGCCAGAAGCGTGACCGGCACGGAAAAAGTGACGTTTCGGTTGCCAGCGTCGCCACCGTGGCAAGAAAGATGTCAAGTAGTTGAAGAACCGTGGACGACGTCCTCCCCCTGCGTACCCGTGAGTCCGAAGAGCCAGACGCTGGATAGCGCAGCTGAGTTTGCCAGGCCCGCCCCTACGGCTGCTGCAAAGAGAGTCGCTGCCGCTGTCACTGCCGCTGTCGCTGCCGCTGTCGCTGTCGCTGCCGCTGTCGCTGTCGCTGCCGCTGCTATGTCGCTGTCGCTGCCGCCCCCACATCGCGCGAGCAGCAGCATGGAATAAGCAGCAGCATTGCAGAACGCGTTGCTGACAGACTGCCTGGAGCGCTACTCACTGCCCCCTCCCCATCTTCTGCTCACAACGTGGATAGAGGGCGCCCTGAAAATAGACGCCAGAAGCGTGACCGGCACGGAATTAAGTGCCGTTTCGGTTGCAGCGTCGCCACCGGTGGCAAGAAGATGTCAAGTAGTTGAAGAACCGTGGACGACGTCCTCCCCCTGCGTACCCGTAAGTCCGAAGAGCCAGACGCTGGATAGCGCAGCTGAGTTTGCCAGGCCCGCCCCTGCGGCTGCTGCAAAGAGAGTCGCTGCCGCTGTCGCTGCCGCTGTCGCTGTCGCTGCCGCTCCCACCATCGCGCGAGCAACAGCATGGAAGAGGCAGCAGCATTGCCCTCCCCAACTGCCGTCCACAACGTGGATGGAGGGCGCCCTGAAGATGGACGCCAGTACAGTGACCGGCACGGGCCGTGTCGGTTGTCAGCGTCGCCACCGGTGGCAAGAAGAAGTCAAGTAGTTGAAGAACCGTGGACGACGTCCTCCCCCTGCGTACCCGTGGGTCCGAAGAGACAGACGCTGAATAGCGCAGCTAAGTTTGCCAGGCCCGCCCCTACTGCTGCTGCAAAGAGAGCCGCTCCCGCTGCCGCTGCTGATGACGACTGCGACGCCGCTGCGCTGCCGCCCCACCATCGAACGAGCAGCATCATGGAAGTTTGTGGAAGAGGGGACTGGGGCGATCATCGCGGAGCTCTCGGCAGCTGCCGAAGTGACCCGCCTTGACCTGGTGGGTGTCGCCCCCGAACCTGACAGACTGCCTGGAGCGCTGTTCGTCGCACCCTTCTTTTCTGCAGCCCACAACGTGGATGGAGGCGCCCTGAAAATGGACGCCAGAAGCGTGACCGGCACGGAATTAAGTGCCGTATCGGTTGCCAGCGTCGCCACCGCTGGCAAGAAGAAGTCAAGTAGTTGAAGAACCGTCGACGATGTCCTCCCCCTGTATACCCGTGGGTCCGAAGAGACAGACGCTGGATAGCGCAACTGAGTTTGCCAGGCCCGCCCCTACGGCTGCTGCAAAGAGAGCCACTGCCGCTGCCGCTGCTGATGACGACTGCGAAGCCGCGTTCGCTGCCGCCCCCACCATCGCGCGAGCAGCAGCATGGAAGAAGCAGCAGCATTGCCCTCCCCAACTGCCGCCCACAACGTGTACCGACGCTAGTACCGTGACCGGCACGGAATTAAGGGCCGTGTCGGTTGCCAGGGTCGCCACCGGTGGCAAGACGAAGTCAAGTAGTTAAAGAACCGTGGACGACGTCCTCCCCCTGCGTACCCGTGGGTCCGAAGAGACAGACGCTGGATAGCGCAGTTAAGTTTGCCAGGCCCGTCCCTACGGCTGCTGCAAAGAGAGTCGCTGCCGCTGTCGCTGCCGCTGCTGATGACGACTGCGAAGCCGCTGTCGCTGCCGCCCCACCATCTCGCGAGCAGCAGCATGGAAGCAGCAGCATTGCCCTCCCCAACTGCCGCCCACAACGTGGATGGAGGGCGCCCTGAAGATGGACGCCAGTACAGTGACCGGAACGGAATTAAGGGCCGTGTCGGTTGTCAGCGTCGCCAACGGTGGCAAGACGAAGTCAAGTAGTTGAAGAACCGTGGACGACGTCCTCCCCCTGCGTACCCGTGGGTCCGAAGAGACAGACGATGAATAGCGCAGCTAAGTTTGCCAGGCCCGTCCCTACGGCTGCTGCAAAGAGAGTCGCTGCCGCTGTCGCTGCCGCTGCTGATGACGACTGCGAAGCTGCTGTCGCTGCCGCCCCACCATCGCGCGAGCAGCAGCATGGAAGATTTTTGAAGAGGGGTCTGGGCGATCATCGCGGAGCTCTCGGCAGCTGCCGAAGTGACCCGCCTTGACCTGGTGGGTGTCGCCCCCGGACCTGACAGACTGCCTGGAGCGCTGCTCGACGCCCCCGCCCCTTCTGCAGCCCAACGTGGATGTTGGGCGCCCTGAAAATGGACGCCAAAAGCGTGACCGGCACGGAATTAAGTGCCGTGTCGGTTGCCAGCGTCGCCACCGGTGGCAAGAAGAAGTCAAGTAGTTGAAGAACCGTGGACGACGTCCTCCCCCTGGAGCTCTGCCCGCCGCCCCTCTCCCCTTCTTCTGCTCGCAACATGGATGGGGGGCGCCCTGAAAATGGACGCCAGAAGACCGCCCCCACGGCTGCTGCAAAGAGAGCCGCTGCCGGTGCCGCTGCTGATGACGACTGCGAACCGCTGTCGCTGCCGCCCCCACCATCTCGCGAGCAGCAGCATGGAAGAAGCAGCAGCATTGCAGAACGCGTTGCTGACAGACTGCCTGGAGCGCTACTCACTGCCCCCTCCCCATCTTCTGCTCACAACGTGGATAGAGGGCGCCCTGAAAATAGACGCCAGAAGCGTGACCGGCACGGAATTAAGTGCCGTTTCGGTTGCCAGCGTCGCCACCGGTGGCAAGAAGATGTCAAGTAGTTGAAGAACCGTGGACGACGTCCTCCCCTGCGTTCCCGTGAGTCCGAAGAGCCAGACGCTGGATAGCGCAGCTGAGTTTGCCAGGCCCGCCCCTGTGGCTGCTGCAAAGAGAGTCGCTGCCGCTGTCGCTGCCGCTCCCACCATCGCGCGAGCAACAGCATGGAAGAAGCAGCAGCATTGCCCTCCCCAACTGCCGCCCACAACGTGGATGGAGGGCGCCCTGAAGATGGACGCCAGTACAGTGACCGGCACGGTCGTGTCGGTTGTCAGCGTCGCCACCGGTGGCAAGAAGAAGTCAAGTAGTTGAAGAACCGTGGACGACGTCCTCCCCCTGCGTACCCGTGGGACCGAAGAGACAGACGCTGGATAGCGCAGCTAAGTTTCCAGGCCCGCCCCTACTGCTGCTGCAAAGAGAGCCGCTGCCGCTGCCGCTGCTGATGACGACTGCGAAGCCGCTGTCGCTGCCGCCCCACCATCGAACGAGCAGCATCATGGAAGTTTGTGGAAGAGGTACTGGGGCGATCATCGCGAAGCTCTCGGCAGCTGCCGAAGTGACCCGCCTTGACCTGGTGGGTGTCGCCCCCGAACCTGACAGACTGCCTGGAGTGCTGTTCGTCGCACCCTTCTTTTCTGCAGCCCACAACGTGGATGGAGGCGCCCTGAAAATGGACGCCAGAAGCGTGACCGGCACGGAATTAAGTGCCGTGTCGGTTGCCAGCGTCGCCACCGCTGGCAAGAAGAAGTCAAGTAGTTGAAGAACCGAGGACGATGTCCTCCCCCTTTATACCCGTGGGTCTGAAGAGACAGACGCTGGATAGCGCAGCTAAGTTTGCCAGGCCCGTCCCTACGGCTGCTGCAAAGAGAGTCGCTGCCGCTGTCGCTGCCGCCCCCACCATCGCGCGAGCAGCAGCATGGAAGATTGTGGAAGAGGGTCTGGGGCGATCATCGCGGAGCTCTCGGCAGCTGTCGAAGTGACCCGCCTTGACCTGGTGGGTGTCGCCCCCGAACCTGACAGACAGCCTGAAGCGCTATTCGCCGCACCCTTCTTTTCTGCAGCCCACAACGTGGATAGAGGCGCCCTGAAAATGGACGCCAGAAGCGTGACCGCAACGGAATTAAGTGCCGTGTCGGTTGCCAGCGTCGCCACCGCTGGCAAGAAGAAGTCAAGTAGTTGAAGAACCGTGGACGATGTCCTCCCCCCTGTATACCCGTGGGTCCGAAGAGACAGACGCTGGATAGCGCAGCTAGTTTGCCAGGCCCGTCCCTACGGCTGCTGCAAAGAGAGTCGCTGCCGCTGTCGCCGCCACTGTCGCTGTCGCTGGCCGCCCCACCATCGCGCGAGCAGCAGCATGGAAGATTTTTGAAGAGGGGTCTGGGGCGATCATCGCGGAGCTCTCGGCAGCTGCCGAAATGACCCGCCTTGACCTGGTGGGTGTCGCCCCCGGACCTGACAGACTGCCTGGAGCGCTGCTCGACGCCCCGCCCCTTCTGCAATCCCACAAAGTGGATGTTGGGCGCCCTGAAAATGGACGCCAAAAGCGTGACCGGCACGGAATTAAGTGCCGTGTCGGTTGCCAGCGTCGCCACCGGTGGCAAGAAGTCAAGTAGTTGAAGAACCGTGGACGACGTCCTCCCCTGGAGCTCTGCCCGCCGCCCCCTCCCCTTCTTCTGCTCGCAACATGGATGGAGGGCGCCCTGAAAATGGACGCCAGAAGCCCGCCCCTACGGCTGCTGCAAAGAGAGCCGCTGCCGGTGCCGCTGCTGATGACGACTGCGAAGCCGCTGTCGCTGCCGCCCCGACCATCTCGCGAGCAGCAGCATGGAAGAAGCAGCAGCATTGCAGAACGCGTTGCTGACAGACTGCCTGGAGCGCTACTCACTGCCCCCTCCCCATCTTCTGCTCACAACGTGGATACAGGGCGCCCTGAAAATAGAAGCCAGAAGCGTGACCGGCACGGAATAAAGTGACGTTTCGGTTGCCAGCGTCGCCACCGGTGACAAGAAGATGTCAAGTAGTTGAAGAACCGTGGACGACGTCCTCCCCCTGCGTACCCGTGAGTCCGAAGAGCCAGACGCTGGATAGCGCAGCTGAGTTTGCCAGGCCCGTCCCTACGGCTGCTGCAAAGAGAGTCGCTGCCGCTGTCACTGCCGCTGTCGCTGTCGCTGCCGCTGTCGCTGTCGCTGCCGCTGTCGCTGCTATGTCGCTGTCGCTGCCGCCCCCACCATCGCGCGAGCAGCAGCATGGAATAAGCAGCAGCATTGCAGAACGCGTTGCTGACAGACTGCCTGGAGCGCTACTCACTGCCCCCTCCCCATCTTCTGCTCACAACGTGGATAGAGGGCGCCCTGAAAATAGACGCCAGAAGCGTGACCGGCACGGAATTAAGTGCCGTTTCGGTTGCCAGCGTCGCCACCGGTGGCAAGAGAGTCAAGTAGTTGAAGAACCGTGGACGACGTCCTCCCCCTGCGTACCCGTAAGTCCGAAGAGCCAGACGCTGGATAGCGCAGCTGAGTTTGCCAGGCCCGCCCCTGCGGCTGCTGCAAAGAGAGTCGCTGCCGCTGTCGCTGCCGCTGTCGCTGTCGCTGCCGCTCCCACCATCGCGCGAGCAACAGCATGGAAGAGGCAGCAGCATTGCCCTCCCCAACTGCCGTCCACAACGTGGATGGAGGGCGCCCTGAAGATGGACGCCAGTACAGTGACCGGCACGGGCCGTGTCGGTTGTCAGCGTCGCCACCGGTGGCAAGAAGAAGTCAAGTAGTTGAAGAACCGTGGACGACGTCCTCCCCCTGCGTACCCGTGGTCCGAGAGACAGACGCTGAATAGCGCAGCTAAGTTTGCCAGGCCCGCCCCTACTGCTGCTGCAAGAGAGCCGCTGCCGCTGCCGCTGCTGATGACGACTGCGACGCCGCTGTCGCTGCCGCCCCACCATCGAACGAGCAGCATCATGGAAGTTTGTGGAAGAGGGGACTGGGGCGATCATCGCGGAGCTCTCGGCAGCTGCCGAAGTGACCCGCCTTGACCTGGGGGTGTCGCCCCCGAACCTGACAGACTGCCTGGAGCGCTGTTCGTCGCACCCTTCTTTTCTGCAGCCCACAACGTGGATGGAGGCGCCCTGAAAATGGACGCCAGAAGCGTGACCGGCACGGAATTAAGTGCCGTATCGGTTGCCAGCGTCGCCACCGCTGGCAAGAAGAAGTCAAGTAGTTGAAGAACCGTCGACGATGTCCTCCCCCTGTATACCCGTGGGTCCGAAGAGACAGACGCTGGATAGCGCAACTGAGTTTGCCAGGCCCGCCCTACGGCTGCTGCAAAGAGAGCCACTGCCGCTGCCGCTGCTGATGACGACTGCGAAGCCGCGTTCGCTGCCGCCCCCACCATCGCGCGAGCAGCAGCATGGAAGAAGCAGCAGCATTGCCCTCCCCAACTGCCGCCCCACAACGTGTACCGACGCTAGTACCGTGACCGGCACGGAATTAAGGCCGTGTCGGTTGCCAGGGTCGCCACCGGTGGCAAGACGAAGTCAAGTAGTTAAAGAACCGTGGACGACGTCCTCCCCCTGCGTACCCGTGGTCCGAAGAGACAGACGCTGGATAGCGCAGTTAAGTTTGCCAGGCCCGTCCCTACGGCTGCTGCAAAGAGAGTCGCTGCCGCTGTCGCTGCCGCTGCTGATGACGACTGCGAAGCCGCTGTCGCTGCCGCCCCCACCATCTCGCGAGCAGCAGCATGGAAGCAGCAGCATTGCCCTCCCCAACTGCCGCCCACAACGTGGATGGAGGGCGCCCTGAAGATGGACGCCAGTACAGTGACCGGAACGGAATTAAGGGCCGTGTCGGTTGTCAGCGTCGCCACCGGCGGCAAGAAGAAGTCAAGTAGTTGAAGAACCGTGGACGACGTCCTCCCCTGGAGCTCTGCCCGCCGCCCCCTCCCCTTCTTCTGCTCGCAACATGGATGGAGGGCGCCCTGAAAATGGACGCCAGAAGCCCGCCCCTACGGCTGCTGCAAAGAGAGCCGCTGCCGGTGCCGCTGCTAATGACGACTGCGAAGCCGCTGTCGCTGCCGCCCCGACCATCTCGCGAGCAGCAGCATGGAAGAAGCAGCAGCATTGCAGAACGCGTTGCTGACAGACTGCCTGGAGCGCTACTCACTGCACCTGCCCCCTCCCCATCTTCTGCTCACAACGTGGATACAGGGCGCCCTGAAAATAGACGCCAGAAGCGTGACCGGCACGGAATAAAGTGACGTTTCGGTTGCCAGCGTCGCCACCGGTGGCAAGAAGATTCAAGTAGTTGAAGAACCGTGGACGACGTCCTCCCCCTTGCGTACCCGTGAGTCCGAAGAGCCAGACGCTGGATAGCGCAGCTGAGTTTGCCAGGCCCGCCCCTACGGCTGCTGCAAAGAGAGTCGCTGCCGCTGTCACTGCCGCTGTCGCTGCCGCTGTCGCTGTCGCTGCCGCTGTCGCTGTCGCTGCCGCTGCTATGTCGCTGTCGCTGCCCCCCCCCACCATCGCGCGAGCAGCAGCATGGAAAGCAGCAGCATTGCAGAACGCGTTGCTGACAGACTGCCTGGAGCGCTACTCACTGCCCCCTCCCCATCTTCTGCTCACAACGTGGATAGAGGGCGCCCTGAAAATAGACGCCAGAAGCGTGACCGGCACGGAATTAAGTGCCGTTTCGGTTGCCAGCGTCGCCACCGTTGGCAAGAAGATGTCAAGTAGTTTGAAGAACCGTGGACGACGTCCTCCCCTGCGTACCCGTAAGTCCGAAGAGCCAGACGCTGGATAGCGCAGCTGAGTTTGCCAGGCCCGCCCCTGCGGCTGCTGCAAAGAGAGTCGCTGCCGCTGTCGCTGCCGCTGTCGCTGCCGCTGTCGCTGCCGCTGTCGCTGTCGCTGCCGCTCCCACCTCGCGCGAGCAACAGCATGGAAGAGGCAGCAGCATTGCCCTCCCCAACTGCCGTCCACCACGTGGATGGAGGGCGCCCTGAAGATGGACGCCAGTACAGTGACCGGCACGGGCCGTGTCGGTTGTCAGCGTCGCCACCGTTGGCAAGAAGAAGTCAAGTAGTTGAAGACCCGTGGACGACGTCCCTCCCCCTGCGTACCCGTGGGTCCGAAGAGACAGACGCTGAATAGCGCAGCTAAGTTTGCCAGGCCCGCCCCTACTGCTGCTGCAAAGAGAGCCGCTCCCGCTGCCGCTGCTGATGACGACTGCGACGCCGCTGTCGCTGCCGCCCCACCATCGAACGAGCAGCATCATGGAATTTTGTGGAAGAGGGACTGGGGCGATCATCGCGGAGCTCTCGGCAGCTGCCGAAGTGACCCGCCTTGACCTGGTGGGTGTCGCCCCCGAACCTGACAGACTGCCTGGAGCGCTGTTCGTCGCACCCTTCTTTTCTGCAGCCCACAACGTGGATGGAGGCGCCCTGAAAATGGACGCCAGAAGCGTGACCGGCACGGAATTAAGTGCCGTATCGGTTGCCAGCGTCGCCACCGCTGGCAAGAAGAAGTCAAGTAGTTGAAGAACCGTCGACGATGTCCTCCCCCCTGTATACCCGTGGGTCCGAAAGACAGACGCTGGATAGCGCAACTGAGTTTGCCAGGCCCGCCCCTACGGCTGCTGCAAAGAGAGCCACTGCCGCTGCCGCTGCTGATGACGACTGCGAAGCCGCGTTCGCTGCCGCCCCCACCATCGCGCGAGCAGCAGCATGGAAGAAGCAGCAGCATTGCCCTCCCCACTGCCGCCCACAACGTGTACCGACGCTAGTACCGTGACCGGCACGGAATTAAGGGCCGTGTCGGTTGCCAGGGTCGCCACCGGTGGCAAGACGAAGTCAGTAGTTAAGAACCGTGGACGACGTCCTCCCCCTGCGTACCCGTGGTCCGAAGAGACAGACGCTGGATAGCGCAGTTAAGTTTGCCAGGCCCGTCCCTACGGCTGCTGCAAAGAGAGTCGCTGCCGCTGTCGCTGCCGCTGCTGATGACGACTGCGAAGCCGCTGTCGCTGCCGCCCCACCATCTCGCGAGCAGCAGCAGCATGGAAGCAGCGCATTGCCCTCCCCCACTGCCGCCCACAACGTGATGGAGGGCGCCCTGAAGATGGACGCCAGTACAGTGACCGGAACGGAATTAGGGCCGTGTCGGTTGTCAGCGTCGCCACCGGTGGCAAGACGAAGTCAAGTAGTTGAAGAACCGTGGACGACGTCCTCCCCCTGCGTACCCGTGGGTCCGAAGAGACAGACGATGATAGCGCAGCTAAGTTTGCCAGGCACGCCCCTACTGCTGCTGCTGCAAAGAGAGCCGCTGCCCGCTGCTGATGACGACTGCGAAGCTGCTGTCGCTGCCGCCCCACCATCGCGCGAGCAGCAGCATGGAATATTTTTGAAGAGGGTCTGGGGCGATCATCGCGGAGCTCTCGGCAGCTGCCGAAGTGACCCGCCTTGACCTGGTGGTGTCGCCCCCGGACCTGACAGACTGCCTGGAGGCGCTGCTCGACGCCCCCGCCCTTCTGCAGCCCACAACGTGGATGTTGGGCCGCCCTGAAAATGGACGCCAAAAGCGTGACCGGCACGGAATTAAGTGCCGTGTCGGTTGCCAGCGTCGCCACCGGTGGCAAGAAGAAGTCAAGTAGTTGAAGAACCGTGGACGACGTCCTCCCCTGGAGCTCTGCCCGCCGCCCCCTCCCCTTCTTCTGCTCGCAACATGGATGGGGGGCGCCCCTGAAAATGGACGCCAGAAGACCGCCCCCACGGCTGCTGCAAGAGAGCCGCTGCCGGTGCCGCTGCTGATGACGACTGCGAAACCGCTGTCGCTGCCGCCCCCACCATCTCGCGAGCAGCAGCATGGAAGAAGCAGCAGCATTGCAGAACGCGTTGCTGACAGACTGCCTGGAGCGCTAACTCACTGCCCCCTCCCCATCTTCTGCTCACAACGTGGATAGAGGCGCCCTGAAAATAGACGCCAGAAGCGTGACCGGCACGGAATAAAGTGACGTTTCGGTTGCCAGCGTCGCCACCGGTGGCAAGAAGATGTCAGTTGAAGAACCGTGGACGACGTCCTCCCCCCTGCGTACCCGTGAGTTCCGAAGAGCCAGACGCTGGATAGCGCAGCTGAGTTTTGCCAGGCCCGCCCTACGGCTGCTGCAAAGAGAGTCGCTGCCGCTGTCGCTGCGGCTGCCGCTGTCGCTGCCGCTCCCACCATCGCGCGAGCAACAGCATGGAAGAAGCAGCAGCATTGCCCTCCCCAACTGCCGCCCACAACGTGGATGGAGGGCGCCCTGAAAATGGACGCCAGTACGTAACCGGCACGGAATTAAGTGCCGTGTCGGTTGTCAGCGTCGCCACCGGTGGCAAGAAGAAGTCAAGTAGTTGAAGAACCGGGGACGACGTCCTCCCCTGGAGCTCTGCACGCCGCCCCTCCCCTTCTTCTGCTCGCAACATGGATGGAGGGCGCCCTGAAATGGACGCCAGAAGCCACCCCTACGGCTGCTGCAAAGAGAGCCGCTGCCGCTGCTGATGACGACTGCGAAGCCGCTGTCGCTGCCGCCCCACCATCGCGCGAGCAGCAGCATGGAAGAAGCAGCAGCATTGCGGAACGCGTTGCTGACAGACTGCCTGGAGCGCTACTCACTGCCCCCTCCCCATCTTCTGCTCACAACGTGGATAGAGGGCGCCCTGAAATGGACGCCAGAAGCGTGACCGGCACGGAATTAAGTGCCGTATCGGTTGCCAGCGTCGCCACCGCTGGCAAGAAGAAGTCAAGTAGTTGAAGAACCGTCGACGATGTCCCTCCCCCTGTATACCCGTGGTCCGAAGAGACAGACGCTGGATAGCGCAACTGAGTTTGCCCAGGCCCGTCCCTACGGCTGCTGCAAGAGAGTCCTGCCGCTGTCGCTGCGGCTGCCGCTGTCGCTGCCGCTCCCCCACCATCGCGCGAGCAACAGCATGGAAGAAGCAGCAGCATTGCCCTCCCCCCCCAACTGCCGCCCACAACGTGGATGGAGGGCTCCCCTGAAAATGGACGCCAGTACCGTAACCGGCACGGAATTAAGTGCCGTATCGGTTGCCAGCGTCGCCACCGCTGGCAAGAAGAAGTCAAGTAGTTGAAGAACCGTCGACGATGTCCTCCCCCTGTATACCCGTGGGTCCGAAGAGACAGACGCTGGATAGCGCAACTGAGTTTGCCAGGCCCGTCCCTACGGCTGCTGCAAAGAGAGTCGCTGCCGCTGTCACTGCCGCTGTCGCTGTCGCTGCCGCTGTCGCTGTCGCTGCCGCTGTCGCTGCTATGTCGCTGTCGCTGCCGCCCCCACCATCGCGCGAGCAGCAGCATGGAATAAGCAGCAGCATTGCAGAACGCGTTGCTGACAGACTGCCTGGAGCGCTACTCACTGCCCCCTCCCCATCTTCTGCTCACAACGTGGATAGAGGGCGCCCTGAAAATAGACGCCAGAAGCGTGACCGGCACGGAATTAAGTGCCGTTTCGGTTGCCAGCGTCGCCACCGGTGGCAAGATGTCAAGTAGTTGAAGAACCGTGGACGACGTCCTCCCCCTGCGTACCCGTAAGTCCGAAGAGCCAGACGCTGGATAGCGCAGCTGAGTTTGCCAGGCCCCCCCTGCGGCTGCTGCAAAGAGAGTCGCTGCCGCTGTCGCTGCCGCTGTCGCTGTCGCTGCCGCTCCCACCATCGCGCGAGCAACAGCATGGAAGAGGCAGCAGCATTGCCCTCCCCAACTGCCGTCCACAACGTGGATGGAGGGCGCCCTGAAGATGGACGCCAGTACAGTGACCGGCACGGGCCGTGTCGGTTGTCAGCGTCGCCACCGGTGGCAAGAAGAAATCAAGTAGTTGAAGAACCGTGGACGACGTCCTCCCCCTGCGTACCCGTGGGTCCGAAGAGACAGACGCTGAATAGCGCAGCTAAGTTTGCCAGGCCCGCCCCTACTGCTGCTGCAAAGAGAGCCGCTGCCGCTGCCGCTGCTGATGACGACTGCGACGCCGCTGTCGCTGCCGCCCCACCATCGAACGAGCAGCATCATGGAAGTTTGTGGAAGAGGGGACTGGGGCGATCATCGCGGAGCTCTCGGCAGCTGCCGAAGTGACCCGCCTTGACCTGGTGGGTGTCGCCCCCGAACCTGACAGACTGCCTGGAGCGCTGTTCGTCGCACCCTTCTTTTCTGCAGCCCACAACGTGGATGGAGGCGCCCTGAAAATGGACGCCAGAAGCGTGACCGGCACGGAATTAAGTGCCGTATCGGTTGCCAGCGTCGCCACCGCTGGCAAGAAGAAGTCAAGTAGTTGAAGAACCGTCGACGATGTCCTCCCCCTGTATACCCGTGGGTCCGAAGAGACAGACGCTGGATAGCGCACTGAGTTTGCCAGGCCCGCCCTACGGCTGCTGCAAAGAGAGCCACTGCCGCTGCCGCTGCTGATGACGACTGCGAAGCCGCGTTCGCTGCCGCCCCCACCATCGCGCGAGCAGCAGCATGGAAGAAGCAGCAGCATTTGCCCTCCCCAACTGCCGCCCACAACGTGTACCGACGCTAGTACCGTGACCGGCACGGAATTAAAGGCCGTGTCGGTTGCCAGGGTCGCCACCGGTGGCAAGACGAAGTCAAGTAGTTAAAGAACCGTGGACGACGTCCTCCCCCTGCGTACCCGTGGTCCGAAGAGACAGACGCTGGATAGCGCAGTTAAGTTTGCCAGGCCCGTCCCTACGGCTGCTGCAAAGAGTCGCTGCCGCTGTCGCTGCCGCTGCTGATGACGACTGCGAAGCCGCTGTCGCTGCCGCCCCCACCATCTCGCGAGCAGCAGCATGGAAGCAGCAGCATTGCCCTCCCCAACTGCCGCCCACAACGTGGATGGAGGGCGCCCTGAAGATGGACGCCAGTACAGTGACCGGAACGGAATTAAGGGCCGTGTCGGTTGTCAGCGTCGCCACCGGCGGCAAGAAGAAGTCAAGTAGTTGAAGAACCGTGGACGACGTCCTCCCCTGGAGCTCTGCCCGCCGCCCCCTCCCCTTCTTCTGCTCGCAACATGGATGGAGGGCGCCCTGAAAATGGACGCCAGAAGCCCGCCCCTACGGCTGCTGCAAAGAGAGCCGCTGCCGTGCCGCTGCTAATGACGACTGCGAAGCCGCTGTCGCTGCCGCCCCGACCATCTCGCGAGCAGCAGCATGGAAGAAGCAGCAGCATTGCAGAACGCGTTGCTGACAGACTGCCTGGAGCGCTACTCACTGCCCCCTCCCCATCTTCTGCTCACAACGTGGATACAGGGCGCCCTGAAAATAGACGCCAGAAGCGTGACCGGCACGGAATAAAGTGACGTTTCGGTTGCCAGCGTCGCCACCGGTGGCAAGAAGATGTCAAGTAGTTGAAGAACCGTGGACGACGTCCTCCCCCTGCGTACCCGTGAGTCCGAAGAGCCAGACGCTGGATAGCGCAGCTGAGTTTGCCAGGCCCGCCCCTACGGCTGCTGCAAAGAGAGTCGCTGCCGCTGTCACTGCCGCTGTCGCTGCCGCTGTCGCTGTCGCTGCCGCCGCTGTCGCTGTCGCTGCCGCTGCTATGTCGCTGTCGCTGCCGCCCCCACCATCGCGCGAGCAGCAGCATGGAATAAGCAGCAGCATTGCAGAACGCGTTGCTGACAGACTGCCTGGAGCGCTACTCACTGCCCCCTCGCCATCTTCTGCTCACAACGTGGATAGAGGGCGCCCTGAAAATAGACGCCAGAAGCGTGACCGCACGGAATTAAGTGCCGTTTCGGTTGCCAGCGTCGCCACCGGTGGCAAGAATATGTCAAGTAGTTGAAGAACCGTGGACGACGTCCTCCCCCTGCGTACCCTTAAGTCCGAAGAGCCAGACGCTGGATAGCGCAGCTGAGTTTGCCAGGCCCGCCCCTGCGGCTGCTGCAAAGAGAGTCGCTGCCGCTGTCGCTGCCGCTGTCGCTGCCGCTGTCGCTGCCGCTCCCACCATCGCGCGAGCAACAGCATGGAAGAGGCAGCAGCATTGCCCTCCCCAACTGCCGTCCACAACGTGGATGGAGGGCGCCCTGAAGATGGACGCCAGTACAGTGACCGGCACGGGCCGTGTCGGTTGTCAGCGTCGCCACCGGTGGCAAGAAGAAGTCAAGTAGTTGAAGAACCGTGGACGACGTCCTCCCCTGCGTACCCGTGGGTCCGAAGAGACAGACGCTGAATAGCGCAGCTAAGTTTGCCAGGCCCGCCCCTACTGCTGCTGCAAAGAGAGCCGCTCCCGCTGCCGCTGCTGATGACGACTGCGACGCCGCTGTCGCTGCCGCCCCACCATCGAACGAGCAGCATCATGGAAGTTTGTGGAAGAGGGGACTGGGGCGATCATCGCGGAGCTCTCGGCAGCTGCCGAAGTGACCCGCCTTGACCTGGTGGGTGTCGCCCCCGAACCTGACAGACTGCCTGGAGCGCTGTTCGTCGCACCTTCTTTTCTGCAGCCCACAACGTGGATGGAGGCGCCCTGAAAATGGACGCCAGAAGCGTGACCGGCACGGAATTAAGTGCCGTATCGGTTGCCACGTCGCCACCGCTGGCAAGAAGAAGTCAAGTAGTTGAAGAACCGTCGACGATGTCCTCCCCCTGTATACCCGTGGGTCCGAAGAGACAGACGCTGGATAGCGCAACTGAGTTGCCAGGCCCGCCCCTACGGCTGCTGCAAAGAGAGCCACTGCCGCTGCCGCTGCTGATGACGACTGCGAAGCCGCGTTCGCTGCCGCCCCCACCATCGCGCGAGCAGCAGCATGGAAGAAGCAGCAGCATTGCCCTCCCCAACTGCCGCCCACAACGTGTACCGACGCTAGTACCGTGACCGGCACGGAATTAAGGGCCGTGTCGGTTGCCAGGGTCGCCACCGGTGGCAAGACGAAGTCAAGTAGTTAAAGAACCGTGGACGACGTCCTCCCCCTGCGTACCCGTGGGTCCGAAGAGACAGACGCTGGATAGCGCAGTTAAGTTTGCCAGGCCCGTCCCTACGGCTGCTGCAAAGAGAGTCGCTGCCGCTGTCGCTGCCGCTGCTGATGACGACTGCGAAGCCGCTGTCGCTGCCGCCCCCACCATCTCGCGAGCAGCAGCATGGAAGCAGCAGCATTGCCCTCCCCAACTGCCGCCCACAACGTGGATGGAGGGCGCCCTGAAGATGGACGCCAGTACAGTGACCGGAACGGAATTAAGGGCCGTGTCGGTTGTCAGCGTCGCCACCGGTGGCAAGACGAAGTCAAGTAGTTGAAGAACCGTGGACGACGTCCTCCCCCTGCGTACCCGTGGGTCCGAAGAGACAGACGATGAATAGCGCAGCTAAGTTTGCCAGGCACGCCCCTACTGCTGCTGCAAAGAGAGCCGCTGCCGCTGCTGATGACGACTGCGAAGCTGCTGTCGCTGCCGCCCCACCATCGCGCGAGCAGCAGCATGGAAGATTTTGAAGAGGGGTCTGGGGCGATCATCGCGGAGCTCTCGGCAGCTGCCGAAGTGACCCGCCTTGACCTGGTGGGTGTCGCCCCCGGACCTGACAGACTGCCTGGAGCGCTGCTCGACGCCCCCGCCCCTTCTGCAGCCCACAACGTGGATGTTGGGCGCCCTGAAAATGGACGCCAAAAGCGTGACCGGCACGGAATTAAGTGCCGTGTCGGTTGCCAGCGTCGCCACCGGTGGCAAGAAGAAGTCAAGTAGTTGAAGAACCGTGGACGACGTCCTCCCCTGGAGCTCTGCCCGCCGCCCCCTCCCCTTCTTCTGCTCGCAACATGGATGGGGGGCGCCCTGAAAATGGACGCCAGAAGACCGCCCCCACGGCTGCTGCAAAGAGAGCCGCTGCCGGTGCCGCTGCTGATGACGACTGCGAAACCGCTGTCGCTGCCGCCCCCACCATCTCGCGAGCAGCAGCATGGAAGAAGCAGCAGCATTGCAGAACGCGTTGCTGACAGACTGCCTGGAGCGCTACTCACTGCCCCTCCCCATCTTCTGCTCACAACGTGGATAGAGGGCGCCCTGAAAATAGACGCCAGAAGCGTGACCGGCACGGAATAAAGTGACGTTTCGGTTGCCAGCGTCGCCACCGGTGGCAAGAAGATGTCAAGTAGTTGAAGAACCGTGGACGACGTCCTCCCCCTGCGTACCCGTGAGTCCGAAGAGCCAGACGCTGGATAGCGCAGCTGAGTTTGCAGGCCCGCCCTACGGCTGCTGCAAAGAGAGTCGCTGCCGCTGTCGCTGCGGCTGCCGCTGTCGCTGCCGCTCCCACCATCGCGCGAGCAACAGCATGGAAGAAGCAGCAGCATTGCCCTCCCCAACTGCCGCCCACAACGTGGATGGAGGGCGCCCTGAAAATGGACGCCAGTACCGTAACCGGCACGGAATTAAGTGCCGTGTCGGTTGTCAGCGTCGCCACCGGTGGCAAGAAGAAGTCAAGTAGTTGAAGAACCGGGGACGACGTCCTCCCCTGGAGCTCTGCACGCCGCCCCTCCCCTTCTTCTGCTCGCAACATGGATGGAGGGCGCCCTGAAAATGGACGCCAGAAGCCCACCCCTACGGCTGCTGCAAAGAGAGCCGCTGCCGCTGCTGATGACGACTGCGAAGCCGCTGTCGCTGCCGCCCCACCATCGCGCGAGCAGCAGCATGGAAGAAGCAGCAGCATTGCGGAACGCGTTGCTGACAGACTGCCTGGAGCGCTACTCACTGCCCCCTCCCCATCTTCTGCTCACAACGTGGATAGAGGGCGCCCTGAAAATGGACGCCAGAAGCGTGACCGGCACGGAATTAAGTGCCGTATCGGTTGCCAGCGTCGCCACCGCTGGCAAGAAGAAGTCAAGTAGTTGAAGAACCGTCGACGATGTCCTCCCCCTGTATACCCGTGGGTCCGAAGAGACAGACGCTGGATAGCGCAACTGAGTTTGCCAGGCCCGCCCCTACGGCTGCTGCAAAGAGAGCCACTGCCGCTGCCGCTGCTGATGACGACTGCGAAGCCGCGTTCGCTGCCGCCCCCACCATCGCGCGAGCAGCAGCATGGAAGAAGCAGCAGCATTGCCCTCCCCAACTGCCGCCCACAACGTGTACCGACGCTAGTACCGTGACCGGCACGGAATTAAGGGCCGTGTCGGTTGCCAGGGTCGCCACCGGTGGCAAGACGAAGTCAAGTAGTTAAAGAACCGTGGACGACGTCCTCCCCCTGCGTACCCGTGGGTCCGAAGAGACAGACGCTGGATAGCGCAGTTAAGTTTGCCAGGCCCGTCCCTACGGCTGCTGCAAAGAGAGTCGCTGCCGCTGTCGCTGCCGCTGCTGATGACGACTGCGAAGCCGCTGTCGCTGCCGCCCCCACCATCTCGCGAGCAGCAGCATGGAAGCAGCAGCATTGCCCTCCCCAACTGCCGCCCACAACGTGGATGGAGGGCGCCCTGAAGATGGACGCCAGTACAGTGACCGGAACGGAATTAAGGGCCGTGTCGGTTGTCAGCGTCGCCACCGGTGGCAAGACGAAGTCAAGTAGTTGAAGAACCGTGGACGACGTCCTCCCCCTGCGTACCCGTGGGTCCGAAGAGACAGACGCTGAATAGCGCAGCTAAGTTTGCCAGGCACGCCCCTACTGCTGCTGCAAAGAGAGCCGCTGCCGCTGCTGATGACGACTGCGAAGCTGCAGTCGCTGCCGCCCCACCATCGCGCGAGCAGCAGCATGGAAGATTTTTGAAGAGGGTCTGGGGCGATCATCGCGGAGCTCTCGGCAGCTGCCGAAGTGACCCGCCTTGACCTGGTGGGTGTCGCCCCCGGACCTGACAGACTGCCTGGAGCGCTGCTCGACGCCCCGCCCCTTCTGCAGCCCACAACGTGGATGTTGGGCGCCCTGAAAATGGACGCCAAAAGCGTGACCGGCACGGAATTAAGTGCCGTGTCGGTTGCCAGCGTCGCCACCGGTGGCAAGAAGAAGTCAAGTAGTTGAAGAACCGTGGACGACGTCCTCCCCTGGAGCTCTGCCCGCCGCCCCCTCCCCTTCTTCTGCTCGCAACATGGATGGAGGGCGCCCTGAAAATGGACGCCAGAAGACCGCCCCCACGGCTGCTGCAAAGAGAGCCGCTGCCGGTGCCGCTGCTGATGACGACGGCGAAACCGCTGTCGCTGCCGCCCCCACCATCTCGCGAGCAGCAGCATGGAAGAAGCAGCAGCATTGCAGAACGCGTTGCTGACAGACTGCCTGGAGCGCTACTCACTGCCCCCTCCCCATCTTCTGCTCACAACGTGGATAGAGGGCGCCCTGAAAATAGACGCCAGAAGCGTGACCGGCACGGAATAAAGTGACGTTTCGGTTGCCAGCGTCGCCACCGGTGGCAAGAAGATGTCAAGTAGTTGAAGAACCGTGGACGACGTCCTCCCCCTGCGTACCCGTGAGTCCGAAGAGCCAGACGCTGGATAGCGCAGCTGAGTTTGCCAGGCCCGCCCTACGGCTGCTGCAAAGAGAGTCGCTGCCGCTGTCGCTGTCGCTGCCGCTGTCGCTGCGGCTGCCGCTGTCGCTGCCGCTCCCACCATCGCGCGAGCAACAGCATGGAAGAAGCAGCAGCATTGCCCTCCCCAACTGCCGCCCACAACGTGGATGGAGGGCGCCCTGAAAATGGACGCCAGTACCGTAACCGGCACGGAATTAAGTGCCGTGTCGGTTGTCAGCGTCGCCACCGGTGGCAAGAAGAAGTCAAGTAGTTGAAGACCGGGGACGACGTCCTCCCCTGGAGCTCTGCACGCCGCCCCTCCCCTTCTTCTGCTCGCAACATGGATGGAGGGCGCCCTGAAAATGGACGCCAGAAGCCCACCCCTACGGCTGCTGCAAAGAGAGCCGCTGCCGCTGCTGATGACGACTGCGAAGCCGCTGTCGCTGCCGCCCCACCATCGCGCGAGCAGCAGCATGGAAGAAGCAGCAGCATTGCGGAACGCGTTGCTGACAGACTGCCTGGAGCGCTACTCACTGCCCCCTCCCCATCTTCTGCTCACAACGTGGATAGAGGGCGCCCTGAAAATGGACGCCAGAAGCGTGACCGGCACGGAATTAAGTGCCGTATCGGTTGCCAGCGTCGCCACCGCTGGCAAGAAGAAGTCAAGTAGTTGAAGAACCGTCGACGATGTCCTCCCCCTGTATACCCGTGGGTCCGAAGAGACAGACGCTGGATAGCGCAACTGAGTTTGCCAGGCCCGTCCCTACGGCTGCTGCAAAGAGAGTCGCTGCCGCTGTCGCTGCGGCTGCCGCTGTCGCTGCCGCTCCCACCATCGCGCGAGCAACAGCATGGAAGAAGCAGCAGCATTGCCCTCCCCAACTGCCGCCCACAACGTGGATGGAGGGCGCCCTGAAAATGGACGCCAGTACCGTAACCGGCACGGAATTAAGTGCCGTATCGGTTGCCAGCGTCGCCACCGCTGGCAAGAAGAAGTCAAGTAGTTGAAGAACCGTCGACGATGTCCTCCCCCTGTATACCCGTGGGTCCGAAGAGACAGACGCTGGATAGCGCAACTGAGTTTGCCAGGCCCGTCCCTACGGCTGCTGCAAAGAGAGTCGCTGCCGCTGTCACTGCCGCTGTCGCTGTCGCTGCCGCTGTCGCTGTCGCTGCCGCTGTCGCTGCTATGTCGCTGTCGCTGCCGCCCCCACCATCGCGCGAGCAGCAGCATGGAATAAGCAGCAGCATTGCAGAACGCGTTGCTGACAGACTGCCTGGAGCGCTACTCACTGCCCCCTCCCCATCTTCTGCTCACAACGTGGATAGAGGGCGCCCTGAAAATAGACGCCAGAAGCGTGACCGGCACGGAATTAAGTGCCGTTTCGGTTGCCAGCGTCGCCACCGGTGGCAAGAAGATGTCAAGTAGTTGAAGAACCGTGGACGACGTCCTCCCCCTGCGTACCCGTAAGTCCGAAGAGCCAGACGCTGGATAGCGCAGCTGAGTTTGCCAGGCCCGCCCCTGCGGCTGCTGCAAAGAGAGTCGCTGCCGCTGTCGCTGCCGCTGTCGCTGTCGCTGCCGCTCCCACCATCGCGCGAGCAACAGCATGGAAGAGGCAGCAGCATTGCCCTCCCCAACTGCCGTCCACAACGTGGATGGAGGGCGCCCTGAAGATGGACGCCAGTACAGTGACCGGCACGGGCCGTGTCGGTTGTCAGCGTCGCCACCGGTGGCAAGAAGAAGTCAAGTAGTTGAAGAACCGTGGACGACGTCCTCCCCCTGCGTACCCGTGGGTCCGAAGAGACAGACGCTGAATAGCGCAGCTAAGTTTGCCAGGCCCGCCCCTACTGCTGCTGCAAAGAGAGCCGCTGCCGCTGCCGCTGCTGATGACGACTGCGAAGCCGCTGTCGCTGCCGCCCCACCATCGAACGAGCAGCATCATGGAAGTTTGTGGAAGAGGGGACTGGGGCGATCATCGCGGAGCTCTCGGCAGCTGCCGAAGTGACCCGCCTTGACCTGGTGGGTGTCGCCCCCGAACCTGACAGACTGCCTGGAGCGCTGTTCGTCGCACCCTTCTTTTCTGCAGCCCACAACGTGGATGGAGGCGCCCTGAAAATGGACGCCAGAAGCGTGACCGGCACGGAATTAAGTGCCGTATCGGTTGCCAGCGTCGCCACCGCTGGCAAGAAGAAGTCAAGTAGTTGAAGAACCGTCGACGATGTCCTCCCCCTGTATACCCGTGGGTCCGAAGAGACAGACGCTGGATAGCGCAACTGAGTTTGCCAGGCCCGCCCCTACGGCTGCTGCAAAGAGAGCCACTGCCGCTGCCGCTGCTGATGACGACTGCGAAGCCGCGTTCGCTGCCGCCCCCACCATCGCGCGAGCAGCAGCATGGAAGAAGCAGCAGCATTGCCCTCCCCAACTGCCGCCCACAACGTGTACCGACGCTAGTACCGTGACCGGCACGGAATTAAAGGCCGTGTCGGTTGCCAGGGTCGCCACCGGTGGCAAGACGAAGTCAAGTAGTTAAAGAACCGTGGACGACGTCCTCCCCCTGCGTACCCGTGGGTCCGAAGAGACAGACGCTGGATAGCGCAGTTAAGTTTGCCAGGCCCGTCCCTACGGCTGCTGCAAAGAGAGTCGCTGCCGCTGTCGCTGCCGCTGCTGATGACGACTGCGAAGCCGCTGTCGCTGCCGCCCCCACCATCTCGCGAGCAGCAGCATGGAAGCAGCAGCATTGCCCTCCCCAACTGCCGCCCACAACGTGGATGGAGGGCGCCCTGAAGATAGCCGCCAGTACCGTGACCGGCACGGAATTAAGTGCCGTGTCGGTTTCCAGCGTCGCCGCCGGTGGCAAGAAGAAGTCAAGTAGTTGAAGAACCGTGGACGACGTCCTCCCCCTGCGTACCCGTGGGTCCGAAGAGACAGACGATGAATAGCGCAGCTAAGTTTGCCAGGCACGCCCCTACTGCTGCTGCAAAGAGAGCCGCTGCCGCTGCTGATGACGACTGCGAAGCTGCTGTCGCTGCCGCCCCACCATCGCGCGAGCAGCAGCATGGAAGATTTTTGAAGAGGGGTCTGGGGCGATCATCGCGGAGCTCTCGGCAGCTGCCGAAGTGACCCGCCTTGACCTGGTGGGTGTCGCCCCCGGACCTGACAGACTGCCTGGAGCGCTGCTCGACGCCCCCGCCCCTTCTGCAGCCCACAACGTGGATGTTGGGCGCCCTGAAAATGGACGCCAAAAGCGTGACCGGCACGGAATTAAGTGCCGTGTCGGTTGCCAGCGTCGCCACCGGTGGCAAGAAGAAGTCAAGTAGTTGAAGAACCGTGGACGACGTCCTCCCCTGGAGCTCTGCCCGCCGCCCCCTCCCCTTCTTCTGCTCGCAACATGGATGGGGGGCGCCCTGAAAATGGACGCCAGAAGACCGCCCCCACGGCTGCTGCAAAGAGAGCCGCTGCCGGTGCCGCTGCTGATGACGACTGCGAAACCGCTGTCGCTGCCGCCCCCACCATCTCGCGAGCAGCAGCATGGAAGAAGCAGCAGCATTGCGGAACGCGTTGCTGACAGACTGCCTGGAGCGCTACTCACTGCCCCCTCCCCATCTTCTGCTCACAACGTGGATAGAGGGCGCCCTGAAAATGGACGCCAGAAGCGTGACCGGCACGGAATTAAGTGCCGTATCGGTTGCCAGCGTCGCCACCGCTGGCAAGAAGAAGTCAAGTAGTTGAAGAACCGTCGACGATGTCCTCCCCCTGTATACCCGTGGGTCCGAAGAGACAGACGCTGGATAGCGCAACTGAGTTTGCCAGGCCCGCCCCTACGGCTGCTGCAAAGAGAGCCACTGCCGCTGCCGCTGCTGATGACGACTGCGAAGCCGCGTTCGCTGCCGCCCCCACCATCGCGCGAGCAGCAGCATGGAAGAAGCAGCAGCATTGCCCTCCCCAACTGCCGCCCACAACGTGTACCGACGCTAGTACCGTGACCGGCACGGAATTAAAGGCCGTGTCGGTTGCCAGGGTCGCCACCGGTGGCAAGACGAAGTCAAGTAGTTGAAGAACCGTCGACGATGTCCTCCCCCTGTATACCCGTGGGTCCGAAGAGACAGACGCTGGATAGCGCAACTGAGTTTGCCAGGCCCGCCCCTACGGCTGCTGCAAAGAGAGCCACTGCCGCTGCCGCTGCTGATGACGACTGCGAAGCCGCTGTCGCTGCCGCCCCCACCATCTCGCGAGCAGCAGCATGGAAGCAGCAGCATTGCCCTCCCCAACTGCCGCCCACAACGTGGATGGAGGGCGCCCTGAAGATGGACGCCAGTACAGTGACCGGAACGGAATTAAGGGCCGTGTCGGTTGTCAGCGTCGCCACCGGTGGCAAGACGAAGTCAAGTAGTTGAAGAACCGTGGACGACGTCCTCCCCCTGCGTACCCGTGGGTCCGAAGAGACAGACGCTGAATAGCGCAGCTAAGTTTGCCAGGCACGCCCCTACTGCTGCTGCAAAGAGAGCCGCTGCCGCTGCTGATGACGACTGCGAAGCTGCAGTCGCTGCCGCCCCACCATCGCGCGAGCAGCAGCATGGAAGATTTTTGAAGAGGGGTCTGGGGCGATCATCGCGGAGCTCTCGGCAGCTGCCGAAGTGACCCGCCTTGACCTGGTGGGTGTCGCCCCCGGACCTGACAGACTGCCTGGAGCGCTGCTCGACGCCCCCGCCCCTTCTGCAGCCCACAACGTGGATGTTGGGCGCCCTGAAAATGGACGCCAAAAGCGTGACCGGCACGGAATTAAGTGCCGTGTCGGTTGCCAGCGTCGCCACCGGTGGCAAGAAGAAGTCAAGTAGTTGAAGAACCGTGGACGACGTCCTCCCCTGGAGCTCTGCCCGCCGCCCCCTCCCCTTCTTCTGCTCGCAACATGGATGGAGGGCGCCCTGAAAATGGACGCCAGAAGACCGCCCCCACGGCTGCTGCAAAGAGAGCCGCTGCCGGTGCCGCTGCTGATGACGACGGCGAAACCGCTGTCGCTGCCGCCCCCACCATCTCGCGAGCAGCAGCATGGAAGAAGCAGCAGCATTGCAGAACGCGTTGCTGACAGACTGCCTGGAGCGCTACTCACTGCCCCCTCCCCATCTTCTGCTCACAACGTGGATAGAGGGCGCCCTGAAAATAGACGCCAGAAGCGTGACCGGCACGGAATAAAGTGACGTTTCGGTTGCCAGCGTCGCCACCGGTGGCAAGAAGATGTCAAGTAGTTGAAGAACCGTGGACGACGTCCTCCCCCTGCGTACCCGTGAGTCCGAAGAGCCAGACGCTGGATAGCGCAGCTGAGTTTGCCAGGCCCGCCCTACGGCTGCTGCAAAGAGAGTCGCTGCCGCTGTCGCTGTCGCTGCCGCTGTCGCTGCGGCTGCCGCTGTCGCTGCCGCTCCCACCATCGCGCGAGCAACAGCATGGAAGAAGCAGCAGCATTGCCCTCCCCAACTGCCGCCCACAACGTGGATGGAGGGCGCCCTGAAAATGGACGCCAGTACCGTAACCGGCACGGAATTAAGTGCCGTGTCGGTTGTCAGCGTCGCCACCGGTGGCAAGAAGAAGTCAAGTAGTTGAAGAACCGGGGACGACGTCCTCCCCTGGAGCTCTGCACGCCGCCCCTCCCCTTCTTCTGCTCGCAACATGGATGGAGGGCGCCCTGAAAATGGACGCCAGAAGCCCACCCCTACGGCTGCTGCAAAGAGAGCCGCTGCCGCTGCTGATGACGACTGCGAAGCCGCTGTCGCTGCCGCCCCACCATCGCGCGAGCAGCAGCATGGAAGAAGCAGCAGCATTGCGGAACGCGTTGCTGACAGACTGCCTGGAGCGCTACTCACTGCCCCCTCCCCATCTTCTGCTCACAACGTGGATAGAGGGCGCCCTGAAAATAGACGCCAGAAGCGTGACCGGCACGGAATTAAGTGCCGTTTCGGTTGCCAGCGTCGCCACCGGTGGCAAGAAGATGTCAAGTAGTTGAAGAACCGTGGACGACGTCCTCCCCCTGCGTACCCGTGAGTCCGAAGAGCCAGACGCTGGATAGCGCAGCTGAGTTTGCCAGGCCCGCCCCTGTGGCTGCTGCAAAGAGAGTCGCTGCCGCTGTCGCTGCCGCTGTCGCTGCCGCTGTCGCTGTCGCTGCCGCTCCCGCCATCGCGCGAGCAACAGCATGGAAGAAGCAGCAGCATTGCCCTCCCCAACTGCCACCCACAACGTGGATGGAGGGCGCCCTGAAGATGGACGCCAGTACAGTGACCGGCACGGAATTAAGTGCCGTGTTGGTTGCCAGCGTCGCCACCGCTGGCAAGAAGAAGTCAAGTAGTTGAAGAACCGTGGACGATGTCCTCCCCCTGTATACCCGTGGGTCCGAAGAGACAGACGCTGGATAGCGCAACTGAGTTTGCCAGGCCCGCCCCTACGGCTGCTGCAAAGAGAGCCGCTGCCGCTGCCGCTGCTGATGACGACTGCGAAGCCGCGTTCGCTGCCGCCCCCACCATCGCGCGAGCAGCAGCATGGAAGAAGCAGCAGCATTGCCCTCCCCAACTGCCGCCCACAACGTGTACCGACGCCAGTACCGTGACCGGCACGGAATTAAGGGCCGTGTCGGTTGCCAGGGTCGCCACCGGTGGCAAGACGAAGTCAAGTAGTTAAAGAACCGTGGACGACGTCCTCCCCCTGCGTACCCGTGGGTCCGAAGAGACAGACGCTGGATAGCGCAGTTAAGTTTGCCAGGCCCGTCCCTACGGCTGCAGCAAAGAGAGTCGCTGCCGCTGTCGCTGTCGTTGTCGCTGCCGCTGTCGCTGTCGCTGTCGCTGCCGCTGTCGCTGTCGCTGTCGCTGCCGCCCCCACCATCGCGCGAGCAGCAGTATGGAAGATTGTGGAAGAAGGGTCTGGGGCGATCATCGCGGAGCTCTCGGCAGCTGCCGAAGTGACCCGCCTTGACCTGGTGGGTGTCGCCCCCGAACCTGACAGACAGCCTGAAGCGCTGTTCGCCGCCCCCTCCCCTTCTGCAGCCCACAACGTGGATGGAGGGCTCCCTGAAAATGCACGCCAGAAGCGTGACCGGCACGGAATTGAGTGCCGAGTCGATTGCCAGCGTCGCCGCCGCTGGCAAGAAGAAGTCAAGTAGTTGAAGAACCGTGGACGACGTGCTCCCCTTGCGTACCCGTGATTTCGAAGTGACAGACGCTGGATAGCGCAGCTAAGTTTGCTAGGCCCGCCCCTACGGCTGCTGCAAAGAGAGCCGCTGCCGCTGCCGCTGCTGATGACGACTGCGAAGCCGCTGTCGCTGCCGCCCCCACCATCTCGCGAGCAGCAGCATGGAAGCAGCAGCATTGCCCTCCCCAACTGCCGCCCTACAACGTGGATGGTGGGCGCCCTGAAGATGGACGCCAGTACAGTGACCAGAACGGAATTAAGGGCCGTGTCGGTTGTCAGCGTCGCCACAGGTGGCAAGAAGAAGTCAAGTAGTTGAAGAACCGTGGACGACGTCCTCCCCCTGCGTACCCGTGGGTCCGAAGAGACAGACGCTGAATAGCGCAGCTAAGTTTGCAAGGCCCGCCCCTACTGCTGCTGCAAAGAGAGCCGCTGCCGCTGCCGCTGCTGATGACGACTGCGAAGCCGCTGTCGCTGCCGCCCCCACCATCTCGCGAGCAGCAGCATGGAAGCAGCAGCATTGCCCTCCCCAACTGCCGCCCTACAACGTGGATGGTGGGCGCCCTGAAGATGGACGCCAGTACAGTGACCAGAACGGAATTAAGGGCCGTGTCGGTTGTCAGCGTCGCCACAGGTGGCAAGAAGAAGTCAAGTAGTTGAAGAACCGTGGACGACGTCCTCCCCCTGCGTACCCGTGGGTCCGAAGAGACAGACGCTGAATAGCGCAGCTAAGTTTGCAAGGCCCGCCCCTACTGCTGCTGCAAAGAGAGCCGCTGCCGCTGCCGCTGCTGATGACGACTGCGAAGCCGCTGTCGCTGCCGCCCCCACCATCTCGCGAGCAGCAGCATGGAAGCAGCAGCATTGCCCTCCCCAACTGCCGCCCTACAACGTGGATGGTGGGCGCCCTGAAGATGGACGCCAGTACAGTGACCAGAACGGAATTAAGGGCCGTGTCGGTTGTCAGCGTCGCCACAGGTGGCAAGAAGAAGTCAAGTAGTTGAAGAACCGTGGACGACGTGCTCCCCTTGCGTACCCGTGATTTCGAAGTGACAGACGCTGGATAGCGCAGCTAAGTTTGCTAGGCCCGCCCCTACGGCTGCTGCAAAGAGAGCCGCTGCCGCTGCCGCTGCTGATGACGACTGCGAAGCCGCTGTCGCTGCCGCCCCCACCATCTCGCGAGCAGCAGCATGGAAGCAGCAGCATTGCCCTCCCCAACTGCCGCCCTACAACGTGGATGGTGGGCGCCCTGAAGATGGACGCCAGTACAGTGACCAGAACGGAATTAAGTGCCGTGTCGGTTGCCAGCGTCGCCACCGGTGGCAAGAAGAAGTCAAGTAGTTGAAGAACCGTGGACGACGTCCTCCCCTGGAGCTCTGCCTGCCGCCCCCTCCCCTTCTTCTGCTCGCAACATGGATGGAGGGCGCCCTGAAAATGGACGCCAGAAGACCGCCCCCACGGCTGCTGCAAAGAGAGCCGCTGCCGGTGCCGCTGCTGATGACGACTGCGAAACCGCTGTCGCTGCCGCCCCCACCATCTCGCGAGCAGCAGCATGGAAGAAGCAGCAGCATTGCAGAACGCGTTGCTGACAGACTGCCTGGAGCGCTACTCACTGCCCCCTCCCCATCTTCTGCTCACAACGTGGATAGAGGGCGCCCTGAAAATAGACGCCAGAAGCGTGACCGGCACGGAATAAAGTGACGTTTCGGTTGCCAGCGTCGCCACCGGTGGCAAGAAGATGTCAAGTAGTTGAAGAACCGTGGACGACGTCCTCCCCTGCGTACCCGTGAGTCCGAAGAGCCAGACGCTGGATAGCGCAGCTGAGTTTGCCAGGCCCGCCCTACGGCTGCTGCAAAGAGAGTCGCTGCCGCTGTCGCTGTCGCTGCCGCTGTCGCTGCGGCTGCCGCTCCCACCATCGCGCGAGCAACAGCATGGAAGAAGCAGCAGCATTGCCCTCCCCAACTGCCACCCACAACGTGGATGGAGGGCGCCCTGAAGATGGACGCCAGTACAGTGACCGGCACGGAATTAAGTGCCGTGTCGGTTGCCAGCGTCGCCACCGCTGGCAAGAAGAAGTCAAGTAGTTGAAGAACCGTGGACGATGTCCTCCCCCTGTATACCCGTGGGTCCGAAGAGACAGACGCTGGATAGCGCAACTGAGTTTGCCAGGCCCGCCCCTACGGCTGCTGCAAAGAGAGCCGCTGCCGCTGCCGCTGCTGATGACGACTGCGAAGCCGCGTTCGCTGCCGCCCCCACCATCGCGCGAGCAGCAGCATGGAAGAAGCAGCAGCATTGCCCTCCCCAACTGCCGCCCACAACGTGTACCGACGCCAGTACCGTGACCGGCACGGAATTAAGGGCCGTGTCGGTTGCCAGGGTCGCCACCGGTGGCAAGACGAAGTCAAGTAGTTAAAGAACCGTGGACGACGTCCTCCCCCTGCGTACCCGTGGGTCCGAAGAGACAGACGCTGGATAGCGCAGTTAAGTTTGCCAGGCCGTCCCTACGGCTGCAGCAAAGAGAGTCGCTGCCGCTGTCGCTGCCGCTGTCGCTGTCGTTGTCGCTGCCGCTGTCGCTGTCGCTGCCGCTGTCGCTGTCGCTGCCGCTGTCGCTGTCGCTGTCGCTGCCGCCCCCACCATCGCGCGAGCAGCAGTATGGAAGATTGTGGAAGAAGGGTCTGGGGCGATCATCGCGGAGCTCTCGGCAGCTGCCGAAGTGACCCGCCTTGACCTGGTGGGTGTCGCCCCCGAACCTGACAGACAGCCTGAAGCGCTGTTCGCCGCCCCCTCCCCTTCTGCAGCCCACAACGTGGATGGAGGGCTCCCTGAAAATGCACGCCAGAAGCGTGACCGGCACGGAATTGAGTGCCGAGTCGATTGCCAGCGTCGCCGCCGCTGGCAAGAAGAAGTCAAGTAGTTGAAGAACCGTGGACGACGTGCTCCCCTTGCGTACCCGTGATTTCGAAGTGACAGACGCTGGATAGCGCAGCTAAGTTTGCTAGGCCCGCCCCTACGGCTGCTGCAAAGAGAGCCGCTGCCGCTGCCGCTGCTGATGACGACTGCGAAGCCGCTGTCGCTGCCGCCCCACCATCGCGCGAGCAGCAGCATGGAAGAAGCAGCAGCATTGCGGAACGCGTTGCTGACAGACTGCCTGGAGCGCTACTCACTGCCCCCTCCCCATCTTCTGCTCACAACGTGGATACAGGGCGCCCTGAAAATAGACGCCAGAAGCGTGACCGGCACGGAATAAAGTGACGTTTCGGTTGCCAGCGTCGCCACCGGTGGCAAGAAGATGTCAAGTAGTTGAAGAACCGTGGACGACGTCCTCCCCCTGCGTACCCGTGAGTCCGAAGAGCCAGACGCTGGATAGCGCAGCTGAGTTTGCCAGGCCCGCCCCTACGGCTGCTGCAAAGAGAGTCGCTGCCGCTGTCACTGCCGCTGTCGCTGCCGCTGTCGCTGTCGCTGCCGCTGTCGCTGTCGCTGCCGCTGCTATGTCGCTGTCGCTGCCGCCCCCACCATCGCGCGAGCAGCAGCATGGAATAAGCAGCAGCATTGCAGAACGCGTTGCTGACAGACTGCCTGGAGCGCTACTCACTGCCCCCTCCCCATCTTCTGCTCACAACGTGGATAGAGGGCGCCCTGAAAATAGACGCCAGAAGCGTGACCGGCACGGAATTAAGTGCCGTTTCGGTTGCCAGCGTCGCCACCGGTGGCGAGAAGATGTCAAGTAGTTGAAGAACCGTGGACGACGTCCTCCCCCTGCGTACCCGTAAGTCCGAAGAGCCAGACGCTGGATAGCGCAGCTGAGTTTGCCAGGCCCGCCCCTGCGGCTGCTGCAAAGAGAGTCGCTGCCGCTGTCGCTGCCGCTGTCGCTGCCGCTGTCGCTGCCGCTGTCGCTGCCGCTGTCGCTGTCGCTGCCGCTCCCACCATCGCGCGAGCAACAGCATGGAAGAGGCAGCAGCATTGCCCTCCCCAACTGCCGTCCACAACGTGGATGGAGGGCGCCCTGAAGATGGACGCCAGTACAGTGACCGGAACGGAATTAAGGGCCGTGTCGGTTGTCAGCGTCGCCACCGGTGGCAAGAAGAAGTCAAGTAGTTGAAGAACCGTGGACGACGTCCTCCCCCTGCGTACCCGTGGGTCCGAAGAGACAGACGCTGAATAGCGCAGCTAAGATTGCCAGGCCCGCCCCTACTGCTGCTGCAAAGAGAGCCGCTCCCGCTGCCGCTGCTGATGACGACTGCGACGCCGCTGTCGCTGCCGCCCCACCATCGAACGAGCAGCATCATGGAAGTTTGTGGAAGAGGGGACTGGGGCGATCATCGCGGAGCTCTCGGCAGCTGCCGAAGTGACCCGCCTTGACCTGGTGGGTGTCGCCCCCGAACCTGACAGACTGCCTGGAGCGCTGTTCGTCGCACCCTTCTTTTCTGCAGCCCACAACGTGGATGGAGGCGCCCTGAAAATGGACGCCAGAAGCGTGACCGGCACGGAATTAAGTGCCGTATCGGTTGCCAGCGTCGCCACCGCTGGCAAGAAGAAGTCAAGTAGTTGAAGAACCGTCGACGATGTCCTCCCCCTGTATACCCGTGGGTCCGAAGAGACAGACGCTGGATAGCGCAACTGAGTTTGCCAGGCCCGCCCCTACGGCTGCTGCAAAGAGAGCCACTGCCGCTGCCGCTGCTGATGACGACTGCGAAGCCGCGTTCGCTGCCGCCCCCACCATCGCGCGAGCAGCAGCATGGAAGAAGCAGCAGCATTGCCCTCCCCAACTGCCGCCCACAACGTGGATGGAGGGCGCCCTGAAGATGGACGCCAGTACAGTGACCGGAACGGAATTAAGGGCCGTGTCGGTTGTCAGCGTCGCCACCGGTGGCAAGACGAAGTCAAGTAGTTAAAGAACCGTGGACGACGTCCTCCCCTGCGTACCCGTGGGTCCGAAGAGACAGACGCTGGATAGCGCAGTTAAGTTTGCCAGGCCCGTCCCTACGGCTGCTGCAAAGAGAGTCGCTGCCGCTGTCGCTGCCGCTGCTGATGACGACTGCGAAGCCGCTGTCGCTGCCGCCCCCACCATCTCGCGAGCAGCAGCATGGAAGCAGCAGCATTGCCCTCCCCAACTGCCGCCCACAACGTGGATGGAGGGCGCCCTGAAGATGGACGCCAGTACAGTGACCGGAACGGAATTAAGGGCCGTGTCGGTTGTCAGCGTCGCCACCGGTGGCAAGACGAAGTCAAGTAGTTGAAGAACCGTGGACGACGTCCTCCCCCTGCGTACCCGTGGGTCCGAAGAGACAGACGATGAATAGCGCAGCTAAGTTTGCCAGGCACGCCCCTACTGCTGCTGCAAAGAGAGTCGCTGCCGCTGTCGCTGCCGCTGTCGCTGCCGCTGTCGCTGCCGCTGTCGCTGTCGCTGCCGCTCCCACCATCGCGCGAGCAACAGCATGGAAGAGGCAGCAGCATTGCCCTCCCCAACTGCCGTCCACAACGTGGATGGAGGGCGCCCTGAAGATGGACGCCAGTACAGTGACCGGCACGGGCCGTGTCGGTTGTCAGCGTCGCCACCGGTGGCAAGAAGAAGTCAAGTAGTTGAAGAACCGTGGACGACGTCCTCCCCCTGCGTACCCGTGGGTCCGAAGAGACAGACGCTGAATAGCGCAGCTAAGATTGCCAGGCCCGCCCCTACTGCTGCTGCAAAGAGAGCCGCTCCCGCTGCCGCTGCTGATGACGACTGCGACGCCGCTGTCGCTGCCGCCCCACCATCGAACGAGCAGCATCATGGAAGTTTGTGGAAGAGGGGACTGGGGCGATCATCGCGGAGCTCTCGGCAGCTGCCGAAGTGACCCGCCTTGACCTGGTGGGTGTCGCCCCCGAACCTGACAGACTGCCTGGAGCGCTGTTCGTCGCACCCTTCTTTTCTGCAGCCCACAACGTGGATGGAGGCGCCCTGAAAATGGACGCCAGAAGCGTGACCGGCACGGAATTAAGTGCCGTATCGGTTGCCAGCGTCGCCACCGCTGGCAAGAAGAAGTCAAGTAGTTGAAGAACCGTCGACGATGTCCTCCCCCTGTATACCCGTGGGTCCGAAGAGACAGACGCTGGATAGCGCAACTGAGTTTGCCAGGCCCGCCCCTACGGCTGCTGCAAAGAGAGCCACTGCCGCTGCCGCTGCTGATGACGACTGCGAAGCCGCGTTCGCTGCCGCCCCCACCATCGCGCGAGCAGCAGCATGGAAGAAGCAGCAGCATTGCCCTCCCCAACTGCCGCCCACAACGTGGATGGAGGGCGCCCTGAAGATGGACGCCAGTACAGTGACCGGAACGGAATTAAGGGCCGTGTCGGTTGTCAGCGTCGCCACCGGTGGCAAGACGAAGTCAAGTAGTTAAAGAACCGTGGACGACGTCCTCCCCCTGCGTACCCGTGGGTCCGAAGAGACAGACGCTGGATAGCGCAGTTAAGTTTGCCAGGCCCGTCCCTACGGCTGCTGCAAAGAGAGTCGCTGCCGCTGTCGCTGCCGCTGCTGATGACGACTGCGAAGCCGCTGTCGCTGCCGCCCCCACCATCTCGCGAGCAGCAGCATGGAAGCAGCAGCATTGCCCTCCCCAACTGCCGCCCACAACGTGGATGGAGGGCGCCCTGAAGATGGACGCCAGTACAGTGACCGGAACGGAATTAAGGGCCGTGTCGGTTGTCAGCGTCGCCACCGGTGGCAAGACGAAGTCAAGTAGTTGAAGAACCGTGGACGACGTCCTCCCCCTGCGTACCCGTGGGTCCGAAGAGACAGACGATGAATAGCGCAGCTAAGTTTGCCAGGCACGCCCCTACTGCTGCTGCAAAGAGAGCCGCTGCCGCTGCTGATGACGACTGCGAAGCTGCTGTCGCTGCCGCCCCACCATCGCGCGAGCAGCAGCATGGAAGATTTTTGAAGAGGGGTCTGGGGCGATCATCGCGGAGCTCTCGGCAGCTGCCGAAGTGACCCGCCTTGACCTGGTGGGTGTCGCCCCCGGACCTGACAGACTGCCTGGAGCGCTGCTCGACGCCCCCGCCCCTTCTGCAGCCCACAACGTGGATGTTGGGCGCCCTGAAAATGGACGCCAAAAGCGTGACCGGCACGGAATTAAGTGCCGTGTCGGTTGCCAGCGTCGCCACCGGTGGCAAGAAGAAGTCAAGTAGTTGAAGAACCGTGGACGACGTCCTCCCCTGGAGCTCTGCCCGCCGCCCCCTCCCCTTCTTCTGCTCGCAACATGGATGGGGGGCGCCCTGAAAATGGACGCCAGAAGACCGCCCCCACGGCTGCTGCAAAGAGAGCCGCTGCCGGTGCCGCTGCTGATGACGACTGCGAAACCGCTGTCGCTGCCGCCCCCACCATCTCGCGAGCAGCAGCATGGAAGAAGCAGCAGCATTGCAGAACGCGTTGCTGACAGACTGCCTGGAGCGCTACTCACTGCCCCCTCCCCATCTTCTGCTCACAACGTGGATAGAGGGCGCCCTGAAAATAGACGCCAGAAGCGTGACCGGCACGGAATAAAGTGACGTTTCGGTTGCCAGCGTCGCCACCGGTGGCAAGAAGATGTCAAGTAGTTGAAGAACCGTGGACGACGTCCTCCCCCTGCGTACCCGTGAGTCCGAAGAGCCAGACGCTGGATAGCGCAGCTGAGTTTGCCAGGCCCGCCCTACGGCTGCTGCAAAGAGAGTCGCTGCCGCTGTCGCTGTCGCTGCGGCTGCCGCTGTCGCTGCCGCTCCCACCATCGCGCGAGCAACAGCATGGAAGAAGCAGCAGCATTGCCCTCCCCAACTGCCGCCCACAACGTGGATGGAGGGCGCCCTGAAAATGGACGCCAGTACCGTAACCGGCACGGAATTAAGTGCCGTGTCGGTTGTCAGCGTCGCCACCGGTGGCAAGAAGAAGTCAAGTAGTTGAAGAACCGGGGACGACGTCCTCCCCTGGAGCTCTGCACGCCGCCCCTCCCCTTCTTCTGCTCGCAACATGGATGGAGGGCGCCCTGAAAATGGACGCCAGAAGCCCACCCCTACGGCTGCTGCAAAGAGAGCCGCTGCCGCTGCTGATGACGACTGCGAAGCCGCTGTCGCTGCCGCCCCACCATCGCGCGAGCAGCAGCATGGAAGAAGCAGCAGCATTGCGGAACGCGTTGCTGACAGACTGCCTGGAGCGCTACTCACTGCCCCCTCCCCATCTTCTGCTCACAACGTGGATAGAGGGCGCCCTGAAAATGGACGCCAGAAGCGTGACCGGCACGGAATTAAGTGCCGTATCGGTTGCCAGCGTCGCCACCGCTGGCAAGAAGAAGTCAAGTAGTTGAAGAACCGTCGACGATGTCCTCCCCCTGTATACCCGTGGGTCCGAAGAGACAGACGCTGGATAGCGCAACTGAGTTTGCCAGGCCCGCCCCTACGGCTGCTGCAAAGAGAGCCACTGCCGCTGCCGCTGCTGATGACGACTGCGAAGCCGCGTTCGCTGCCGCCCCCACCATCGCGCGAGCAGCAGCATGGAAGAAGCAGCAGCATTGCCCTCCCCAACTGCCGCCCACAACGTGTACCGACGCTAGTACCGTGACCGGCACGGAATTAAGGGCCGTGTCGGTTGCCAGGGTCGCCACCGGTGGCAAGAAGATGTCAAGTAGTTGAAGAACCGTGGACGACGTCCTCCCCCTGCGTACCCGTGAGTCCGAAGAGCCAGACGCTGGATAGCGCAGCTGAGTTTGCCAGGCCCGCCCTACGGCAGCTGCAAAGAGAGTCGCTGCCGCTGTCGCTGTCGCTGCGGCTGCCGCTGTCGCTGCCGCTCCCACCATCGCGCGAGCAACAGCATGGAAGAAGCAGCAGCATTGCCCTCCCCAACTGCCGCCCACAACGTGGATGGAGGGCGCCCTGAAGATGGACGCCAGTACAGTGACCGGAACGGAATTAAGGGCCGTGTCGGTTGTCAGCGTCGCCACCGGTGGCAAGACGAAGTCAAGTAGTTGAAGAACCGTGGACGACGTCCTCCCCTGCGTACCCGTGGGTCCGAAGAGACAGACGCTGAATAGCGCAGCTAAGTTTGCCAGGCACGCCCCTACTGCTGCTGCAAAGAGAGCCGCTGCCGCTGCTGATGACGACTGCGAAGCTGCAGTCGCTGCCGCCCCACCATCGCGCGAGCAGCAGCATGGAAGATTTTTGAAGAGGGGTCTGGGGCGATCATCGCGGAGCTCTCGGCAGCTGCCGAAGTGACCCGCCTTGACCTGGTGGGTGTCGCCCCCGGACCTGACAGACTGCCTGGAGCGCTGCTCGACGCCCCCGCCCCTTCTGCAGCCCACAACGTGGATGTTGGGCGCCCTGAAAATGGACGCCAAAAGCGTGACCGGCACGGAATTAAGTGCCGTGTCGGTTGCCAGCGTCACCACCGGTGGCAAGAAGAAGTCAAGTAGTTGAAGAACCGTGGACGACGTCCTCCCCTGGAGCTCTGCCCGCCGCCCCCTCCCCTTCTTCTGCTCGCAACATGGATGGAGGGCGCCCTGAAAATGGACGCCAGAAGCCCACCCCTACGGCTGCTGCAAAGAGAGCCGCTGCCGCTGCTGATGACGACTGCGAAGCCGCTGTCGCTGCCGCCCCACCATCGCGCGAGCAGCAGCATGGAAGAAGCAGCAGCATTGCGGAACGCGTTGCTGACAGACTGCCTGGAGCGCTACTCACTGCCCCCTCCCCATCTTCTGCTCACAACGTGGATAGAGGGCGCCCTGAAAATAGACGCCAGAAGCGTGACCGGCAGGGAATTAAGTGCCGTTTCGGTTGCCAGCGTCGCCACCGGTGGCAAGAAGATGTCAAGTAGTTGAAGAACCGTGGACGACGTCCTCCCCCTGCGTACCCGTGAGTCCGAAGAGCCAGACGCTGGATAGCGCAGCTGAGTTTGCCAGGCCCGCCCCTGTGGCTGCTGCAAAGAGAGTCGCTGCCGCTGTCGCTGCCGCTGTCGCTGCCGCTGTCGCTGTCGCTGTCGCTGCCGCTCCCACCATCGCGCGAGCAACAGCATGGAAGAAGCAGCAGCATTGCCCTCCCCAACTGCCACCCACAACGTGGATGGAGGGCGCCCTGAAGATGGACGCCAGTACAGTGACCGGCACGGAATTAAGTGCCGTGTTGGTTGCCAGCGTCGCCACCGCTGGCAAGAAGAAGTCAAGTAGTTGAAGAACCGTGGACGATGTCCTCCCCCTGTATACCCGTGGGTCCGAAGAGACAGACGCTGGATAGCGCAACTGAGTTTGCCAGGCCCGCCCCTACGGCTGCTGCAAAGAGAGCCGCTGCCGCTGCCGCTGCTGATGACGACTGCGAAGCCGCGTTCGCTGCCGCCCCCACCATCGCGCGAGCAGCAGCATGGAAGAAGCAGCAGCATTGCCCTCCCCAACTGCCGCCCACAACGTGTACCGACGCCAGTACCGTGACCGGCACGGAATTAAGGGCCGTGTCGGTTGCCAGGGTCGCCACCGGTGGCAAGACGAAGTCAAGTAGTTAAAGAACCGTGGACGACGTCCTCCCCCTGCGTACCCGTGGGTCCGAAGAGACAGACGCTGGATAGCGCAGTTAAGTTTGCCAGGCCCGTCCCTACGGCTGCAGCAAAGAGAGTCGCTGCCGCTGTCGCTGTCGTTGTCGCTGCCGCTGTCGCTGTCGCTGTCGCTGCCGCTGTCGCTGTCGCTGTCGCTGCCGCCCCCACCATCGCGCGAGCAGCAGTATGGAAGATTGTGGAAGAAGGGTCTGGGGCGATCATCGCGGAGCTCTCGGCAGCTGCCGAAGTGACCCGCCTTGACCTGGTGGGTGTCGCCCCGAACCTGACAGACAGCCTGAAGCGCTGTTCGCCGCCCCCTCCCCTTCTGCAGCCCACAACGTGGATGGAGGGCTCCCTGAAAATGCACGCCAGAAGCGTGACCGGCACGGAATTGAGTGCCGAGTCGATTGCCAGCGTCGCCGCCGCTGGCAAGAAGAAGTCAAGTAGTTGAAGAACCGTGGACGACGTGCTCCCCTTGCGTACCCGTGATTTCGAAGTGACAGACGCTGGATAGCGCAGCTAAGTTTGCTAGGCCCGCCCCTACGGCTGCTGCAAAGAGAGCCGCTGCCGCTGCCGCTGCTGATGACGACTGCGAAGCCGCTGTCGCTGCCGCCCCCACCATCTCGCGAGCAGCAGCATGGAAGCAGCAGCATTGCCCTCCCCAACTGCCGCCCTACAACGTGGATGGTGGGCGCCTGAAGATGGACGCCAGTACAGTGACCAGAAGGGAATTAAGGGCCGTGTCGGTTGTCAGCGTCGCCACAGGTGGCAAGAAGAAGTCAAGTAGTTGAAGAACCGTGGACGACGTCCTCCCCCTGCGTACCCGTGGGTCCGAAGAGACAGACGCTGAATAGCGCAGCTAAGTTTGCAAGGCCCGCCCCTACTGCTGCTGCAAAGAGAGCCGCTGCCGCTGCCGCTGCTGATGACGACTGCGAAGCCGCTGTCGCTGCCGCCCCCACCATCTCGCGAGCAGCAGCATGGAAGCAGCAGCATTGCCCTCCCCAACTGCCGCCCTACAACGTGGATGGTGGGCGCCCTGAAGATGGACGCCAGTACAGTGACCAGAACGGAATTAAGGGCCGTGTCGGTTGTCAGCGTCGCCACAGGTGGCAAGAAGAAGTCAAGTAGTTGAAGAACCGTGGACGACGTGCTCCCCTTGCGTACCCGTGATTTCGAAGTGACAGACGCTGGATAGCGCAGCTAAGTTTGCTAGGCCCGCCCCTACGGCTGCTGCAAAGAGAGCCGCTGCCGCTGCTGATGACGACTGCGAAGCCGCTGTCGCTGCCGCCCCCACCATCTCGCGAGCAGCAGCATGGAAGCAGCAGCATTGCCCTCCCCAACTGCCGCCCTACAACGTGGATGGTGGGCGCCCTGAAGATGGACGCCAGTACAGTGACCAGAACGGAATTAAGTGCCGTGTCGGTTGCCAGCGTCGCCACCGGTGGCAAGAAGAAGTCAAGTAGTTGAAGAACCGTGGACGACGTCCTCCCCTGGAGCTCTGCCCGCCGCCCCCTCCCCTTCTTCTGCTCGCAACATGGATGGAGGGCGCCCTGAAAATGGACGCCAGAAGACCGCCCCACGGCTGCTGCAAAGAGAGCCGCTGCCGGTGCCGCTGCTGATGACGACTGCGAAACCGCTGTCGCTGCCGCCCCCACCATCTCGCGAGCAGCAGCATGGAAGAAGCAGCAGCATTGCAGAACGCGTTGCTGACAGACTGCCTGGAGCGCTACTCACTGCCCCCTCCCCATCTTCTGCTCACAACGTGGATAGAGGGCGCCCTGAAAATAGACGCCAGAAGCGTGACCGGCACGGAATAAAGTGACGTTTCGGTTGCCAGCGTCGCCACCGGTGGCAAGAAGATGTCAAGTAGTTGAAGAACCGTGGACGACGTCCTCCCCCTGCGTACCCGTGAGTCCGAAGAGCCAGACGCTGGATAGCGCAGCTGAGTTTGCCAGGCCCGCCCTACGGCTGCTGCAAAGAGAGTCGCTGCCGCTGTCGCTGTCGCTGCCGCTGTCGCTGCGGCTGCCGCTGTCGCTGCCGCTCCCACCATCGCGCGAGCAACAGCATGGAAGAAGCAGCAGCATTGCCCTCCCCAACTGCCGCCCACAACGTGGATGGAGGGCGCCCTGAAAATGGACGCAAGTACCGTAACCGGCACGGAATTAAGTGCCGTGTCGGTTGTCAGCGTCGCCACCGGTGGCAAGAAGAAGTCAAGTAGTTGAAGAACCGGGGACGACGTCCTCCCCTGGAGCTCTGCACGCCGCCCCTCCCCTTCTTCTGCTCGCAACATGGATGGAGGGCGCCCTGAAAATGGACGCCAGAAGCCCACCCCTACGGCTGCTGCAAAGAGAGCCGCTGCCGCTGCCGCTGCTGATGACGACTGCGAAGCCGCTGTCGCTGCCGCCCCACCATCGCGCGAGCAGCAGCATGGAAGAAGCAGCAGCATTGCGGAACGCGTTGCTGACAGACTGCCTGGAGCGCTACTCACTGCCCCCTCCCCATCTTCTGCTCACAACGTGGATAGAGGGCGCCCTGAAAATAGACGCCAGAAGCGTGACCGGCACGGAATTAAGTGCCGTTTCGGTTGCCAGCGTCGCCACCGGTGGCAAGAAGATGTCAAGTAGTTGAAGAACCGTGGACGACGTCCTCCCCCTGCGTACCCGTGAGTCCGAAGAGCCAGACGCTGGATAGCGCAGCTGAGTTTGCCAGGCCCGCCCCTGTGGCTGCTGCAAAGAGAGTCGCTGCCGCTGTCGCTGCCGCTGTCGCTGCCGCTGTCGCTGTCGCTGTCGCTGCCGCTCCCACCATCGCGCGAGCAACAGCATGGAAGAAGCAGCAGCATTGCCCTCCCCAACTGCCACCCACAACGTGGATGGAGGGCGCCCTGAAGATGGACGCCAGTACAGTGACCGGCACGGAATTAAGTGCCGTGTCGGTTGCCAGCGTCGCCACCGCTGGCAAGAAGAAGTCAAGTAGTTGAAGAACCGTGGACGATGTCCTCCCCCTGTATACCCGTGGGTCCGAAGAGACAGACGCTGGATAGCGCAACTGAGTTTGCCAGGCCCGCCCCGACGGCTGCTGCAAAGAGAGCCGCTGCCGCTGCCGCTGCTGATGACGACTGCGAAGCCGCGTTCGCTGCCGCCCCCACCATCGCGCGAGCAGCAGCATGGAAGAAGCAGCAGCATTGCCCTCCCCAACTGCCGCCCACAACGTGTACCGACGCCAGTACCGTGACCGGCACGGAATTAAGGGCCGTGTCGGTTGCCAGGGTCGCCACCGGTGGCAAGACGAAGTCAAGTAGTTAAAGAACCGTGGACGACGTCCTCCCCCTGCGTACCCGTGGGTCCGAAGAGACAGACGCTGGATAGCGCAGTTAAGTTTGCCAGGCCGTCCCTACGGCTGCAGCAAAGAGAGTCGCTGCCGCTGTCGCTGTCGCTGTCGCTGCCGCTGTCGCTGTCGCTGTCGCTGCCGCCCCCACCATCGCGCGAGCAGCAGTATGGAAGATTGTGGAAGAAGGGTCTGGGGCGATCATCGCGGAGCTCTCGGCAGCTGCCGAAGTGACCCGCCTTGACCTGGTGGGTGTCGCCCCCGAACCTGACAGACAGCCTGAAGCGCTGTTCGTCGCACCCTTCGTTTCTGCAGCTCACAACGTGGATGGAGGCGCCCTGAAAATGGACGCCAGAAGCGTGACCGGCACGGAATTAAGTGCCGTGCCGGTTGCCAGCGTCGCCACCGCTGGCAAGAAGAAGTCAAGTAGTTGAAGAACCGTGGACGATGTCCTCCCCTGTATACCCGTGGGTCCGAAGAGACAGACGCTGGATAGCGCAGCTAAATTTGCCAGGCCCGTCCCTACAGCTGCTGCAAAGAGAGTCGCTGCCGCTGTCGCTGCCGCTGCTGATGACGACTGCGAAGCCGCTGTCGCTGCCGCCCCCACCATCTCGCGAGCAGCAGCATGGAAGCAGCAGCATTGCCCTCCCCAACTGCCGCCCACAACGTGGATGGAGGGCGCCCTGAAGATGGACGCCAGTACAGTGACCGGAACGGAATTAAGGGCCGTGTCGGTTGTCAGCGTCGCCACCAGTGGCAAGACGAAGTCAAGTAGTTGAAGAACCGTGGACGACGTCCTCCCCCTGCGCTCTCGGCAGCTGCCGAAGTGACCCGCCTTGACCTGGTGGGTGTGGCCCTGGACCTGACAGACTGCCTGGAGCGCTGCTCGACGCCCCCGCCCCTTCTGCAGCCCACAACGTGGATGTTGGGCGCCCTGAAAATGGACGCCAGAAGCGTGACCGGACCGGAATTAAGTGCCGTGTCGGTTGCCAGCGTCGCCACCGGTGGCAAGAAGAAGTCAAGTAGTTGAAGAGCCGTGGACGACGTCCTCCCCTGGAGCTCTGCCCGCCGCCCCCTCACCTCCTACTGCTCGCAACATGGATGGAGGGCGCCCTGAAAATGGACGCCAAAAGCCCGCCCCTACGGCTGCTGCAAAGAGAGCCGATGCCGGTGCCGCTGCTGATGACGACTGCGAAGCCGCTGTCGCTGCCGCCCCCACTATCTCGCGAGCAGCAGCATGGAAGAAGCCGCAGCATTGCGGAACGCGTTGCTGACAGACTGCCTGGAGCGCTACTCACTGCCCCCTCCCCATCTTCTGCTCACAACGTGGATAGAGGGCGCCCTGAAAATAGACGCCAGAAGCGTGACCGGCACGGAATTAAGTGCCGTTTCGGTTGCCAGCGTCGCCACAGGTGGCAAGAAGATGTCAAGTAGTTGAAGAACCATGGACGACGTCCTCCCCCTGTGTACCCGTGAGTCCGAAGAGCCAGACGCTGGATAGCGCAGCTGAGTTTGCCAGGCCCGCCCCTACGGCTGCTGCAAAGAGAGTCGCTGCCGCTGTCGCTGCGGCTGCCGCTGTCGCTGTCGCTGCCGCTCCCACCATCGCGCGAGCAACAGCATGGAAGAAGCAGCAGCATTGCCCTCCCCAACTGCTGCCCACAACGTGGATGTTGGGCGCCCTGAAAATGGACGCCAGTACGACGGCTGCTGCAAAGAGAGCCGCTGCCGCTGCCGCTGCTGATGACGACTGCGAAGCCGCTGTCGCTGCCGCCCCCACCATCTCGCGAGCAGCAGCATGGAAGAAGCAGCAGCATTGCGGAACGCGTTGCTGACAGACTGCCTGGAGCGCTACTCACTGCCCCCTCCCCATCTCCTGCTCACAACGTGGATAGAGGGCGCCCTGAAAATAGACGCCAGAAGCGTGACCGGCACGGAATTAAGTGCATGGAAGAATGTGGAAGAGGGGTCTGGAGCGATCATCGCGGAGCTCTCGGCAGCTGCCGAAGTGACCCGCCTTGACCTGGTGGGTGTCGCCCCCGCACTGACAGACTGCCTGGAGCGCTGCCCGACGCCCCCTCCCCTTCTGCAGCCCACAAAGTGGATGTTGGGCGCCCTGAAAATGGACGCCAGAAGCGTGACCGGCACGGAATTAAGTGCCGTTTCGGTTGCCAGCGTCGCCACCGGTGGCAAGAAGATGTCAAGTAGTTGAAGAACCGTGGACGACGTCCTCCCCCTGCGCTCTCGGCAGCTGCCGAAGTGACCCGCCTTGACCTGGTGGGTGTCGCCCCCGGACCTGACAGACTGCCTGGAGCGCTGCCCGACGCCCCCTCCCCTTCTGCAGCCCACAAAGTGGATGTTGGGCGCCCTGAAAATTGACGCCAGAAGCGTGACCGGCACGGAATTAAGTGCCGTGTCGGTTGCCAGCGTCGCCACCGGTGGCAAGAAGAAGTCAAGTAGTTGAAGAACCGTGGACGACGTCCTCCCCCTGCGTACCCGTGAGTCCGAAGAGCCAGACGCTGGATAGCGCAGCTGAGTTTGCCAGGCCCGCCCCTGTGGCTGCTGCAAAGAGAGTCGCTGCCGCTGTCGCTGCCGCTGTCGCTGCCGCTGTCGCTGTCGCTGTCGCTGCCGCTCCCACCATCGCGCGAGCAACAGCATGGAAGAAGCAGCAGCATTGCCCTCCCCAACTGCCACCCACAACGTGGATGGAGGGCGCCTGAAGATGGACGCCAGTACAGTGACCGGCACGGAATTAAGTGCCGTGTCGGTTGCCAGCGTCGCCACCGCTGGCAAGAAGAAGTCAAGTAGTTGAAGAATCGTGGACGATGTCCTCCCCCTCTATACCCGTGGGTCCGAAGAGACAGACGCTGGATAGCGCAACTGAGTTTGCCAGGCCCGCCCCTACGGCTGCTGCAAAGAGAGCCGCTGCCGCTGCCGCTGCTGATGACGACTGCGAAGCCGCGTTCGCTGCCGCCCCCACCATCGCGCGAGCAGCAGCATGGAAGAAGCAGCAGCATTGCCCTCCCCAACTGCCGCCCACAACGTGTACCGACGCCAGTACCGTGACCGGCACGGAATTAAGGGCCGTGTCGGTTGCCAGGGTCGCCACCGGTGGCAAGACGAAGTCAAGTAGTTAAAGAACCGTGGACGACGTCCTCCCCCTGCGTACCCGTGGGTCCGAAGAGACAGACGCTGGATAGCGCAGTTAAGTTTGCCAGGCCGTCCCTACGGCTGCAGCAAAGAGAGTCGCTGCCGCTGTCGCTGTCGTTGTCGCTGCCGCTGTCGCTGTCGCTGTCGCTGCCGCTGTCGCTGTCGCTGTCGCTGTCGCTGCCGCTGTCGCTGTCGCTGCCGCCCCCACCATCGCGCGAGCAGCAGTATGGAAGATTGTGGAAGAAGGGTCTGGGGCGATCATCGCGGAGCTCTCGGCAGCTGCCGAAGTGACCCGCCTTGACCTGGTGGGTGTCGCCCCCGAACCTGACAGACAGCCTGAAGCGCTGTTCGCCGCCCCCTCCCCTTCTGCAGCCCACAACGTGGATGGAGGGCTCCCTGAAAATGCACGCCAGAAGCGTGACCGGCACGGAATTGAGTGCCGAGTCGATTGCCAGCCTCGCCGCCGCTGGCAAGAAGAAGTCAAGTAGTTGAAGAACCGTGGACGACGTGCTCCCCTTGCGTACCCGTGATTTCGAAGTGACAGACGCTGGATAGCGCAGCTAAGTTTGCTAGGCCCGCCCCTACGGCTGCTGCAAAGAGAGCCGCTGCCGCTGCCGCTGCTGATGACGACTGCGAAGCCGCTGTCGCTGCCGCCCCCACCATCTCGCGAGCAGCAGCATGGAAGCAGCAGCATTGCCCTCCCCCACTGCCGCCCTACAACGTGGATGGTGGGCGCCCTGAAGATGGACGCCAGTACAGTGACCAGAACGGAATTAAGGGCCGTGTCGGTTGTCAGCGTCGCCACAGGTGGCAAGAAGAAGTCAAGTAGTTGAAGAACCGTGGACGACGTCCTCCCCCTGCGTACCCGTGGGTCCGAAGAGACAGACGCTGAATAGCGCAGCTAAGTTTGCAAGGCCCGCCCCTACTGCTGCTGCAAAGAGAGCCGCTGCCGCTGCCGCTGCTGATGACGACTGCGAAGCCGCTGTCGCTGCCGCCCCACCATCGAACGAGCAGCATTATGGAAGTTTGTGGAAGAGGGGACTGGGGCGATCATCGCGGAGCTCTCGGCAGCTGCCGAAGTGACCCGCCTTGACCTGGTGGGTGTCGCCCCCGAACCTGACAGACTGCCTGGAGCGCTGTTCGTCGCACCCTTCGTTTCTGCAGCTCACAACGTGGATGGAGGCGCCCTGAAAATGGACGCCAGTACAGTGACCGGCACGGAATTAAGTGCCGTGCCGGTTGCCAGCGTCGCCACCGCTGGCAAGAAGAAGTCAAGTAGTTGAAGAACCGTGGACGATGTCCTCCCCTGTATACCCGTGGGTCCGAAGAGACAGACGCTGGATAGCGCAGCTAAATTTGCCAGGCCCGTCCCTACAGCTGCTGCAAAGAGAGTCGCTGCCGCTGTCGCTGCCGCTGCTGATGACGACTGCGAAGCCGCTGTCGCTGCCGCCCCCACCATCTCGCGAGCAGCAGCATGGAAGCAGCAGCATTGCCCTCCCCAACTGCCGCCCACAACGTGGATGGAGGGCGCCCTGAAGATGGACGCCAGTACAGTGACCGGAACGGAATTAAGGGCCGTGTCGGTTGTCAGCGTCGCCACCAGTGGCAAGACGAAGTCAAGTAGTTGAAGAACCGTGGACGACGTCCTCCCCCTGCGCTCTCGGCAGCTGCCGAAGTGACCGCCTTGACCTGGTGGGTGTCGCCCCCGGACCTGACAGACTGCCTGGAGCGCTGCTCGACGCCCCCGCCCCTTCTGCAGCCCACAACGTGGATGTTGGGCGCCCTGAAAATGGACGCCAGAAGCGTGACCGGACCGGAATTAAGTGCCGTGTCGGTTGCCAGCGTCGCCACCGGTGGCAAGAAGAAGTCAAGTAGTTGAAGAGCCGTGGACGACGTCCTCCCCTGGAGCTCTGCCCGCCGCCCCCTCCCCTTCTACTGCTCGCAACATGGATGGAGGGCGCCCTGAAAATGGACGCCAGAAGCCCGCCCCTACGGCTGCTGCAAAGAGAGCCGATGCCGGTGCCGCTGCTGATGACGACTGCGAAGCCGCTGTCGCTGCCGCCCCCACTATCTCGCGAGCAGCAGCATGGAAGAAGCCGCAGCATTGCGGAACGCGTTGCTGACAGACTGCCTGGAGCGCTACTCACTGCCGCCTCCCCATCTTCTGCTCACAACGTGGATAGAGGGCGCCCTGAAAATAGACGCCAGAAGCGTGACCGGCACGGAATTAAGTGCATGGAAGAATGTGGAAGAGGGGTCTGGAGCGATCATCGCGGAGCTCTCGGCAGCTGCCGAAGTGACCCGCCTTGACCTGGTGGGTGTCGCCCACGAACCTGACAGACTGCCTGGAGCGCTGTTCGTCGCACCCTTCTTTTCTGCAGCTCAACGTGGATGGAGGCGCCCTGAAAATGGACGCCAGAAGCGTGACCGGCACGGAATTAAGTGCCGTGTCGGTTGCCAGCGTCGCCACCGCTGGCAAGAAGAAGTCAAGTAGTTGAAGAACCGTGGACGATGTCCTCCCCCTGCGTACCCGTGGGTCCGAAGAGACAGACGCTGAATAGCGCAGCTAAGTTTGCCAGGCCCGCCCCTACTGCTGCTGCAAAGAGAGCCGCTGCCGCTGCCGCTGCTGATGACGACTGCGAAGCCGCTGTCGCTGCCGCCCCACCATCGAACGAGCAGCATTATGGAAGTTTGTGAAAGAGGGGACTGGGGCGATCATCGCGGAGCTCTCGGCAGCTGCCGAAGTGACCCGCCTTGACCTGGTGGGTGTCGCCCACGAACCTGACAGACTGCCTGGAGCGCTGTTCGTCGCACCCTTCTTTTCTGCAGCTCAACGTGGATGGAGGCGCCCTGAAAATGGACGCCAGAAGCGTGACCGGCACGGAATTAAGTGCCGTGTCGGTTGCCAGCGTCGCCACCGCTGGCAAGAAGAAGTCAAGTAGTTGAAGAACCGTGGACGACGTCCTCCCCCTGCGCTCTCGGCAGCTGCCGAAGTGACCCGCCTTGACCTGGTGGGTGTCGCCCCCGGACCTGACAGACTGCCTGGAGCGCTGCCCGACGCCCCCTCCCCTTCTGCAGCCCACAAAGTGGATGTTGGGCGCCCTGAAAATGGACGCCAGAAGCGTGACCGGCACGGAATTAAGTGCCGTTTCGGTTGCCAGCGTCGCCACCGGTGGCAAGAAGATGTCAAGTAGTTGAAGAACCGTGGACGACGTCCTCCCCCTGCGCTCTCGGCAGCTGCCGAAGTGACCCGCCTTGACCTGGTGGGTGTCGCCCCCGGACCTGACAGACTGCCTGGAGCGCTGCCCGACGCCCCCTCCCCTTCTGCAGCCCACAAAGTGGATGTTGGGCGCCCTGAAAATTGACGCCAGAAGCGTGACCGGCACGGAATTAAGTGCCGTTTCGGTTGCCAGCGTCGCCACCGGTGGCAAGAAGATGTCAAGTAGTTGAAGAACCGTGGACGACGTCCTCCCCCTGCGTACCCGTGAGTCCGAAGAGCCAGACGCTGGATAGCGCAGCTGAGTTTGCCAGGCCCGCCCCTGCGGCTGCTGCAAAGAGAGTCGCTGCCGCTGTCGCTGCCGCTGTCGCTGCCGCTGTCGCTGCCGCTGTCGCTGCCGCTGTCGCTGCCGCTGTCGCTGCCGCTGTCGCTGCCGCTGTCGCTGTCGCTGCCGCTTCCACCATCGCGCAAGCAACAGCATGGAAAAAGCAGCAGCATTGCCCTCCCCAACTGCCACCCACAACGTGGATGGAGGGCGCCCTGAAGATGGACGCCAGTACAGTGACCGGCACGGAATTAAGTGCCGTGTCGGTTGCCAGCGTCGCCACCGCTGGCAAGAAGAAGTCAAGTAGTTGAAGAACCGTGGACGATGTCCTCCCCTGTATACCCGTGGGTCCGAAGAGACAGACGCTGGATAGCGCAACTGAGTTTGCCAGGCCCGCCCCTACGGCTGCTGCAAAGAGAGCCGCTGCCGCTGCCGCTGCTGATGACGACTACGAAGCCGCGTTCGCTGCCGCCCCCACCATCGCGCGAGCAGCAGCATGGAAGAAGCAGCAGCATTGCCCTCCCCAACTGCCGCCCGCAACGTGTACCGACGCCAGTACCGTGACCGGCACGGAATTAAGGGCCGTGTCGGTTGCCAGGGTCGCCACCGGTGGCAAGAAGATGTCAAGTAATTGAAGAACCGTGGACGACGTCCTCCCCCTGCGCTCTCGGCAGCTGCCGAAGTGACCCGCCTTGACCTGGTGGGTGTCGCCCCCGGACCTGACAGACTGCCTGGAGCGCTGCCCGACGCCCCTCCCCTTCTGCAGCCCACAAAGTGGATGTTGGGCGCCCTGAAAATTGACGCCAGAAGCGTGACCGGCACGGAATTAAGTGCCGTGTTGGTTGCCAGCGTCGCCACCGGTGGCAAGAAGAAGTCAAGTAGTTGAAGAGCCGTGGACGACGTCCTCCCCTGGAGCTCTGCCCGCCGCCCCCTACCCTTCTTCTGCTCGCAACATGGATGGAGGGCGCCCTGAAAATGGACGCCAGAAGATCACCCCTACGGCTGCTGCAAAGAGAGCCGCTGCCGCTGCTGATGACGACTGCGAAGCCGCTGTCGCTGCCGCCCCACCATCGCGCGAGCAGCAGCATGGAAGAAGCAGCAGCATTGCGGAACGCGTTGCTGACAGACTGCCTGGAGCGCTACTCACTGCCCCTCCCCATCTTCTGCTCACAACGTGGATAGAGGGCGCCCTGAAAATAGACGCCAGAAGCGTGACCGGCACGGAATTAAGTGCCGTTTCGGTTGCCAGCGTCGCCACCGGTGGCAAGAAGATGTCAAGTAGTTGAAGAACCGTGGACGACGTCCTCCCCCTGCGTACCCGTGAGTCCGAAGAGCCAGACGCTGGATAGCGCAGCTGAGTTTGCCAGGCCCGCCCCTGCGGCTGCTGCAAAGAGAGTCGCTGCCGCTGTCGCTGTCGCTGTCGCTGCCGCTCCCACCATCGCGCGAGCAACAGCATGGAAAAAGCAGCAGCATTGCCCTCCCCAACTGCCACCCACAACGTGGATGGAGGGCGCCCTGAAGATGGACGCCAGTACAGTGACCGGCACGGAATTAAGTGCCGTGTCGGTTGCCAGCGTCGCCACCGCTGGCAAGAAGAAGTCAAGTAGTTGAAGAACCGTGGACGATGTCCTCCCCCTGTATACCCGTGGGTCCGAAGAGACAGACGCTGGATAGCGCAACTGAGTTTGCCAGGCCCGCCCCTACGGCTGCTGCAAAGAGAGCCGCTGCCGCTGCCGCTGCTGATGACGACTGCGAAGCCGCTGTCGCTGCCGCCCCCACCATCTCGCGAGCAGCAGCATGGAAGCAGCAGCATTGCCCTCCCCAACTGCCGCCCTACAACGTGGATGGTGGGCGCCCTGAAGATGGACGCCAGTACAGTGACCGGAAAGGAATTAAGGGCCGTGTCGGTTGTCAGCGTCGCCACCGGTGGCAAGAAGAAGTCAAGTAGTTGAAGAACCGTGGACGACGTCCTCCCCCTGCGTACCCGTGGGTCCGAAGAGACAGACGCTGAATAGCGCAGCTAAGTTTGCCAGGCCCGCCCCTACTGTTGCTGCAAAGAGAGCCGCTGCCGCTGCCGCTGCTGATGACGACTGCGAAGCCGCTGTCGCTGCCGCCCCACCATCGAACGAGCAGCATTATGGAAGTTTGTGAAAGAGGGGACTGGGGCGATCATCGCGGAGCTCTCGGCAGCTGCCGAAGTGACCCGCCTTGACCTGGTGGGTGTCGCCCACGAACCTGACAGACTGCCTGGAGCGCTGTTCGTCGCACCCTTCTTTTCTGCAGCCCACAACGTGGATGGAGGCGCCCTGAAAATGGACGCCAGAAGCGTGACCGGCACGGAATTAAGTGCCGTGTCGGTTGCCAGCGTCGCCACCGCTGGCAAGAAGAAGTCAAGTAGTTGAAGAACCGTGGACGATGTCCTCCCCTGCGTACCCGTGGGTCCGAAGAGACAGACGCTGAATAGCGCAGCTAAGTTTGCCAGGCCCGCCCTACTGCTGCTGCAAAGAGAGCCGCTGCCGCTGCCGCTGCTGATGACGACTGCGAAGCCGCTGTCGCTGCCGCCCCACCATCGAACGAGCAGCATTATGGAAGTTTGTGAAAGAGGGGACTGGGGCGATCATCGCGGAGCTCTCGGCAGCTGCCGAAGTGACCCGCCTTGACCTGGTGGGTGTCGCCCACGAACCTGACAGACTGCCTGGAGCGCTGTTCGTCGCACCCTTCTTTTCTGCAGCTCACAACGTGGATGGAGGCGCCCTGAAAATGGACGCCAGAAGCGTGACCGGCACGGAATTAAGTGCCGTGTCGGTTGCCAGCGTCGCCACCGCTGGCAAGAAGAAGTCAAGTAGTTGAAGAACCGTGGACGATGTCCTCCCCCTGTATACCCGTGGGTCCGAAGAGACAGACGCTGGATAGCGCAGCTAAATTTGCCAGGCCCGTCCCTACAGCTGCTGCAAAGAGAGTCGCTGCCGCTGTCGCTGCCGCTGCTGATGACGACTGCGAAGCCGCTGTCGCTGCCGCCCCCACCATCTCGCGAGCAGCAGCATGGAAGCAGCAGCATTGCCCTCCTCAACTGCCGCCCACAACGTGGATGGAGGGCGCCCTGAAGATGGACGCCAGTACAGTGACCGGAACGGAATTAAGGGCCGTGTCGGTTGTCAGCGTCGCCACCAGTGGCAAGACGAAGTCAAGTAGTTGAAGAACCGTGGACGACGTCCTCCCCCTGCGCTCTCGGCAGCTGCCGAAGTGACCCGCCTTGACCTGGTGGGTGTCGCCCCCGGACCTGACAGATTGCCAGGAGCGCTGCTCGACGCCCCCGCCCCTTCTGCAGCCCACAACGTGGATGTTGGGCGCCCTGAAAATGGACGCCAGAAGCGTGACCGGCACGGAATTAAGTGCCGTGTCGGTTGCCAGCGTCGCCACCGGTGGCAAGAAGAAGTCAAGTAGTTGAAGAGCCGTGGACGACGTCCTCCCCTGGAGCTCTGCCCGCCGCCCCCTCCCCTTCTTCTGCTCGCAACATGGATGGAGGGCGCCCTGAAAATGGACGCCAGAAGCCCGCCCCTACGGCTGCTGCAAAGTTGCCCCTCGTAGGCAAGTCTTTGTGTCTCGACTTTCGTCGGACACCACTTCTGAGTCATTGGCAGCCTATATTGCTAGCAAATCTTCTGCTAGCGTGTCAATAACTAAATTTAATTTCTCCACCCCTCGTGAAATATCATCATTCAAAATAAATGTTTCACATGATATGTTCCCAATCATTTGTGATCCCAAATTTTGGCCTCCACACATGATTGTTCACGAGTTCAAGCCTAAAAAGCGTAACCAGCCTGTCACCCTTCCAGTCCCTTCAATACAGGGTACCATTTCTGCCCCAAAAAACTAGCTTCATCTTCTGACCAAATCTTTATTCATTATCAGAATGTTAGAGGTCTTATTTCAAAACTTAAAAATCTATTCATGGCCAGCACTTCCTTCAATTCGGATATAATAGCATTTTCAGAAACATGGTTGAACTCAACCATATCTGATTTTGAGATTTTATCAAATAACTTTAGTTTGTATCGAAATGATCGGCCGACTCGAGGTGGTGGGGTGTTAATTGCCGTTAAAGCCACTCTCCAGTCTGAACTTTTCTGTTTTAGTACGCCTACTGACGCTGAGATTGTCTCAGTTAAGGTGTCTTTTCCTACACGGAATGTCTATGTAACATGCTCTTATGTCCCTCCTTCTTCTGATATTCAAGTTTATATGAAACATATTACTTGTATTAAAGAAGTTTCTTCACACGTGCGTGATAGTGACCTATTTATGGTGTTGGGTGATTTTAATTTGCCCAACATCTCTTGGTCATTATTTACTGCCAAAAATTATCTAGTGCCCTCAGCACAGCACGATTTTATAGACTGCATGCTTGATCTTTCGTTGTTTCAAATCAATTCAATTTCTAATCATTTGACTAGAACACTTGACCTTGTATTTGTTAACGACTACCTTATTGCTAATGTGTCTAGGTCCCCTCCTTTATCTCTTCCTGAGGATGTCTATCATCCAACTTTAGAGATTGCAATGCTAAATTGTAATCCTTTCATTTCGTGCTCATCAGCCAATAAGCCCCGCTATTGCTTTCGCAAAGGAAATTATTCTTTGCTGAATCAGCTTATTTATTCAACCGATTGGTCTTTCTTATATGACTCAGTTGATATGAATACAGCTATTAATTTTTTTACATCACCCTAATCTCCCTCTTAGATGTGTGTATTCCTAAGTCAATTCCTTCGACTACTTTTTCAAAACCACCCTGGCTTACTACCAGATTATCACATCTAAAAAATGTAAAATCCAAATATTTTAAAAAGTTTAAAAAGTCTGGTTCGTGTACAGACTTGGCTAAATATTCCATAGCCAAGTCTAACTTCTTTCTTCTTAATTCTCAATGCTATGAGAATTATCTAATACGTTGTAAAAGACAATTTTCCCGAAATCCGAGACAGTTTTATAATTTTGTAAACTTGAAGCGTAAATCTTCAAGTTTGCCATCTTCTTTTTTTCTTGGCTTGGATAAAGCTAGCAATGACACTGATTCTGCTAACTTGTTTGCTAATTTTTTCCAATCAACTTACTCTTCAGTCTGTCCTAATACTAATGCTTACCCTTATACTATTTCTTCCGCAAGTTATATAGCTCCTCTATTATTTCACACTCCTCTCTCTTATTAGCTATAAACTCTTTAAAGTCTTCTTACTCTCCTGGGCCGGACAATATTCCTAGTTGTCTTCTCAAGGAGTGTAGTTCTTCCCTTCTTATCCATTGCTAAAGCTTTTTAATCTATCCCTTGAAACTTCTGTCTTTCCATCTCTTTGGAAAGAATCTATATCATTCCTCTTCACAAGAAAGGTGGGAAGTCTGATATACGAAATTACAGGGGCATTGCAAAACTGTCCGCTATTCCTAAATTATTTGAAAAAATAATCACTTCGAATTTGCAGCATTTCTGCAAATCAGTTGTTTCCCCTGTTCAACACGGATTCGTAAAGAATCGGTCAACTACGACCAATCTGCTTGAGTTACTTCCTTGGTAAACGATGCTTTCCTTTCGAAAATGCAAACTGATGTCATTTACACTGACTTCAGTAAGGCGTTTGAATGTGTGCACCATGACATTTTACTTTTTAAACTTGACCGAATAGGTTTCCCCTGTCTCTTCTGCTTTGGATTAATTCTTATTTAAAAGGTAGGACCCAAAGAGTAATGCTGAGGCTGACTACCTCTAAACGGGTTCACGTTACTTTTGGTGTTCCTCAAGGTAGTCATCTTGGACCTTTACTCTTTACCCTTTTTATAAATGATCTCCCCTCTGTCATATCACATGCCCGTGTACTCATGTATGCGGACGATGTCAAACTTTTCTATCATACACTAATCCCCTACATCATTCTCGTCTACAAGACGATTTGAACGCTATGCAACTATGGTGTTCGGCCAATCAATTGCATCTAAACTGTTCAAAGTGTATGTTTATGACTTTTAATCGTACTACACCTTATCTTGTCAGTTATACAATCGACAATATCCCTTTGCAACGTATACTAACAGTTAAGGATCTAGGCGTAATTTTTGATTCTAAACTCTGTTTCAATCTTCACATAGATACCATCGTTAATGAGGCAAAAGGTGTACTTGGATTCATTAAACGATGGTCTAAAGAGTTTAACGATCCTTTTATAACAAAACTTCTGTACATCTCTCTTGTTCGCCCTATCCTTGAATACTGCTCTTGCATTTGGTCTCCACAGTATAACAACAGCCAGGATCGTATTGAATCTGTTCAGAAGCAATTTCTGCTTTTTGCCTTACGAGGTTTAAATTGGGACCCTAATCTTCGGTTGCCATCCTACTCCAGCAGATGCTTCTTCTCAACCTTCCGTCGTTAACCAACCGTAGGACAATTCTCGGTGTTGTCCTTCTACATAAGTTGATTATGGCGACATAGATTCTCCTTTTCTGCTAGGGCGTCTTCAATTCTCTGTTCCGGCTAGACCAACCAGAAATTATCGCCCCTTTTTACTATCTACGTGCACAACAGACTACGCTATGCACAATCCTTTTCGCGTGCTATGTAAAAATTATAATAGTTTGCATCACGTTTTCTCTACCGAACTGTCTCTACCCCTAATAAAATCGTTGCTTTCAGGATACCTTCGGGAAGTCGCTGACCATTCCCAGCTATGAGCAGGGGCATAGCTTGCCGGACAGGCTGAAAAATTTTCCCCCACCGGGTCGGTGATTTCCCATTACTTTTCTCTCTGTCCTATCTACTTAACACTATTTACCTAACTTACATTGCTTTACTTTATTAACAATCTTCTTACTTTCATTTTCCTATTTATTGTATTTTCTTTATTAATATAGCAAATTAAGATTATTTTAATGCTACTTGAAAACACTTTTTTCCTACTTACAACCTTCTGCTTAGATGTAGGCTCTAATAGCGTCACTGACAAAATTAGCTGTGAAAAGGGGCACAGCTGGCCGGACTGGCAAATAAAACACCTCCATCGGTCGGTGATGCTATTTAGAAAATTGTATCCTTTAACTAGGCTTTTAGCAGAAAATTCTATTGTATATTCTATTGAATATGAGGAAGACACTCGTTTTGTCGACCACTAGCAAATAAAATAAAAGAGAGCCGATGCCGGTGCCGCTGCTGATGACGACTGCGAAGCCGCTGTCGCTGCCGCCCCCACCATCTCGCGAGCAGCAGCATGGAAGAAGCAGCAGCATTGCGGAACGCGTTGCTGACAGACTGCCTGGAGCGCTACTCACTGCCCCCTCCCCATCTTCTGCTCACAACGTGGATAGAGGGCGCCCTGAAAATAGACGCCAGAAGCGTGACCGGCACGGAATTAAGTGCCGTTTCGGTTGCAAGCGTCGCCACCGGTGGCAAGAAGATGTCAAGTAGTTGAAGAACCGTGGACGACGTCCTCCCCCTGCGTTCCCGTGAGTCCGAAGAGCCAGACGCTGGATAGCGCAGCTGAGTTTGCCAGGCCCGCCCCTGTGGTTGCTGCAAAGAGAGTCGCTGCCGCTGTCGCTGCCGCTCCCACCATCGCGTGAGCAACAGCATGGAAGAAGCAGCAGCATTGCCCTCCCCAACTGCCGCCCACAACGTGGATGGAGGGCGCCCTGAAGATGGACGCCAGTACAGTGACCGGCACGGAATTAAGTGCCGTTTCGGTTGCAAGCGTCGCCACCGGTGGCAAGAAGATGTCAAGTAGTTGAAGAACCGTGGACGACGTCCTCCCCTGCGTACCCGTGGGACCGAAGAGACAGACGCTGGATAGCGCAGCTAAGTTTGCCAGGCCCGCCCCTACTGCTGCTGCAAAGAGAGCCGCTGCCGCTGCCGCTGCTGATGACGACTGCGAAGCCGCTGTCGCTGCCGCCCCACCATCGAACGAGCAGCATCATGGAAGTTTGTGGAAGAGGGGACTGGGGCGATCATCGCGAAGCTCTCGGCAGCTGTCGAAGTGACCCGCCTTGACCTGGTGGGTGTCGCCACCGAACCTGACAGACTGCCTGGAGTGCTGTTCGTCGCACCCTTCTTTTCTGCAGCCCACAACGTGGATGGAGGCGCCCTGAAAATGGACGCCAGAAGCGTGACCGGCACGGAATTAAGTGCCGTGTCGGTTGACAGCGTCGCCACCGCTGGCAAGAAGAAGTCAAGTAGTTGAAGAACCGTGGACGATGTCCTCCACTGTATACCCGTGGGTCGGAAGAGACAGAAGCTGGATAGCGCAGCTAAGTTTGCCAGGCCCGTCCCTACGGCTGCTGCAAAGAGAGTCGCTGCCGCTGTCGCTGCCGCCCCCACCATCGCGCGAGCACCAGCATGGAAGATTGTGGAAGAGGGGTCTGGGGCGATCATCGCGGAGCTCTCGGCAGCTGTCGAAGTGACCCGCCTTGACCTGGTGGGTGTCGCCCCGAACCTGACAGACAGCCTGAAGCGCTGTTCGCCGCACCCTTCTTTTCTGCAGCCCACAACGTGGATAGAGGCGCCCTGAAAATGGACGCCAGAAGCGTGACCGGCACGGAATTAAGTGCCGTGTCGGTTGCCAGCGTCGCCACCGCTGGCAAGAAGAAGTCAAGTAGTTGAAGAACCGAGGACGATGTCCTCCCCCTGTATACCCGTGGGTCCGAAGAGACAGACGCTGGATAGCGCAGCTAAGTTTGCCAGGCCCGTCCCTACGGCTGCTGCAAAGAGAGTCGCTGTCGCTGTCGCTGCCGCCCCCACCATCGCGCGAGCAGCAGCATGGAAGATTGTGGAAGAGGGGTCTGGGGCGATCATCGCGGAGCTCTCGGCAGCTGTCGAAGTGACCCGCCTTGACCTGGTGAGTGTCGCCCCCGAACCTGACAGACAGCCTGAAGCGCTGTTCGCCTCCCCCTCCCCTTCTGCAGCCCACAACGTGGATGGAAGGCTCCCTGAAAATGCACGCCAGAAGCGTGACCGGCACGGTCAGCGTCGCCGCCGCTGGCAAGAAGAAGTCAAGTAGTTAAAGAACCGTGGACGATGTCCTCCCCCTGCGTACCCGTGGGTCCGAAGAGACAGACGCTGGATAGCGCAGCTAAGTTTGCCAGGCCAGTCCCTACGGCTGCTGCAAAAAGAGTCGCTGCCGCTGTCGCTGCCGCTGTAGCTGCCGCTGTCGCTGCCGCTGTAGCTGCCGCTGTCGCTGTCGCTGCCACTGTCGCTGTCGCTGTCGCTGCCGCCCCCACCATCGCGCGAGCAGCAGCATGGAAGATTGTGGAAGAGGGGTCTGGGGCGATCATCGCGGAGCTCTCGGCAGCTGCCGAAGTGACCCGCCTTGACCTGGGGGTGTCGCCCCCGGACCTGACAGACAGCCTGAAGCGCTGTTCGCCGTCCCCTCCCCTTCTGCAGCCCACAAAGTGGATGTTGGGCGCCCTGACAATGGACGCCAGAAGCGTGACCGGCACGGAATTAGGTGCCGTGCCGGTTTCCAGCGTCGCCGCCGGTGGCAAGAAGAAGTCAAGTAGTTAAAGAACCGTGGACGACGTCCTCCCCCTGCGTACCCATGGGTCCGAAGAGACAGACGCTGGATAGCGCAGCTAAGTTTGCCAGGCCAGTCTCTACGGCTGCTGCAAAAAGAGTCGCTGCCGCTGTTGCTGCCGCTGTCGCTGTCGCTGCCGCTGTCGCTGCTATGTCGCTGTCGCTGCCGCCCCCACCATCGCGCGAGCAGCAGCATGGAAGATTGTGGAAGAGGGGTCTGGGGCGATCATCGCGGAGCTCTCGGCAGCTGCCGAAGTGACCCGCCTTGACCTGGTGGGTGTCGCCCCAGACCTGACAGACTGCTTGGAGCGCTGCCCGACGCCCCCTCCCCTTCTGCAGCCCACAAAGTGGATGTTGGGCGCCCTGAAAATGGACGCCAGAAGCGTGACCGGCACGGAATTAAGTGCCGTGTCGGTTGCCAGCGTCGCAACCGGTAGCAAGAAGTCAAGTCGTTGAAGAACCGTGGACGACGTCCTCCCCTGGAGCCCTGCTCGCCGCCCCCTCCCCTTCTTCTGCTCACAACATGGATGGAGGGCGCCCTGAAAATGGACGCCAGAAGCGTGACCGGTACGGAATTAAGTGCCGTGTCGGTGCCAGCGTCGCCACCGGTGGCACGAAGATGTCAAGTAGTTGAAGAACAGTGGACGACGTCCTCCCCTGCGTACCCGTGAGACCGAAGAGACAGACGCTGGATAGCGCAGCTAAATTTTACAGGCCCGTCCCTACGGCTGCTGCAAAGAGAGTCGCTGTGGCTGCCGCTGTCGCTGTCGCTGCCGCTGTCGCTGTCGCTGCCGCTGTCGCTGCTATGTCGCTGTCGCTGCCGCCCCCACCATCGCGCGAGCAGCAGCATGGAAGAAGCAGCAGCATTGCGGAACGCGTTGCTGACCAACTGCCTGCCGAAGTGACCCGCCTTGACCTGGTGGGTGTCGCCCCCGGACCTGACAGACTGCCTGGAGCGCTGCCCGACGCCCCTCCCCTTCTGCAGCCCACAACGTGGATAGAGGCGCCGTGAAAATGGACGCCAGAAGCGTGACCGGCACGGAATTAAGTACCGTGTCGGTTGCCGGCGTCGCCACCGCTGGCAAGAAGAAGTCAAGTAGTTGAAGAACCGAGGACGATGTCCTCCCCCGTATACCCGTGGGTCCGAAGAGACAGACGCTGGATAGCGCAGCTAAGTTTGCCAGGCCCGTCCCTACGGCTGCTGCAAAGAGAGTCGCTGCCGCTGTCGCTGCCGCCCCCACCATCGCGCGAGCAGCAGCATGGAAGATTGTGGAAGAGGGGTCTGGGGCGATCATCGCGGAGCTCTCGGCAGCTGTCGAAGTGACCCGCCTTGACCTGGTGGTTGTCGCCCCCGAACCTGACAGACAGCCTGAAGCGCTGTTCGCCGCACCCTTCTTTTCTGCAGCCCACAACGTGGATAGAGGCGCCCTGAAATGGACGCCAGAAGCGTGACCGGCACGGAATTTAGTGCCGTGTCGGTTGCCAGCGTCGCCACCGCTGGCAAGAAGAAGTCAAGTAGTTAAAGAACCGTGGACGATGTCCTCCCCCTGCGTACCCGTGGGTCCGAAGAGACAGACGCTGGATAGCGCAGCTAAGTTTGCCAGGCCAGTCCCTACGGCTGCTGCAAAAAGAGTCGCTGCCGCTGTCGCTGCCGCTGTAGCTGCCGCTGTCGCTGTCGCTGCCACTGTCGCTGTCGCTGTCGCTGCCGCCCCCACCATCGCGCGAGCAGCAGCATGGAAGATTGTGGAAGAGGGGTCTGGGGCGATCATCGCGGAGCTCTCGGCAGCTGCCGAAGTGACCCGCCTTGACCTGTTGGGTGTCGCCCCCGGACCTGACAGACAGCCTGAAGCGCTGTTCGCCGTCCCCTCCCCTTCTGCAGCCCACAAAGTGGATGTTGGGCGCCCTGACAATGGACGCCAGAAGCGTGACCGGCACGGAATTAGGTGCCGTGCCGGTTTCCAGCGTCGCCGCCGGTGGCAAGAAGAAGTCAAGTAGTTATAGAACCGTGGACGACGTCCTCCCCCTGCGTACCCATGGGTCCGAAGAGACAGACGCTGGATAGCGCAGCTAAGTTTGCCAGGCCAGTCCCTACGGCTGCTGCAAAAAGAGTCGCTGCCGCTGTTGCTGCCGCTGTCGCTGTCGCTGCCGCTGTCGCTGCCGCCCCCACCATCGCGCGAGCAGCAGCATGGAAGATTGTGGAAGAGGGGTCTGGGGCGATCATCGCGGAGCTCTCGGCAGCTGCCGAAGTGACCCGCCTTGACTGGTGGGTGTCGCCCCCAGACCTGACAGACTGCTTGGAGCGCTGCCCGACGCCCCCTCCCTTCTGCAGCCCACAAAGTGGATGTTGGGCGCCCTGAAAATGGACGCCAGAAGCGTGACCGGCACGGAATTAAGTGCCGTGTCGGTTGCCAGCGTCGCAACCGGTAGCAAGAAGTCAAGTCGTTGAAGAACCGTGGACGACGTCCTCCCCTGGAGCCCTGCTCGCCGCCCCTCCCCTTCTTCTGCTCACAACATGGATGGAGGGCGCCCTGAAAATGGACGCCAGAAGCGTGACCGGTACGCAATTAAGTGCCGTGTCGGTTGCCAGCGTCGCCACCGGTGGCACGAAGATGTCAAGTAGTTGAAGAACAGTGGACGACGTCCTCCCCCTGCGTACCCGTGAGAGCGAAGAGACAGACGCTGGATAGCGCAGCTAAATTTTACAGGCCCGTCCCTACGGCTGCTGCAAAGAGAGTCGCTGTGGCTGCCGCTGTCGCTGTCGCTGCCGCTGTCGCTGTCGCTGCCGCTGTCGCTGCTATGTCGCTGTCGCTGCCGCCCCCACCATCGCGCGAGCAGCAGCATGGAAGAAGCAGCAGCATTGCGGAACGCGTTGCTGACCAACTGCCTGCCGAAGTGACCCGCCTTGACCTGGTGGGTGTCGCCCCCGGACCTGACAGACTGCCTGGAGCGCTGCCCGACGCCCCCTCCCTTCTGCAGCCCACAACGTGGATAGAGGCGCCGTGAAAATGGACGCCAGAAGCGTGACCGGCACGGAATTAAGTACCGTGTCGGTTGCCAGCGTCGCCACCGCTGGCAAGAAGAAGTCAAGTAGTTGAAGAACCGAGGACGATGTCCTCCCACCGATACCCGTGGGTCCGAAGAGACAGACGCTGGATAGCGCAGCTAAGTTTGCCAGGCCCGTCCCTACGGCTGCTGCAAAGAGAGTCGCTGCCGCTGTCGCTGCCGCCCCCACCATCGCGCGAGCAGCAGCATGGAAGATTGTGGAAGAGGGGTCTGGGGCGATCATCGCGGAGCTCTCGGCAGCTGTCGAAGTGACCCGCCTTGACCTGGTGGGTGTCGCCCCGAACCTGACAGACAGCCTGAAGCGCTGTTCGCCGCACCCTTCTTTCTGCAGCCCACAACGTGGATAGAGGCGCCCTGAAAATGGACGCCAGAAGCGTGACCGGCACGGAATTAAGTGCCGTGTCGGTTGCCAGCGTCGCCACCGCTGGCAAGAAGAAGTCAAGTAGTTGAAGAACCGAGGACGATGTCCTCCCCCTGTATACCCGTGGGTCCGAAGAGACAGACGCTGGATAGCGCAGCTAAGTTTGCCAGGCCCGTCCCTACGGCTGCTGCAAAGAGAGTCGCTGTCGCTATCGCTGCCGCTGTAGCTGCCGCTGTCGCTGTCGCTGCCACTGTCGCTGTCGCTGTCGCTGCCGCCCCCACCATCGCGCGAGCAGCAGCATGGAAGATTGTGGAAGAGGGGTCTGGGGCGATCATCGCGGAGCTCTCGGCAGCTGTCGAAGTGACCCGCCTTGACCTGGTGGGTGTCGCCCCCGAACCTGACAGACAGCCTGAAGCGCTGTTCGCCGCACCCTTCTTTTCTGCAGCCCACAACGTGGATAGAGGCGCCCTGAAAATGGACGCCAGAAGCGTGACCGGCACGGAATTAAGTGCCGTGTCGGTTGCCAGCGTCGCCACCGCTGGCAAGAAGAAGTCAAGTAGTTGAAGAACCGAGGACGATGTCCTCCCCCTGTATACCCGTGGGTCCGAAGAGACAGACGCTGGATAGCGCAGCTAAGTTTGCCTGGCCCGTCCCTACGGCTGCTGCAAAGAGAGTCTCTGCCGCTGTCGCTGCCACTGTAGCTGCCGCTGTTGCTGCCGCTGTCGCTGTCGCTGCCGCCCCCACCATCGCGCGAGCAGCAGCATGGAAGATTGTGGAAGAGGGGTCTGGGGCGATCATCGCGGAGCTCTCGGCAGCCGTCGAAGTGACCCGCCTTGACCTGGTGAGTGTCGCCCCCGAACCTGACAGACAGCCTGAAGCGCTGTTCGCCTCCCCTCCCCTTCTGCAGCCCACAACGTGGATGGAAGGCTCCCTGAAAATGCACGCCAGAAGCGTGACCGCACGGTCAGCGTCGCCGCCGCTGGCAAGAAGAAGTCAAGTAGTTAAAGAACCGTGGACGATGTCCTCCCCCTGCGTACCGTGGGTCCGAAGAGACAGACGCTGGATAGCGCAGCTAAGTTTGCCAGGCCAGTCCCTACGGCTGCTGCAAAAAGAGTCGCTGCCGCTGTCGCTGCCGCTGTAGCTGCCGCTGTCGCTGTCGCTGCCACTGTCGCTGTCGCTGTCGCTGCCGCCCCCACCATCGCGCGAGCAGCAGCATGGAAGAAGCAGCAGCATTGTGGAACGCGTTGCTGACCAAACTGCCTGCCGAAGTGACCCGCCTTGACCTGGTGGGTGTCGCCCCCGGACCTGACAGACTGCCTGGAGCGCTGCCCGACGCCCCCTCCCCTTCTGCAGCCCACAACGTGGATAGAGGCGCGTGAAAATGGACGCCAGAAGCGTGACCGGCACGGAATTAAGTACCGTGTCGGTTGCCAGCGTCGCCACCGCTGGCAAGAAGAAGTCAAGTAGTTGAAGAACCGAGGACGATGTCCTCCCCCGTATACCCGTGGGTCCGAAGAGACAGACGCTGGATAGCGCAGCTAAGTTTGCCAGGCCCGTCCCTACGGCTGCTGCAAAGAGAGTCGCTGCCGCTGTCGCTGCCGCCCCCACCATCGCGCGAGCAGCAGCATGGAAGATTGTGGAAGAGGGGTCTGGGGCGATCATCGCGGAGCTCTCGGCAGCTGTCGAAGTGACCCGCCTTGACCTGGTGGGTGTCGCCCCCGAACCTGACAGACAGCCTGAAGCGCTGTTCGCCGCCCCCTCCCCTTGTGCAGCCCACAACGTGGATGGAAGACTCCCTGAAAATGCACGCCAGAAGCGTGACCGGCACGGTCAGCGTCGCCGCCGCTGGCAAGAAGAAGTCAAGTAGTTAAAGAAACCGTGGACGATGTCCTCCCCATGCGTACCCGTGGGTCCGAAGAGACAGACGCTGGATAGCGCAGCTAAGTTTGCCAGGCCAGTCCCTACGGCTGCTGCAAAGAGAGTCGCTGCCGCTGTCGCTGTCGCTGCCGCTGTAGCTGCCGCTGTCGCTGTCGCTGCCACTGTCGCTGTCGCTGCCGCCCCCACCATCGCGCGAGCAGCAGCATGGAAGATTGTGGAAGAGGGGTCTGGGGCGATCATCGCGGAGCTCTCGGCAGCTGCCGAAGTGACCCGCCTTGACTGGTGGGTGTCGCCCCCGGACCTGACAGACTGCCTGGAGCGCTGCCCGACGCCCCCTCCCCTTCTGCAGCCCACAACGTGGATAGAGGCGCCTGAAAATGGACGCCAGAAGCGTGACCGGCACGGAATTAAGTGCCGTGTCGGTTGCCAGCGTCGCCACCGCTGGCAAGAAGAAGTCAAGTAGTTGAAGAACCGTGGACGACGTCCTCCCTCTGCGTACCCGTGAGTCCGAGAGACAGACGCTGTATAGCGCAGCTAAGTTTGCTAGGCCCGTCCCTACGGCGCCTGCAAAGAGAGCCGCTGCCGCTGCCGCTGCTGATGACGACTGCGAAGCCGCTGTCGCTGCCGCCCACCATCGCGAGAGCAGAAGCAGCTGCAGTGCGGAACGCGTTGCTGACAGACTGCCTGGAGCGCTACTCACTGCGCCCTTCCCAACTGCCGCCCACAGCGTGGATTGAGGGCGCCTGAAGATGGACGCCAGTACCGTGACCGGCACGGAATTAAGTGCCGTGTCGGTTTCCAGCGGCGCCGCCGGTGGCAAGAAGTAGTTAAAGAACCGTGGACGATGTCCTCCCCTGCGTACCCGTGGGTCCGAAGAGACAGACGCTGGATAGCGCAGCTAAGTTTGCCAGGCAGTCCCTACGGCTGCTGCAAAAAGAGTCGCTGCCGCTGTCGCTGCCGCCCCCACCATCGCGCGAGCAGCAGCATGGAAGATTGTGGAAGAGGGGTCTGGGGCGATCATCGCGGAGCTCTCGGCAGCTGTCGAAGTGACCCGCCTTGACCTGGTGGGTGTCGCCCCCGAACCTGACAGACAGCCTGAAGCGCTGTTCGCCGCCCCCTCCCTTGTGCAGCCCACAACGTGGATGGAAGACTCCCTGAAAATGCACGCCAGAAGCGTGACCGGCACGGTCAGCGTCGCCGCCGCTGGCAAGAAGAAGTCAAGTAGTTAAGAACCGTGGACGATGTCCTCCCCCTGCGTACCCGTGGGTCCGAAGAGACAGACGCTGGATAGCGCAGCTAAGTTTGCCAGGCCAGTCCCTACGGCTGCTGCAAAGAGAGTCGCTGCCGCTGTCGCTGTCGCTGCCGCTGTAGCTGCCGCTGTCGCTGTCGCTGCCACTGTCGCTGTCGCTGCCGCCCCCACCATCGCGCGAGCAGCAGCATGGAAGATTGTGGAAGAGGGGTCTGGGGCGATCATCGCGGAGCTCTCGGCAGCTGCCGAAGTGACCCGCCTTGACCTGGTGGGTGTCGCCCCCGGACCTGACAGACTGCCTGGAGCGCTGCCCGACGCCCCTCCCCTTCTGCAGCCCACAACGTGGATAGAGGCGCCCTGAAAATGGACGCCAGAAGCGTGACCGGCACGGAATTAAGTGCCGTGTCGGTTGCCAGCGTCGCCACGCTGGCAAGAAGAAGTCAAGTAGTTGAAGAACCGTGGACGACGTCCTCCTCTGCGTACCCGTGAGTCCGAAGAGACAGACGCTGTATAGCGCAGCTAAGTTTGCTAGGCCCGTCCCTACGGCGCCTGCAAAGAGAGCCGCTGCCGCTGCCGCTGCTGATGACGACTGCGAAGCCGCTGTCGCTGCCGCCCCCACCATCGCGAGAGCAGAAGCAGCTGCAGTGCGGAACGCGTTGCTGACAGACTGCCTGGAGCGCTACTCACTGCGCCCTTCCCAACTGCCGCCCACAGCGTGGATTGAGGGCGCCCTGAAGATGGACGCAGTACCGTGACCGGCACGAATTAAGTGCCGTGTCGGTTTCCAGCGGCGCCGCCGGTGGCAAGAAGTAGTTAAAGAACCGTGGACGATGTCCTCCCCCTGCGTACCCGTGGGTCCGAAGAGACAGACGCTGGATAGCGCAGCTAAGTTTGCCAGGCCAGTCCCTACGGCTGCTGCAAAAAGAGTCGCTGCCGCTGTCGCTGCCGCTGTAGCTGCCGCTGTCGCTGCCGCTGTAGCTGCCGCTGTCGCTGTCGCTGCCACTGTCGCTGTCGCTGCCGCCCCCACCATCGCGCGAGCAGCAGCATGGAAGATTGTGGAAGAGGGGTTCTGGGGCGATCATCGCGGAGCTCTCGGCAGCTGCCGAAGTGACCGCCTTGACCTGGTGGGTGTCGCCCCGGAACTGACAGACTGCCTGGAGCGCTGCCCGACGCCCCTCCCTTCTGCAGCCCAAAAAGTGGATGTTGGGCGCCCTGAAAATGGACGCCAGAAGCGTGCCGGCACGGAATTAAGTGCCGTGTCGGTTTCCAGCGTCGCCGCGGTGGCAAGAAGAAGTCAAGTAGTTAAAGAACCGTGGACGAGTCCTCCCCCTGCGTACCCATGGGTCCGAAGAGACAGACGCTGGATAGCGCAGATGAGTTTGGCAGGCCCGTCCCTAGGGCTGCTGCAAAGAGAGTCGCTGCCGCTGTCGCTGCCGCTGTCGCTGCCGCTGTCGCTGTCGCTGCCACTGTCGCTGTCGCTGCCGCCCCCACCATCGCGCGAGCAGCAGCATGGAAGATTGTGGAAGAGGGGTCTGGGGCGATCATCGCGGAGCTCTCGGCAGCTGCCGAAGTGACCCGCCTTGACCTGGTGGGTGTCGCCCCCGGACCTGACAGACGCCTGGAGCGCTGCCCGACGCCCCCTCACCTTCTGCAGCCCACAACGTGGATAGAGGCGCCGTGAAAATGGACGCCAGAAGCGTGACCGGCACGGAATTAAGTGCCGTGTCGGTTGCCAGCGTCGCCACCGCTGGCAAGAAGAAGTCAAGTAGTTGAAGAACCGTGGACGACGTCCTCCTCTGCGTACCCGTGGTCCGAAGAGACAGACGCTGTATAGCGCAGCTAAGTTTGCTAGGCCCGTCCCTACGGCGCCTGCAAAGAGAGCCGCTGCCGCTGCCGCTGCTGATGACGACTGCGAAGCCGCTGTCGCTGCCGCCCCCACCATCGCGAGAGCAGCAGCTGCAGTGCGGAACGCGTTGCTGACAGACTGCCTGGAGCGCTACTCACTGCGCCCTTCCCAACTGCCGCCCACAGCGTGGATTGAGGGCGCCCTGAAGATGGACGCCAGAAGCGTGACCGGCACGGAATTAGTGCCGTGTCGGTTTCCAGCGTCGCCGCCGTGGCAAGAAGAAGTCAAGTAGTTAAAGAACCGTGGACGACGTCCTCCCCCTGCGTACCATGGGTCCGAAGAGACAGACGCTGGATAGCGCAGATGAGTTTGCAGGCCCGTCCCTAGGCTGCTGCAAAGAGAGTCGCTGCCGCTGTCGCTGCCGCTGTCGCTGTCGCTGCTATGTCGCTGTCGCTGCCCCGCCCCACCATCGCGCGAGCAGCAGCATGGAAGATTGTGGAAGAGGGGTCTGGGGCGATCATCGCGGAGCTCTCGGCAGCTGCCGAAGTGACCCGCCTTGACCTGGTGGGTGTCGCCCCGGACCTGACAGACTGCCTGGAGCGCTGCCCGACGCCCCCTCCCCTTCTGCAGCCCACAAAGTGGATTTGGGCGCCCTGAAAATGGACGCCAGAAGCGTGACCCGGCACGGAATTAAGTGCCGTGTCGGTTGCCAGCGTCGCCACCGGTGCACGAAGATGTCAAGTAGTTGAAGAACCGTGGACGACGTCCTCCCCCTGCGTACCCGTGAGACCGAAGAGACAGACGCTGGATAGCGCAGCTAAATTTGACAGGCCCGTCCCTACGGCTGCTGCAAAGAGAGTCGCTGCCGCTGTCGCTGTCGCTGCCGCTGTCGCTGCTATGTCGCTGTCGCTGCCGCCCCCACCATCGCGCGAGCAGCAGCATGGAAGAAGCAGCAGCATTGCGGAACGCGTTGCTGACCAACTGCCTGCCGAAGTGACCCCCTTGACCTGGTGGGTGTCGCCCCCGGACCTGACAGACTGCCTGGAGCGCTGCCCGACGCCCCCTCCCCTTCTGCAGCCCACAAGTGGATGGAGGGCTCCCTGAAATGCACGCCAGAAGCGTGACCGGCACAATTAAGGGCCGTGTCGGTTGCCAGCGTCGCCACCGGTGGCAAGAAGAAGTCAAGTAGTTGAAGACCGTGGACGACGTCCTCCTCCTGCGTACCCGTGGGTCCCAAGAGACAGACGCTGGATAGCGCAGCTGAGTTTGGCATGCCCGCCACTACGGCTGCTGCAAAGAGAGCCGCTGCCGCTGCCGCTGCTGATGACGACTGCGAAGCCGCTGTCGCTGCCGCCACCACCATCGCGCGAGCAGCAGCATGGAAGAAGCAGCAGCAGTGCGGAACGCGTTGCTGACAGACTGCCTGAGCACTATTCACTGCGCCCTCCCCAACTGCCGCCCAAACGTGGATTGAGGGCGCCCTGAAGATGGACGCCAGTACCGTAACCGGCACGGAATTATGCCCGTGTCGGTTCCAGCGTCGCCGCCGGTGGCAAGAAGATGTCAAGTAGTTGAAGAGCCGTGACGACGTCCTCCCCTGCGTACCCGTGGGTCCGAAGAGATAGACATTGAATAGCGCAGCTGAGTTTGGCATGCCCGCCACTACGGCTGCTGCAAAGAGAGCCGCTGCCGGCTGCGCTGCTGATGACGACTGCGAAGCCGCTGTCGCTGCCCGCCACCACCATCGCGCGAGCAGCAGCATGGGAAAAGCAGCAACATTGCGGAACGCGTTGCTGAGAGACTGCCTGGAGCGCTACTCACTGCCCCCTCCCCATCTTCTGCTCACAACGTGGATAGAGGGCGCCCTGAAATAGACGCCAGAAGCGTGGCCGGCACGGAATTAAGTGCCGTTTCGGTTGCCAGCGTCGCCACCGGTGGCAAGAAGAAGTCAAGTAGTTAAAGAACCGTGGACGACGTCCTCCCCCTGCGTACCCATGGGTCCGAAGAGACAGACGCTGGATAGCGCAGATGAGTTTGGCAGGCCCGTCCCTAGGGCTGCTGCAAGAGAGTCGCTGCCGCTGTCGCTGCCGCTGTCGCTGTCGCTGCCACTGTCGCTGTCGCTGCCTGCCCCCACCATCGCGCGAGCAGCAGCATGGAAGAAGCAGCAGCAGTGCGGAACGCGTTGCTGACAGACTGCCTGGAGCACTATTCACTGCGCCCTCCCCAACTGCCGCCCACAACGTGGATTGAGGGCGCCCTGAAGATGGACGCCATACCGTACCGGCACGGAATTAAGTGCCGTGTCGGTTTCCAGCGTCGCCGCCGGTGGCAAGAAGATGTCAAGTAGTTGAAGAGCCGTGGACGACGTCCTCCCCCTGCGTACCCGTGGTCCGAAGAGATAGACATTGAATAGCGCAGCTGAGTTTGGCATGCCCGCCACTACGGCTGCTGCAAGAGAGCCGCTGCCGCTGCCGCTGCTGATGACGACTGCGAAGCCGCTGTCGCTGCCGCCCCCACCATCGCGCGAGCAGCAGCATGGAAGAAGCAGCAACATTGCGGAACGCGTTGCTGAGAGACTGCCTGGAGCGCTACTCACTGCCCCCTCCCCATCTTCTGCTCCAACGTGATAGAGGGCGCCCTGAAAATAGACGCCAGAAGCGTGGCCGGCACGGAATTAAGTGCCGTTTCGGTTGCCAGCGTCGCCACCGGTGGCAAGAAGAAGTCAAGTAGTTAAAGAACCGTGGACGACGTCCTCCCCCTGCGTACCCATGGGTCCGAAGAGACAGACGCTGGATAGCGCAGATGAGTTTGGCAGGCCCGTCCCTAGGGCTTCTGCAAAGAGAGTCGCTGCGCTGTCGCTGCCGCTGTCGCTGCTATGTCGCTGTCGCTGCCGCCCCCACCAACGCGCGAGCAGCAGCATGGAAGATTGTGGAGAGGGTTCTGGGGCGATCATCGCGGAGCTCTCGGCAGCTGCCGAAGTGACCCGCCTTGACCTGGTGGTGTCGCCCCTGGACCTGACAGACTGCCTGGAGCGCTGCCCGACGCCCCCCTCCCCTTCTGCAGCCCACAAAGTGGATGTGGGCGCCCTGAAAATGGACGCCAGAAGCGTGACCGGCACGGAATTAAAGTGCCGTGTCGGATGCCAGCGTCGCCACCGGTGGCACGAAGATGTCAAGTAGTTGAAGAACAGTGGACGACGTCCTCACCCCTGCGTACCCATGGGTCCGAAGAGACAGACGCTGGATAGCGCAGCTAAATTTTACAGCCCGTCCCTACGGCTGCTGCAAAGAGAGTCGCTGCCGCTGTCGCTGCCGCTGTAGCTGCCGCTGTCGCTGTCGCTGCACTGTCGCTGTCGCTGCCTCCGCCCCCACCATCGCGCGAGCAGCAGCATGGAAGATTGTGGAAGAGGGGTCTGGGCGATCATCGCGAGCTTCTCGGCAGCTGCCGAAGTGACCCCTTGACCTGGTGTGTGTCGCCCCCGGACCTGACAATCTGCCTGGTAGCGCTGCCCCGACGCCCTCCCCTTCTGCGCCCACAAAGTGGATGTGGCGCCCTGAAATGGACGCCAGAAGCGTGACCGGCACGGATTAAGTGCCGTGTCGGTTGCCAGCGTCGCAACCGGTAGCAAGAAGTCAAGTCGTTGAAGAACCGTGGACGACGTCCTCCCCTGGAGCCCTGCTCGCCGCCCCTCCCCTTCTTCTGCTCACAACATGGATGGAGGGCGCCCTGAAAATGGACGCCAGAAGCGTGCCGGTACGGATTAAGTGCCGTGTCGGTTGCCATCGTCGCCACCGGTGGCACAAGATGTCAAGTAGTTGAAGAACAGCGGACGACGTCCTCCCCCTGCGTACCCGTGAGACCGAAGAGACAGACGCTGGATAGCGCAGCTAAATTTTACAGCCCGTCCCTACGGCTGCTGCAAAGAGAGTCGCTGCCGCTGTCGCTGGTCGCTGTCGCTGTCGCTGTCGCTGCCGCTGTCGCTGTCGCGCTATGTCGCTGTCGCGGCCGCCCCCCACCATCGCGCGAGCAGCAGCATGGAGAAGCAGCAGCATTGCGGAACGCGTTTGCTGACCAACTGCCTGCCGAAGTGACCCGCCTGACCTGGTGGGTGCGCCCCGGACCTGACAGACTGCCTGAGCGCTGCCCACGCCCCTCCCCTTCTGCAGCCCACAACGTGGATAGAGGCGCCGTGAAAATGGACGCCAGAAGCGTGACCGCACGGAATTAAGTGCCGTGTCGGTTGCCAGCGTCGCCACCACCGCTGGCAAGAAGAGTCAAGTAGTGGAAGAACCGAGGACGATTTCCTCCCCCTTTATACCCGGGTCCGAAGAGACAGACGCTGGATAGCGCAGCTAAGTTTGCCAGGTCCCGTCCCTACGGCTGCTGCAAAGAGAGTCGCTGCCGCTGTCGCTGCCGCCCCCACATCGCGCGGCAGCAGCATGGAAGATTGTGAAGAGGGGTCTGGGGCGATCATCGCGGAGCTCTCGGCAGCTGTCGAAGTGACCCGCCTTGACCTGGTGGGTGTCCGCCCCCGAACCTGACAGACAGCCTGAGCGCTGTTCGCCGCCCCCTCCCCTTGTGCAGCCCACAACGTGGATGGAAGGCTCCCTGAAATGCACGCCAGAAGCGTGACCGCACGGTCAGCGTCGCCGCCGCTGGCAAGAAGAAGTCAGTAGTTTAAAGAACCGTGGACGATGTCCTCCCCCTGCGTACCCGTTGGTCCGAAGAGACAGACGCTGGATAGCCAGCTAAGTTTTGCCAGGCCAGTCCCTACGGCTGCTGCAAAAAGAGTCGTGCCGCTGTCGCTGCCGCTGTAGCTGCCGCTGTCGCTGTCGCTGCCACTGTCGCTGTCGCTGCCGCCCCCACCATCGCGCGAGCAGCAGCATGGAAGATTGTGGACGAGGGGTCTGGGGCGATCATCGCGGAGCTCTCGGCAGCTGCCGAAGTGACCCGCCTTGACCTGGTGGGTGTCGCCCCCGGACCTGACAGACTGCCTGGAGCGCTGCCCGACGCCCCCTCCCTTCTGCAGCCCACAACGTGGATAGAGGCGCCGTGAAAATGGACGCCAGAAGCGTGACCGGCACGGATTAAGTGCCGTGTCGGTTGCCAGCGTCGCCACCGCTGGCAAGAAGAAGTCAAGTAGTTGAAGAACCGTGGACGACGTCCTCCCTCTGCGTACCCGTGAGTCCGAAGAGACAGACGCTGTATAGCGCAGCTAAGTTTGCTAGGCCCGTCCCTACGGCGCCTGCAAAGAGAGCCGCTGCCGCTGCCGCTGCTGATGACGACTGCGAAGCCGCTGTCGCTGCCGCCCCCACCATCGCGAGAGCAGCAGCATGGAAGAAGCAGCTGCAGTGCGAACGCGTTGCTGACAGACTGCCTGGAGCGCTACTCAGTGCGCCCTTCCCAACTGCCGCCCACAGCGGGATTGAGGGCGCCCCTGAAGATGGACGCCAGTACCGTGACCGGCACGGAATTAAGTGCCGTGTCGGTTTCCAGCGTCGCCGCCGGTGCAAGAGAATTCAAGTAGTTAAAGAACCGTGGACGATGTCCCTCCCCCTGCGGACCCGTGGGTCCGAAGAGACAGACGCTGGATAGCGCAGCTAAGTTTGCCATGGCCGTCCCTACGGCTGCTGCAAAAAGAGACGCTGCCGCTGTCGCTGCCGCTGTAGCTGCCGCTGTCGCTGTCGCTGCCACTGTCGCTGTCGCTGCCGCCCCCACCATCGCGCGAGCTGCAGCATGGAAGATTGTGGAAGAGGGGTCTGGGGCGATCATCGCGGAGCTCTCTGCAGCTGCCGAAGTGACCCTCCTTGACCTGGTGGTGTCGCCCCCGGACCTGACAGACTGCCTGGAGCGCTGCCCGACGCCCCTCCCCTTCTGCACCCAAAAGTGGATGTTGGGCGCCCTGAAAATGGACGCCAGAAGCGTGACCGGCACGGAATTAAGTGCCGTGTCGGTTTCCAGCGTCGCCGCCGTGGCAAGAAGAAGTCAAGTAGTTAAAGAACCGTGGACGACGTCCTCCCCCTGCGTCCCATGGTCCGAAGAGACAGACGCTGGATAGCGCAGATGAGTTTGGCAGGCCCGTCCCTAGGGCTGCTGCAAAGAGAGTCGCTGCCGCTGTCGCTGCCGCTGTCGCTGTCGCTGTCGCTGCTATGTCGCTGTCGCTGCCGCCCCCACCATCGCCCGAGCAGCAGCATGGAAGATTGTGGAAGAGGGTCTGGGGCGATCATCGCGGAGCTCTCGCAGCTGCCGAGTGACCCGCCTTGACCTGGTGGTGTCGCCCCCCGGACCTGACAGACTGCCTGGAGCGCTGCCCGACGCCCCCCTCCCCTTCTGCAGCCCACAAAGTGGATGTGGGCGCCCTGAAAATGGACGCCAGAAGCGTGACCGGCACGGAAAGTGCCGTGTCGGTTGCCAGCGTCGCCACCGTGGCACTAAGATGTCAAGTAGTTGAGAACAGTGGACGACGTCCTCCCCCGCGTACCCGTGAGACCGAAGAGACAGACGCTGGATAGCGCAGCTAAATTTGACAGGCCCGTCCCTACGGCTGCTGCAAAGAGATGTCGCTGCCGCTGTCGCTGCCGCTGTCGCTGCTATTCGCTGTCGCTGCCGCCCCCACCATCGCGCGAGCAGCAGCATGGAAGAAGCAGCAGCATTGCGAACGCGTTGCTGACCAACTGCCTGCCGAAGTGACCCGCCTTGACCTGGTGGGTCGCCCCCGGACCTGACAGACTCCTGGAGCGCTGCCCGACGCCCCCTCCCCTTCTGCAGCCCACAAAGTGGATGGAGGGCTCCCTGAAAATGCACGCCAGAAGCGTGACCGGCACGGAATTAAGGGCCGTGTCGGTTGCCAGCGTCGCCACCGGGGGCAAGAAGAAGTCAGTAGTTGAAGAACCGTGGACGACGTCCTCCTCCTGCGTACCCGTGGGTCCCCAGAGACAGACGCTGGATAGCGCAGCTGAGTTTGGCATGCCCGCCACTACGGCTGCTGCAAAGAGAGCCGCTGCCGCTGCCGCTGCTGATGACGACTGCGAAGCCGCTGTCGCTGCCGCCACCACCATCGCGCGAGCAGCAGCATGGAAGAAGCTCAGCAGTGCGGAACGCGTTGCTGACAGACTGCCTGGAGCACTATTCACTGCGCCCTCCCCACTGCCGCCCCACAACGTGGATTGAGGGCGACCTGAAGATGGACGCCAGTACCGTAACCGGCACGGAATTAAGTGCCGTGTCGGTTTCCAGCGTCGCCGCCGGTGGCAAGAAGATGTCAAGTAGTTTAAGAGCCGTGGACGACGTCCTCCCCCTGCGTACCCGTGGGTCCGAAGAGATAGACATTGATAGCGCAGCTGAGTTTTGCCATGCCCGCCACTACGGCTGCTGCAAAGAGAGCCGCTGCCGCTGCCGCTGCTGATGACGACTGCGAAGCCGCTGTCCTGCTGCCGCCACCACCATCGCGCGAGCAGCAGCATGGAAGAAGCAGCAACATTGCGGAACGCGTTGCTGAGAGACTACCTGGAGCGCTACTCACTGCCCCCTCCCCATCTTCTGCTCACAACGTGGATAGAGGCGCCCTGAAAATAGACGCCAGAAGCGTGGCCGGCACGGAATTAAGTGCCGTTTCGGTTGCCATCGTCGCCACCGGTGGCAAGAAGAGTCAAGTAGTTAAGAACCGTGGACGACGTCCTCCCCCTGCGTACCCATGGGTCCGAAGAGACAGACGCTGGATAGCGCAGATGAGTTTGGCAGGCCCTCCCTAGGGCTTCTGCAAAGAGAGTCGCTGCCGCTGTCGCTGCCGCTGTCGCTGCTATGTCGCTGTCGCTGCCCGCCCCCACCACGCGCGAGCAGCAGCATGGAAGATTGTGGAAGAGGGGTCTGGGCGATCATCGCGGAGCTCTCGGCAGCTGCCGAAGTGACCCGCCTTGACCTGGTGGGTGTCGCCCCTGGACCTGACAGACTGCCTGGAGCGCTGCCCGACGCCCCCTCCCTTCTGCAGCCCACAAAGTGGATGTGGGCGCCCTGAAAATGGACGCCAGAAGCGTGACCGCACGGAATTAATGCCGTGTCGGATGCCAGCGTCGCCACCGGTGGCACGAAGATGTCAAGTAGTTGAAGAACAGTGGCGACGTCCTCCCCCTGCGTACCCGTGAGACCGAGAGACAGACGCTGGATAGCGCAGCTAAATTTGACAGGCCCGTCCCTACGGCTGCTGCAAAGAGAGTCCGCTGCCGCTGTCACTGCCGCTGTCGCTGCTATGTCGCTGTCGCTGCCGCCCCCCCACCACGCGCGAGCAGCGCATGGAAGAAGCAGCAGCATTGCGGAACGCGTTGCTGACCAACTGCCTGCCGAAGTGACCCGCCTTGACCTGGTGGGTGTCGCCCCCGGACCTGACAGACTGCCTGGAGCGCTGCCCGACGCCCCCTCCCCCTCCCCTTCTGCAGCCCACAAGTGGATGGAGGGCTCCCTGAAAATGCACGCCAGAACCGTGACCGGCACGTAAATTAAGGGCCGTGTCGGTTGCCAGCGTCGCCACCGTGGCAAGAAGAAGTCAAGTAGTTGAAGAACCGTGGACGACGTCCTCCTCCTGCGACTACCCTGGGTCCCAAGAGACAGACGCTGGATAGCGCAGCTGAGTTTGGCATGCCCCGCCACTACGGCTGCTGCAAAGAGAGCCGCTGCCGCTGCCGCTGCTGATAACGACTGCGAAGCCGCTGTCGCTGCATGGAAAAGCAGCAGCAGTGCGGAACGCGTTGCTGACAGACTTGCCTGGAGCACTATTCACTGCGCCCTCCCCAACTGCCGCCCACAACGTGAATTGAGCGCCCTGAAAATGGACGCCAGAAGCGTGACCGGCGCGGAATTAAGTGCCGTGTCGGTTTCCAGCGTCGCGCCGCCGTGGCAAGAAGAGTCAAGTAGTTAAGGAACCGTGACGACGTCCTCCCTCCTGCGTACCCATGGGTCCGAAGAGACAGACGCTGGATAGCGCAGCTGAGTTTGGCAGGCCCGTCCCTAGGCTGCTGCAAAGAGAGTCCGCTGCCGCTGTCGCTGTCGCTGCCGCCCCCACCATCGCGCGAGCAGCAGCATGGAAGATTGTGAAGACGGGTCTGGGGCGATCATCGCGGAGCTCTCGGCAGCTGCCGAAGTGACCCGCCATGACCTGGTGGTTGTCGCCCCTGGACCTGACGACTGCCTGGAGCGCTGCCCGACGGCCCCTCCCCTTCTGAAGCCCACAAAGTGGATTGTTGGGCGCCCTGAAAATGGACGCCAGAAACGTGACCGGCACGGAATTAGTGCCGTGTCGGTTGCCAGCGTCCGCAACCGGTAGTAGGAAGTCAAGTCGTTGAAGAACCGTGGACGACGTCCCCCCTGGAGCTCTGCTCGCCGCCCCCTCCCCTTCTTCTGCTCACAACATGGATGAGGGCGCCCTGAAATGGACGCCAGAAGCGTGACCGGTACGGAATTAAGTGCCGTGTCGGTTTCCAGCGTCGCCGCCGGTGGCAATAAGAAGTCAAGTAGTTTTAGGAACCGTGGACGACGTCCTCCCTCCTGCGTACCCATGGGTCCGAAGAGACAGACGCTGGATAGCGCAGCTAAATTTGCCAGGCCCGTCCCCTAGGGCTGCTGCAAAGAGAGTCGCTGCCGCTGTCGCTGCCGCTGTCGCTGCTATGTCGCTGTCGCTGCCGCCCCCACCATCGCGCGAGCAGCAGCATGGAGAAGCAGCAGCATTGCGGAACGCGTTCTGACCAACTGCCTGCCGAAGTGACCCGCCTTGACCTGGTGGGTGTCGCCCCCGACCTGACAGACTGCCTGGAGCGCTGCCCGCCTCCTCCCCTTCTGCAGCCCACAAAGTTGATGAGGGCTCCCTGAAAATGCACGCCAGAAGCGTGACCGGCACGGAATTAGGCCGTGTCGGTTGCCAGCGTCGCCACCGGTGGCAAGAAGAAGTCAAGTAGTTAAAGAACCGTGGACGACGTCCTCCCCCTGCGTACCCGTGGGTCCGAAGAGACAGACATTGGATAGCGCAGCTGAGTTTGGCATGCCCGCCACTACGGCTGCTGCAAAGAGAGCCGCTGCCGCTGCCGCTGCTGATGACGACTGCGACCCGCTGTCGCTGCCGCCACCACCATCGCGCGAGCAGCAGCATGGAAGAAGCAGCAACATTGCGGAACGCGTTGCTGACAGACTGCCTGGAGCGCTACTCACTGCGCCCCCTCCCATCTTCTGCTCACAACGTGGATAGAGGGCGCCCTGAAAATAGACGCCAGAAGCGTGGCCGGCACGGAATTAAGTGCCGTTTCGGTTGCCAGCGTCGCCACCGGTGGCAAGAAGAAGTCAAGTAGTTAAAGAACCGTGGACGACGTCCTCCCCCTGCGTACCCATGGGTCCGAAGAGACAGACGCTGGATAGCGCAGATGAGTTTGGCAGGCCCGTCCCTAGGGCTGCTGCAAAGAGAGTCGCTGCCGCTGTCGCTGCCGCTGTCGCTGCTATGTCGCTGTCGCTGCCGCCCCCACCATCGCGCGAGCAGCAGCATGGAGGAAGCAGCAGCATTGCGGAACGCGTTGCTGACCAACTGCCTGCCGAAGTGACCCGCCTTGACCTGGTGGTGTCGCCCCCGGACCTGACAGACTGCCTGGAGCGCTGCCCGCCTCCTCCCCTTCTGCAGCCCACAAAGTTGATGGAGGGCTCCCTGAAAATGCACGCCAGAATCGTGACCGCACGGAATTAAGGCCGTGTCGGTTGCCAGCGTCGCCACCGGTGGCAAGAAAAGTCAAGTAGTTGAAGAACCGTGGACGACGTCCTCCCCCTGCGTACCCGGGTCCGAAGAGACAGACATTGGATAGCGCAGCTGATTTTGGCATGCCCGCCACTACGGCTGCTGCAAAGAGAGCCGCTGCCGCTGCCGCTGCTGATGACGACTGCGAAGGCGCTGTCGCTGCCGCCCCCACCATCTCGCGAGCAGCAGCATGGAAGAAGCAGCAGCATTGCGGAACGCGTTGCTGACAGACTGCCTGGAGAGCTACTCACTGCCCCCTCCCCATCTTCTGCTCACAACGTGGATAGAGGGCGCCCTGAAAATAGACGCCAGAAGCGTGGCCGGCACGGAATTAGTGCCGTTTCGGTTGCCAGCGTCGCCACCGGTGGCAAGAAGATGTCAAGTATTGAAGAACCGTGGACGACGTCCTCCCCCTGCGTACCCGTGGGTCCGAAGAGACAGACGCTGGATAGCGCAGCTGAGTTTGCCAGGCCCCCCTGCGGCGCTGCAGAGAGAGCCGCTGCCGTTGCCGCTGCTGATGACGACTGCGAAGCCGCTGTCGCTGCCGCCCCACCATCGAACGAGCAGCATCATGGAAGTTTGTGGAAGAGGGGACTGGTGCGATCATCGCGCGGAGCTCTCGGCAGCTGCCGAAGTGACCCGCCTTGACCTGGTGGGTGTCGCCCCCGAACCTGACAGACTGCCTGGAGTGCTGTTCGTCGCACCCTTCTTTTCTCCACAACGTGGATGAGGCGAATTAAGTTCCGTGTCGGTCAGAAGTCAGTACTTGAAGGACCGTGGACGATGTCCTCCCCCTGTATACCCGTGGTCCGAAGAGACCGACGCTGGATAGCGCAGCTAAGTTTGCCAGCCCTTCCCTACGGCTGCTGCAAAGAGAGCCGCTGCCGCTGCCGCCGCTGATGACGACTGCGAAGCCGCTGTCGCTGGCCGCCCCCACCATCGCGAGAGCAGCAGCATGGAAGAAGCAGCTGCAGTGCGGAACGCGTTGCTGACAGACTGCCTGGAGCGCTACTCACTGCCCCCTCCCCATCTTCTGCTCACAACGTGGATAGAGGGCGCCCTGAAATAGACGCGAGCGTGGCCGGCACGGAATTAAGTGCCGTTTCGGTTGCCAGCGTCGCCACCGTGGCAAGAAGAAGTCAAGTAGTTAAGAACCGTGGACGACGTCCCCTCCCCCTGCGTACCCATGGTCCGAAGAGACAGACGCTGGATAGCGCAGATGAGTTTGGCAGGCCCGTCCCTAGGGCTTCTGCAAAGAGAGTCGCTGCCGCTGTCGCTGCCGCTGTCGCTGCTATGTCTGTCGCTGCCGCCCCCACCAACGCGCGAGCAGCAGCATGGAAGATTGTGAAGAGGGGTCTGGGCGATCATCGCGGAGCTCTTGGCAGCTGCCGAAGTGACCCGCCTTGACCTGGTGGGTGTCGCCCCCGGACCTGACAGACTGCCTGGAGCGCTGCCCGCTGCCCGCCCCCTCCCCTTCTGCAGCCCACAAAGTGGATGTTGGGCGCCCTGAAAATGGACGCCAGAAGCGTACCGGCACGGAATTAAGTGCCGTGTCGGTTGCCAGCGTCGCAACCGGTAGCAAGAAGTCAGTCGTTGAAGACCGTGGACTACGTCCTCCCCTGGAGCTCTGCTCGCCGCCACCTCCCCTTCTTCTGCTCACACATGGATGGAGGGCGCCCTGAAATGGACGCCAGAAGCGTGACCGGTACGGAATTAAGTGCCGTGTCGTTGCCAGCGTCGCCACCGGTGGCACGAAGATGTCAAGTAGTTGAAGAACCATGGACGACGTCCTCCCCCTGCGTACCCGTGAGACCGAAGAGACAGACTCTGGATAGCGCAGCTAATTTGCCAGGCCGTCCCTACGGCTGCTGCAAAAAGAGTCGCTGCCGCTGTCTCTTGCTATGTCGCTGTCGCTGCCGCCCCCACCATCGCGCGAGCAGCAGCATGGAAGAAGCAGCGGCATTGCGGAACGCGTTGCTGACCACTGCCTGCCGAGTGACCCGCCTTGACCTGTTGGTGTCGCCCCCGGACCTGACAGACTGCCTGGAGCGCTGCCCGACACCCCCTCCCCTTCTGCCGCCCACAACGTGGATTGAGGGCGCCCTGAAGATGGACGCCAGTACCGTGACGGCACGGAATTAAGTGCCGTTTCGGTTGCCAGCGTCGCCACCGGTGGCAAGAAGATGTCAGTAGTTGAAGAACCGTGGACGACGTCCTCCCCCTGCGTACCCGTGGTCCGAAGAGACAGACGCTGGATAGCGCAGCTGAGTTTGCCAGCCCGTCCCTACGGCTGCTGCAAAAAGAGTCGCTGCCGCTGTCGCTGCCGCTGTCGCTGTCGCTGCCGCTGCCGCTGTCTCTGCTATGTCGCTGTCGCTGCCGCCCCCCCATCGCGCGAGCAGCAGCATGGAAGAGCAGCAGCATTGTGGAACGCGTTGCTGACCAACTGCCTGCCGAAGTGACCCGCCTTGACCTGGTGGGTGTCGCCCCCGGACCTGACAGACTGCCTGGAGCGCTGCCCGACGCCCCCTCCCCCTTCTGCAGCCCACAAGTGGATGTTGGGCGCCCCGAAAATGGACGCCAGAAGCGTGACCGGCACGGAATTAAGTGCCGTGTCGGTTGCCAGCGTCGCCACCGGTGGCAAAGTCAAGTCGTTGAAGAACCGTGACGACGTCCTCCCCTGGAGCTCTGCTCGCCGCCCCCCTCCCGTCTTCTGCTTACAACATGGATGGAGGGGCGCCCTGAAAATGGACGCCAGAAGCGTGACCGGTACGGAATTAAGTGCCGTGTCGGTTGCCAGCGTCGCCACCGGTGGCACGAAGATGTCAGTAGTTTGAAGAACAGGAACGACGTCCTCCCCTGCGTACCCGTGGTCCGAAGAGACAGACGCTGGATAGCGCAGCTGAGTTTGCCATTCCCGCCCCTACGGCAGCTGCAAAGAGAGCCGCTGCCGCTGCGGCTGCTGATGACGACTGCGAAGCCGCTGTCCGCTGCCGCCCCCACCATCTCGCGAGCAGCAGCATGGAAGAAGCAGCAGCAGTGCGGAACGCGTTGCTGACAGACTGCCTGGAGCACTATTCACTGCGCCCTCCCCAACTGCCGCCCACAACGTGGATTGAGGGCGCCCTGAAGATGGACGCCAGTACCGTAACCGGCACGGAATTAAGTGCCGTGTCGTTTCCAGCGTCGCCGCCGGTGGCAAGAAGATGTCAAGTAGTTGAAGATCCGTGACGACGTTTCTCCCCTGCGTACCCGTGAGACCGAAGAGACAGACGCTGGATAGCGCAGCTGAGTTTGCCTGGCCCGTCCCTACGGCTGCTGCAAAGAGATTCGCTGCCGCTGTCGCTGCTATGTCGCTTGTCGCTGGCCGCCCCCCACCATCGCGCGAGCAGCAGCATGGAAGAAGCAGCAGCATTGTGGAACGCGTTGCTGACCAACTGCCTGCCGAAGTGACCGCCTTGACCTGGTGGGTCGCCCCCGGACCTGACAGACTGCCTGGAGCGCTGCCCGACGCCCCCTCCCCTTCTGCAGCCCACAAAGTGGATGTTTGGGCGCCCCGAAAATGGACGCCAGAAGCGTGACCGGCACGGATTAAGTGCCGTGTCGGTTGCCAGCGTCGCCACCGGTGGCAAGAAGTCAAGTCGTTGAAGAACCGTGGACGACGTCCTCCCCTGGAGCTCTGCTCGCCGCCCCCTCCCCTTCTTCTGCTTACAACACTTGATGGAGGGCGCCCTGAAAATGGACGCCAGAAGCGTGACCGTACGGAATTAAGTGCCGTGTCGGTTGCCAGCGTCGCCACCGGTGGCACGAAGATGTCAAGTATTTAAGGACCGTGGACGATGTCCTCCCCCTGCGTACCCGTGGTCTGAGAGACAGACGCTGGATAGCGCAGCTGATTTTGCCTGGCCCGTCCCTACGGCTGCTGCAAAGAGAGTCTCTGCCGCTGCGGCTGCTGATGACGACTGCGAAGCCGCTGTCGCTGCCGCCCCCACCATCTCGCGAGCAGCAGCATGGAAGAAGCAGCTGCAGTGCGGAACGCGTTGCTGACAGACTGCCTGGAGCGCTACTCACTGCGCCCTTCCCACTGCCGCCCACAACGTGGATTGATGGCGCCCTGAAGATGGATGCCAGTACCGTGACCGGCACGGAATTAAGTGCCGTGTCGGTTTCCAGCGTCGCCGCCGGTAGCAAGAAGAAGTCAAGTATTTAAGGACCGTGGACGATGTCCTCCCCCTGCGTACCCGTGGGTCTGAAGAGACAGACGCTGGATAGCGCAGCTGAGTTTGCCTGGCCTCCTACGGCTGCTGCAAAGAGAGTCTCTGCCGCTGTCGCTGCCACTGTAGCTGCCGCTGTTGCTGCCGCTGTCGCTGTCGCTGCCGCCCCACCATCGCGCGAGCAGCAGCATGGAAGATGTGGAAGAGGGGTCTGGGGCGATCATCGCGGAGCTCTCGGCAGCTGCCGAAGTGACCCGCCTTGACCTGGTGGGTGGTGCCCCCGAACCTGACAGACAGCCTGAAGCGCTGTTCGCCGCCCCCTCCCTTTCTGCAGCCCACAACGTGGATGGAGGGCTCCCTGAAATGCACGCCTGAAGCGACCGGCTCGGAATTGAGTGCCGAGTCGATTGCCAGCGTCGCCGACGCCTCCCCTGGAGCTCTGCCCGTCGCCCCCCCTCCCCATCTTCTGCTCGCAACATGGATGGAGGGTGCCCTGAAAATGAACGCCAGAAGCCCGCCCCTACGGCTGCTGCAAAAGAGCCGCTGCCGCTGCCGCTGCTGATGACGACTGCGAAGCAGCTGTCGCTGCCGCCCCACCATCGCGCGAGCAGCAGCATGGAAGAAGCAGCAGCATTGCGGAACGCGTTGCTGACAGACTGCCTGGAGCGCTACTCACTGCCCCTCCCCATCTTCTGCTCACAACGTGATAGAGGGCGCCCTGAAATAGACGCCAGAACGTGACCGGCACGGAATTAGTGCCGTTTCGGTTGCCAGCGTCGCCACCGGTGGCAAGAGATGTCAAGTAGTTGAAGAACAGTGGACGACGTCCTCCCCCTGCGTACCCGTGGGTCCGAAGAGACCGACGCTGGATAGCGCAGCTAAATTTGCCAGGCCCGTCCTACGGCTGCTGCAAAGAGAGTCGCTGCCGCTGTCGCTGCTATGTTTTGCTGTCGCTGCCGCCCCCACCATCGCGCGAGCAGCAGCATGGAAGAACCAGCAGCATTGCGGAACGCGTTGCTGACCAACTACCTGGCGAAGTGACCCGCCTTGACCTGGTGGGTGTCGCCCCCGGAACTGACAGACTGCCTGGAGCGCTGCCCGACGCCCCCTCCCCTTCTGCAGCCCAAAAGTGGATGTTGGGCGCCCTGAAAATGGACGCCAGAAGCTTGACCGGCACGGAATTAAGTGCCGTGTCGGTTGCCAGCGTCGCCACCGGTGCAAGAAGTCAAGTCGTTGAAGAACCGTGGACGACGTCCTCCCCTGGAGCTCTGCCCGACGCCCGCTCCCCTTCTGCAGCCCACAAAGTGGATGGAGGCTCCCTGAAAATGCACGCCAGAAGCGTGACCGGCACGGAATTAAGGGCCGTGGCGGTTGCCAGCGTCGCCACCGATGGCAAGAAGAAGTCAAGTAGTTGAAGAACCGTGGACGACGTCCTCCCCCTGGTAACCCGTGGGTCCGAAGAGACAGACGCTGGATAGCGCAGCTGAGTTTGCCATTCCCGCCCCTACGGCAGCTGCAAAGAGAGCCGCTGCCGCTGCGGCTGCTGATGACGACTGCGAAGCCGCTGTCGCTGCCGCCCCCACCATCTCGCGAGCAGCAGCATGGAAGAAGCAGCAGCATTGCGGAACGCGTTGCTGACAGACTGCCTGGAGCGCTACTCACTGCCCCCTCCCTATCTTCTGCTTACAACGTGGATAGAGGGCGCCTGACAATAGACGCCAGAAGCGTGACCGGCACGAATTAAGTGCCGTGTCGGTTGCCAGCGTCGCCACCGCTGGCAAGAAGAAGTCAAGTAGTTTGAAGAACCGTGGACGACGTCCTCCCCTTGCGTACCCGTGATTTCGAAGTGACAGACGCTGGATAGCGCAGCTAAGTTTGCTAGGCCCGCCCCTACGGCTGCTGCAAAGAGAGCCGCTGCCGCTGCCGCTGCTGATGACGACTGCGAAGCCGCTGTCGCTGCCGCCCCCACCATCACGCGAGCAGCAGCATGGAAGAAGCAGCTGCAGTGCGGAACGCGTTGCTGACAGACTGCCTGGAGGCTACTCACTGCCCTCCCCAACTGCCGCCCATAACGTGGATTGAGGGCGCCTGAATCTGGACGCCATACCGTAACCGGCACGAATTAAGTGCCGTGTCGTTTCCAGCGCCGCCGCCGTGGCAAGAAGAAGTCAAGTAGTTGAAGAACCGTGGACGACGTCCTCCCCCCCCTGCGTACCCGTGGTCCGCAGAGACAGACGCTGGATAGCGCAGCTGAGTTTGAATTCCCGCCCCTACGGCAGCTGCAAAGAGAGTCGCTGCCGCTGTTGCTGCCGCTGGCCGCTGCTTTCGCTGCCTTAGTCGCTGTCGCTGCCGCTGCCTTAGTCGCTGTCGCTGCCGCCCCCACCATCGCGCGAGCAGCAGCATGGAAGAAGCAGATGCAGTGCGGAACGCGTGCTGACTTTCTGCCTGGAGCACTACTCACTGCGCCCTCCCCAACTGCCGCCCATAACGTGGATTGAGGGCGCCCTGATCTGGTGCCAGTACCGTAACCGGCACGGAATTAAGTGCCGTGTCGGTTTCCAGCGCCGCCGCCGGTGGCAAGAAGAGTCAAGTAGTCGAAGAACCGTGGACGACGTCTCCCCCTGCGTACCCGTGGGTCCGAAGAGACAGACGCTGGATAGCGCAGCTGATTTGGAATTCCCGCCCCTGCGGCAGCTGCAAAGAGAGTCGCTGCCGCTGTCGCTGTCGTTGTCGCTGTCGCTGTCGCTGTCGCTGCCTTAGTCCTGTCGCTGCCGCTGTCGCTGCCGCCCCAACCATCTCGCGAGCAGCAGCATGGAAGATTGTGGAAGAGGGGTCTGGGGCGATCATCGCGGATCTCTCGGCAGCTGCCGAAGTGACCCGCCTTGACCTGGTGGGTGTCGCCCCCGGACCTGACAGACTGCCTGGAGCGCTACTCCCCTGCCCCCTCCCCATCTTTTGCTCACAACGTGGAAGAGGGCGCCCTGAAAATAGACGCCAGAAGCATGACCGGCACGGAATTAAGTGCCGTTTCGGTTGCCAGCGTCGCCACCGGTGGCAAGAAATGTCAAGTAGTTGAACCGTGGACGACGTCCTCCCCCTGCGTACCCGTGTGTCCGAAGAGACAGACGCTGGATAGCGCAGCTAAGTTTGCCAGGCCCGTCCCTACGGCTGCTGCAAAGAGAGTCGCTGCCGCTGTCGCTGACGCCCCCACCATCGCGCGAGCAACAGCATGGAGATTGTGGAAGAGGGGTCTGGGGCGATCATCGCGGAGCTCTCGGCAGCTGCCGAAGTGACCCCGCTTGACCTGGTGGGTGGTGCCCCCGAACCTGACAGACAGCCTGAAGCGCTGTTCGCCGCCCCCTCCCCTTCTGCAACCCCCAACGTGGATGGAGGGCTCCCTGAAAATGCACGCCAGAAGCGTGACCGGCACGGTTGAGTGCCGAGTCGATTGCCAGCGTCGCCGCCGCTGGCAAGAAGAAGTCAAGTAGTTGAAGAACCGTGGACGACGTCCTCCCCTTGCGTTCCCGTGATTTCGAAGTGACAGACGCTGGATAGCGCAGCTAAGTTTGCTAGGCCCGCCCCTACGGCTGCTGCAAAGAGAGCCGCTGCCGCTGCTGATGACGACTGCGAAGCCGCTGTCGCTGCCGCCCCCACCATCACGCGAGCAGCAGCATGGAAGAAGCATCTGCAGTGCGGAACGCGTTGCTGACAGACTGCCTGGAGCGCTACTCACTGCGCCCTCCCCACTGCCGCCCATAACGTGGATTGAGGGCGCCCTGAATCTGACGCCAGTACCGTAACCGGCACGGAATTAAGTGCCGTGTCGGTTTCCAGCGCCGCCGCCGGTGGCAAGAAGAAGTCAAGTAGTTGAAGACCGTGGACGACGTCCTCCCCCTGCGTACCCGTGGTCCGCAGAGACAGACGCTGGATAGCGCAGCTGAGTTTGTGGAATTCCCGCCCCTACGGCAGCTGCAAAGAAGTCGCTGCCGCTGTTGCTGTGCCGCTGCCGCTGTCGCTGCCTTAGTCGCTGTCGCTGCCGCTGCCTTAGTCGCTGTCGCTGCCGCCCCACCATCGCGCGAGCAGCAGCATGGAAGAAGCAGATGCAGTGCGGAACGCGTGCTGACTTTCTGCTGCCTGGCAGGACTACTCGCCGCTGCGCCCTCCCCAACTGCCGCCCATAACGTGGATTGAGGGCGCCCTGAATCTGGATGCCAGTACCGTAACCGGCACGGAATTAAGTGCCGTGTCGGTTTCCAGCGCCGCCGCCGGTGGCAAGAAGAAGTCAAGTAGTCGAAGAACCGTGGACGACGTCCTCCCCCTGCGTACCCGTGGGTCCGAAGAGACAGAACGCTGGATAGCGCAGCTGAGTTGGAATTCCCGCCCCTGCGGCAGCTGCAAAGAGAGTCGCTGCCGCTGTCGCTGTCGTTGTCGCTGTCGCTGTCGCTGTCGCTGCCTTAGTCGCTGTCGCTGCCGCTGTCGCTGCCGCCCCAACCATCTCGCGAGCAGCAGCATGAAGATTGTGGGAAGAGGGGTCTGGGGCGATCATCGCGGATCTCTCGGCAGCTGCCGAAGTGACCCGCCTTGACCTGGTGGGTGGTGCCCCCGAACCTGACAGAAAGCCTGAAGCGCTGTTCGCCGCCCCCTCCCCTTCTGCACCCCACAACGTGGATGGAGGCTCCCTGAAAATGCACGCCAGAAGCGTGACCGGCACGGCATTGAGTGCCGAGTCGATTGCCAGCGTCGCCGCCGCTGGCAAGAAGAAGTCAAGTAGTTGAAGAACCGTGGACGACGTCCTCCCCTTGCGTTCCCGTGATTTCGAAGTGACAGACGCTGGATAGCGCAGCTAAGTTTGCTAGGCCCGCCCCTACGGCTGCTGCAAAGAGAGCCGCTGCCGCTGCTGATGACGACTGCGAAGCCGCTGTCGCTGCCGCCCCCACCATCGCGCTAGCAGCAGCATGGAAGAAGCAGCTGCAGTGCGGAACGCGTTGCTGACAGACTGCTTGGAGCGCTACTCACTGCGCCCTTCCCAACTGCCGCCCACAACGTGGATTGAGTGCGCCCTGAAGATAGCCGCCAGTACCGTTACCGGCACGGAATTAAGTGCCGTGTCGGTTTCCAGCGTCGCCGCCGGTGGCAAGAAGAAGTCAAGTAGTTTGAAGAACCGTAGACGATTCCTCCCCCTGCGTACCCGTGGTCCATAGAGACATACGCTGGATAGCGCAGCTAAGTTTGCCAGGCCCGTCCCTACGGCTGCTGCAAAGGGAGTCGCTGCCGCTGTCGCTGTCGCTGCCGCTGTCGCTGCCACTGTCGCGCCACAGTCGCTGTCGCTGCGGCGGCGCCCACCATCGCGCGAGCAGCAGCATAGAATCAGCAGCATGGAAGCAGCAGCATTGCCCTCCCCAACTGCCGCCCCAACGTGATGGAGGGCGCCCTGAAGATGGACGCCAGTACAGTGACCGGTACGGAATTCAGGGCCGTGTCGTTTGTCAGCGTCGCCACCGGTGGCAAGAAGAAGTCAAGTAATTGAAGACCCGTGGACGACGTCCTTCCCCTGGAGCTCTGCCCGTCGCCCCCTCCCCTTCTTCTGCTCGCAACATGGATGGAGGGTGCCCTGAAAATGGACGCCAGA